>CM053503.1:114850532-114943571 GCA_028627145.1 Eidolon dupreanum
TTTTTTAAGGAAAAACTATGTTGTGCATGAAATAAAATGATGGTTAATCCCAAACCAGATGTTGCAAAGCACCCATTAGCACTCCATTCAGGTCCCTGAATAAAAATTATAAGTAGAAACACGAGTTAGTCTAACACACACACACACACACACACACACACACACACACACCCCTAGAATTTCTTCCTTTTACAGCTCTGCTGTGATTAGAATCTTAAATGACTCACTTTTCCTGGGGTAATCTCTGGTCAAGCCTCTTTAATATCATCAAACACGAAGGAAATAATTTATGAACATTAGAAAAGATGCTTAACTCCTGGTATCTGAGTTTTAAACTCTAAAAGATAGAGAATTAGTCAACCAACTAAGATTTTTTTTTGTTAGAAATAACCGATAAAAGTCCTCGAGAGTTGAAAAACAAGTTTAATGGGACATAATATATTGAATCTCATTCTGAACTGTGAAGTGAGTAATGTCTGTCATTGCTATCTCCCAATTTTCCTTCTCTAGCTTTATTATTATTATTAATCAGGGGAATCATCTCCACTGGGGTCTCTACTGCCTTCAGCTATCAATCTTATTACCAGCTTTTCTAATAATCTGATAAACTCACTATTCCAAGGTATAGATGACAGATGAGTCAATCTCAGAAATATTTGTCTTAAACAAAATAAAGTGTTAAGGTAAATGAGTAAGACTTCAGTGGTGGGATTTTAGCCATTAATATGCAGGGGAAGGCACTGCGGATGGGGAGACACTTGGGGACCCTGCAATCTCAGCTCCATCAAAGGTCACCTTCTTGTGAAGCCTGCTGTGATGATATCCTTAGTCATCAAAGCTTCTGAATAATTTGAAGACTAAGTTGTGTTTCTGTTACACTGCTGTGCAAACATTGACTACACATTAGAATAACCTAGGGAGTTTTTAAAGAAATATCCACACAGATCAATTAAACCAGACTCTTTAGGATATCACCTGTACCTTGACATTTAAAAAAGCTCACCTGGTGGTTCTAAATATTTGATCCCTTATCTAGCTATTCGCTATCAATAAAGGTTTTTTTTTTTTTTTTTTTTTTTTTAAAGACTCTGAGCTACACAAGGGTGTTTTAACCCTGCTTCACAGCCAGCTTCAGAAAGCCCTTCTCCTCTCACGTATGTGTCTGTGCTTTACTCAGGTCCCTTTCTTGTTCTTTTAAAGGAAGCTTTTGCTTGCTCTTTGCATTGCGTTTACCAACACTGCAGCCATGCCCATTGTATACATACTCTCTATGCTTACACAAGTGGAAACATGGAACAGAGCTAAACTGTGTGGATAAAAAACATTTGGGAAAAGGCTCTTAACCAAGCGCTGAACCAAAATTAACCATTGTGAGTTTCTAAGAATTATTTCTCTAATGCCAAGGATTTGAGTTGCCATTAATTTCCTTAAAACATCCTCTTTTGCACATGGAAAGAATCATGAGTTAGTAACTAGAACGGTTGTATTTATTCTTTGGGGTTGGGCACTGTCTGTATTAAAATGGTGATTTTTAGACAAGATAGGCATTTCTTTGTGCCTGTTTCCTATACACACTGCCAGGATGCACTTGTAATAATAGTTGTGAAAAACTAGCAGGTACAAGAATTAAGTAAAAATGGACAAAATCTAAAGAAAAGAGCTAAAACCATAAAGTGCTTACAAGAAAATTTAAGGGTAAATCTTTAGGACCTTAGATTTGGCATGAGCAACAAAAAAAAATTAGATAAATTAGACTTCATTAAAATTAAAAACTTTTGTGCATCAAAGGACATTATCAAAAGAGTGGAAAGACAATCTACAGAATGGGAGAAGATAAGTGCCAAGCACATATCTGATAGGTGTTTAAATATCCACAGTATATAAAGAACTCCTACACTTCAACAACAAAAATCTGAATAACCCAATTTAAAAATAAGCAAAGGATTTGAACAGACATTTCCCAAAGATGATATACAAAAGGCCAATAAGCACATGAAAAGATACACAAAATCATTAGCCATTAGGGAAATACGAATCACAACCACACGAGAGAACACTACACATACACTAGGATGGTGAAAATAAAAAAGACAGGTAATAACAAATGTTGGCAAGGAGGTAGAGAAATTGCTAGCATACACTGCTGGCAGGATTATAAAATGCTGGCAGAATTACACTGCTCGTATACTGCTGTACACGATTGTAAAATGGTTTGTAAAATGGATTGTAAAATGGTTCAGCCACAATGGAAAAGAATTTGTTGATTCCTCAAAAAGTTAAACATAGAATTATCCTATGACATAGCAATTCCACTCCTAAGTATATAACTAAAAGAACTGAAAACAGGGACTCTAAGATATACCTCTATGTCAATGTTCCTTGCGGATTTATTCACAATAGCCAAAAAGTTGAAGCAACCTAAGTCTATCAACAGATGAATGGATAAATAAAATGTGGTATATTCCTACAATGGAATATTATTATTCAGCTATAAAAAGAAATGAAGTTCTGATACATGCTATAACATGAGTAAACCTCGAAAACATTATTTTAAGTGAAAAAGCCAGGCACAAAAGAACAAACATTGTATAAATTCATTTACATGAAATATCTAGAAAAGGCAAACTCATAGAGATAGAAAACAGAGTAGAGCTTATTAGGGACTGGAGGGGATGGAGAATGGGGAGTTATTGCTTAACAGTTACACAGTTTCTGTTTGGGATGATGATAAGTTTTGGAAGTAGGAGTGACAATTGGACAATATTACGAATGTAATTAGCATCACTAAATTATACACTTAAAATGGTTACAATGGTGTATTTTATGGTAAATATATTTTATCACAATAAAATATATTTTAAAAACCCCAAATGTCAAAGGTTTTAGTAAAAGTCTTAGTAATACTCAGTATCCTATTAAATATTACCTATAAGTTTCTCATTTTGAAATCTATAAAAAATTTACTACTGGTAGAAGAATTTTATATTTGAGAAAATAGGGAGCAAAGTATAAATTATTAAAAATAGTGTATCTTGATACTATATAAAGTTTTAGAGAACCACTATATTATTTTAGAAAATAACTCTAAGTGCCAGTGGGCTGATTGTATCATGGCACTAAACTGGTGTGGCAATTCTTAAGTTCTTATATGAAGTGGCAGCTGTAGGAAATGAGAAAGACCACCAGACCCAGGGACAGAAAACCTGAGGTTGATTCTGAGCCTGACACTTATTCACTGTGAAGTTTCAGAAAAACCACACATTTTTATTAGCCTCAGTTTTCTCATATGTAAGATGGGATAACAATTCTGAGAATTTAAAAAAATCAATAAAATGGGAAATATATATATGAAATTATCCAGCAAAAATAGTCACAAGGTAGAAGAAACACAAATGTCCATTGATGGATGAGTGGAAAAACAAAATATGGTATATTTATAATGGAATATTATTGTCTTAAAAGGGAAAGTAACACACCCTGCAACATGGATGAATCTGGAAGATGTAATGCTAAGTGAAATAAGTCAGTTGCCAAAGGACAAATACTGTATCATTCCATTTATGTGCAATATCTGAAGCAGTCAGACTAACAGAGACAGAAAGGAGACTGGTAGTTGCCAGGGGGCGGGGCGAGGCAGAATGAGGGGTTGTTGTTTAATGGTTTTAGAGTTTCAGTTTTCTAAGATGAAATGCTACACAGACTTGCTACACAACGATATGAATATACATCACACTATTGTATTATGCACTTAAAAATGATTAAGATGATAAATTCTATATACATAAATTTTACTACAATTAAAAAAAATCAGTGCCAAATATGTAGTTGATGCTCAATATATATGCGTAAAATCTAAATGGCCACATCTCACGAACTAACAATGAGAGGAAGATCGCAAAGGAGAAAATGCCCTGCCAGTAAAACTGAACATATAAATTTAAAAATTGGCTGTCCACAACTGAAGGGCACCCATTTATAATTTGGGATGCATTTTAATTACTTCCACCTAAGGCTTATAAAGTCATTTTATTATAGAGCGTAAGGAGCAGAGGGGAAGTCTTAGCTTTAACTGGAGGCAACAACTGAAATGAAAAATGTGATTTATAATATCCCCACTGGAAATTTTTTAAAAAATTTAATTCTGCATGGAAACATCAGCTTTATGAGGCTCAAGAAGCTATTGACAAGCCGTGTTATTAGTTGATCAATTCACAAGGCAGGTGGAGCTCTATGTTGGCTTCAGGAAGGAAAGAAGGAAATAATGGAGTCTAGGCCCTTTGGAGTTGACAGCTTATTTGGGAGGAGGGTTTAGATACTCATACACACACACACACTAACACGCATGCATGCAAACACACGTGCATCACACCTAATGAAATAGCCATACAACACAATGAATGACTGAGCCAAGAGCAAAAACTGAATATACAAATTGAAGGATGGTGTCAGGCTGTTTCTGATAAACACTTTGTATTCCAAGAGGTTTGTCCCTAAACTGAAAACTTCTCAAATCTCTTAAAAGTTGTGAAAAAAGAATTTCAGGTCCAATGAACAAGTCATGGTTTTTCAAAGCTTCACCCACTTTTTGATTACTTTCTCAAATTAGTACCTACAAAAGAGAAACAAAGGCAACTTTTGAAAACAAGTGTACCTTATAGTTAAAATATAGCCATCCTTTGGGACATGTTCCATGCTGTTTTGGTGTATCTTTCTCTTTCTCTATGACCCAAATTTTTTTCCGCTTACAGATACTAGGCATAGAAACTGAACACTCTTCACTAGCCCAGAGTCCTGGAGGGGAAAATGGGTAAAAAATGACTATAAACAATGGTGACCCTTTGCAAACATTCTCTATCGAACACTATTTTTATGATTGTCATGGGTTATCTTTTTTTTTTTTAATCTAGAAACTGAACTAAATTTAACAACTAATCATAGAGTTCACTAGTGACAACAGCTAACTAGGCAAGGCGCCAAATCAGTAATTCTAATTCAAGAATGTAGAAATTTTGCAAATGACAAACACAAACAACTAACTAAATAAATACTACAGTTGAAATCATAGAGCTGATTCAAGTTCTAAGAATAATTGACTTGGTAAGCAAAAGAATCTTTGTACAGTGATATTTTTGTTTTAAAATATTCAATATCAATGTAAAGAGAGGAAAAAGATTCTGAAACAATAGATGGTCATTTCTACTTTATAATTCTTTAGAAGATATAATAATTTAGAAAAATTAACTCATGAACTTCTAAGAAGTTCAGAACATTGACTTGAACAAAACAAGCACAAATATAGACATGTCCTCAGGTAGATATATCCCAAAGTCCTAAGCCTCCTGGAAAATATTTTTTGTGTTTTTTTTTTTAATTTAGAAGTGCTATATTTTCAGAGAAGGTTATAGAATTCATTTCGCCAGCATTCAAGTTATAAATTCCAGAACAGCGCAAGGATTCATGTAAATTGCAAGCATACAATCAGTTTTCTAGTATGGGGGATATATGCCAAAAAGATGCTGGCATTTTGAAGGAGGGGCAGAATGCTATTTTCAATGCAGATTAGCTGCTATTCTTGCAGAATCACAAAACAGCCTTTCTGTAGGCTGTTGTGACACCTGCTGGCAAAAGCGAGCTGATTAACCACATGGTTTTTTCTTTCCTTACTTTCTCTGAAGACACGCCTGTACACCAAGGATTGTTTTCCATGTTTATCCCACTCCTGACTTGAGACAAGGTTCGTTATGAAAGTGTTAGAGTCGAAAACATCTTTACCTTTCATTGGACTGCATATGAGTGGACAATCAACCCAAGTAACACTGTGCTAATAAATAGAATTAACAAGACAATCTTCAACATACATATATTTCTAAATTCCACTTGCAAACGGTGTTCTAAGGCAAGCAGCAATTAATGTCAGGTATTAAAAAAAAAAAGAATATTGAATTCAATGAATGTTTTTCTTAAACTGAAAATTGGAAGTAAATTTTGTAGTGATTAAAGATCTGGCCAATTATAAATTGGACACTCGGAAGAGATTTTAAAAAATGGGCCTATACTGAAATTTCATAGACAATAGTATTTGGCAGGCATAGTTTCGACCAGTTTCAGTGGCCCCATTTTTAGTGCTGTTTTGGTTCATGAGGAAGGACTTATCTAGATGTAAATTATTTTCACCTGAATGCATGGAATAATTTGTAGGAATGGCTGTCCTTAAGCCTTTAGACTGATGAAATTGAACACATTCAACTAAAAAGCAAAATAACCAAACAAAACTTTCTCACTGAACCAATGCGATGAAAGCCTCCTGAAAAGTATCAGTTTGTATTATAAACCCCAAAATGGATGAGTATAATAACCTGTTGTGGATGAAATGAAGCCACATCTCTGGCTCTGATTATTCAAAGATCCTTCTCTTTCTTTGTCCCAATTCTGGTATATTACCGGGGCTCCATCTCTCCAGCTATAGGAAAATTAAAAATTTTTAAGTCTTCTCTCATTCTGCTTGTTCAATCTCTAACACCACTTCTGGAGTACTGGGGTATGAATTGAAGGCATAATATTTTATTAAATTTAAAAAATTCTCATATCTTGGGCTAGGGAAATTAAAATTTATAAGCTAAAGATAATGTTCAAAGCCTATTCAACAAATTGATCACTAAGATCTAGTCTAGTCACTCTGCAAATAAGACCTGTCAAACAAAATTAAATGCAAATTAATCTAGGTCCATACCGAAATTCATCATTGGTGCCTTCTTCTCGAAGTCCAATCCACCAATTTACACCATACTTTGATAGCTATTAAAAAAAAAAAAAGAAAATGTCAGCATTTATTTTACTTGTTTTTCCTTTTCATTATTAAGATTAATGGGTTGCTGTTAATAGCTTTTTATTCTTCAGTATTTTTCCCGATTATCTAAAGAAGAGTATAAACACTAAGGTTTAGCATCTTGAGAAAACCTGAAACTTTATTATTCTAAAATATTCTCTCCTCATTATAAAGAAAAATTAGAATCAAATATTGAAAATAATTTTAGTTTCATACAACATGCAATAAATATCTTTCTTATAACTTTCCCTATGTATTTGAAAGTAAATTTTCTCTCATAATTGGGATTTTTAAAAAGTAATATTGTAAAGTAAAATATGATGTAGATGCCTTTTTTAACTAAAAAATTTGTGGTTTGTCTTCTTAGTGGTTTATATAAGTTCACCGCATACGCCACGTTATTTGAAAAAACAAATCCAAAGCACAAAAACATCAATAGTAAAAAGATTTTGAATTTTAAACATTAGTCTGATTAGTAAGCTTTTAAACCCTTCCCCATTCAAACAGAGAGATATAATATAGGACAAAACAACACTACCAAGTTTCCAGTGTTTGACAACTAAAAAATTATCCCTTATATATTTTATTAATTTTACACTATTATTTATCGCACAAATCTCAGTACAATAAAGTATGAAATTGAAACACCATGTGCAGGCACGTGTGCATGTGTACAGACACGCATTAGAACAGATGTAATACTGGACTTATGACCCAGGAAATTGAAATTCCCTCTTGAACTATAAAAGAGCAAGAGGCAGTAAGCATTTCTCTAAGACCTCTAAATAGATATACTTTATTCTGTGTATGTATGAGTGCGTGTGTGAAATGTAACCCAATGTTTTATGCTAAAGACGTGTTAATTTGAAAGCATTAGAAATTTAAATTTGAATTTCCATTTCTTCTGTAAAGACTTGGGAATACATTTTGAGATACATATTTTTTTTTCTATGTGAATTTCAGGTCATTATAAAACAGAACCTCATAACTCTCTAACATTCTAATTTATAAACAGGTATTTTTACTCCTTAAGCAGCGTGGCTATCTGCCATATCAGCAATTTGAAAATAATGCAAGATGGAGCAAGTATAATTTTGGATCCCTGAGGTGTTGTTTAATGGACGTGTTCTTACATGCTAAATTCGGATTCCCATTGTCAGACTTTGGAATGGGTCCGCTGAGACTGGCTGTGAACTCAGTGGGAGAACCACAATAATTTCATTCAATCTAAAGAGGTCTCATGTGCAGCAATAGTGGAAATCATGGCCTGATTGTTCAATGCCCCAATTAAGGATCTCTAAAGAGAAATTATAACTACTTCATTTTAAGTGACATATTTATTACCACCTCAATTATAGCATGGTAATCCTCCACATGGCATATCATAACCTGTTGTGATATGGAACAGAACTTCAAAGGACAAGCTAGAAGAAACACAGGGTGAAAAATCCAGTGTGAAAAATGGATGTTTTAAATTTTAGCATAGGTATAAAACCACAACAATAGAAGACATTAATATTCTTTTCTATAAAAGAATAATAAAAATGTGATATGACCATGGATTTCATAATATCAGTTATGTTTTGTTACAGATGGCCATTCTAGATAGCATCATATGGGAAGAACATTTACCAAAAAGAAATAAAAAACAGCAACGGCCAATATATTAATCTACTAAGCAATATTAATCTACTAAACAATTTTTCTTCATAATGAGGAAGGAATATTATAGAATAATTAAGTTTCAGGTTTTCTCAAGAAGCTAGGTCTTAGTGTTTATATATTTCTTTAGATAATTGGGTAAATACTGAAGAATAGAAAGCTATTCATCTCTTCAAATGTTTCTATAAAAACAACAAAATAAAGTAATTTCAAGGGTTTAAAACACCAGATTTTGGAAAATAACTAATAAATTGATATATTTTTGTTAGAGATATTTAGAAATAAAAATTTAAAAATAAGAGAAAATCAAAATTTAAAAATTTTAAAATCTTGCAAACACAGCATAAAAATGTTAGCCGAAAGAATAAATTGGCTAGTATTCATGTCAAATAAATCCTAAAGAGTTTTCAGGTTTTTACTTATTGTGGCCAACAAGATAACTCAAAACACAGGTACTCAAAAATTCACTCTCATCATGCTTGGGGTCCTTTGTTATTCAAAGAGAAAATACTAACTCATCACTTTTTCAAGATGGATACATTTTGTTAAAAAAAATTCTGTGTTAGAATTGTAAAATTGTATTCAGTTTTCTTTTTTCAACAATTAGTTCTGCCCAATTAAATGTTATTTTTGTATTTCGCATATCTAAGTTACTACTCTTCATAGCGGAGCTATACAACACATGAAATTTTAAAAAATTCACTTATTCTATTCTTCCTGCACTTATAGGATGGGTGTGTCATAAAAGTGAATGGTATGATCTCTACATGTTTAGTTCAACATCCTGGAAGAAAAAAAATAAAATAATTAATTCTGCAAGATGTTCTTAGATATGGGATTTCTTACTTATGAAATGTAAATGGTTATCATAAATACTACCACCAACAAAAAGGGCCTAACACAGCCACAAAGTATGCAGAAATAAGAATTGCTTTAGAAATCTACAGCTTTCTTTTTTTCTAGATTGATACCTTTTCCCTTTGGCTCCCTTGCCCTTTTCTTAGTCTCCACATCCTAAATCATCTAATAATTTTATTTTGTAGCACAGTGTAGTATCAGATCAGTCATCTGATCATCCATAACACTGACAGGGCATTCTGTATTAACATGGTCACAGGCTGGGTAATAATTTTGCCATATAAGACACCACAGGGTTTTTCTTGTTTGAGATCACAACTCTTCAACTAGATCGTGGCACTGATGATGACTTCTCAAACTGTTAAACCCGTGGGTTTTACTGTTCCCTATGTGGGAAGTATTAACTTTACCTACCATCCATACTGGCTTCCCAATCACCAAAGACTGGAAGAGTGAAATAAGAAAAAGTTAAAGAAAGAAGACCTGCATATGTTCCAATCTTTGTTGGAAAGATCAAAGAAGCCCTTCATTGCTTATATCTGAGACAGAGCTGAAGCCATCTTTGGTTTTTAGAACTAGCATTTGAACTAGCATTATGCTCTTATATGCCCCTGGCACTGCTGTTCCACTGGTAGCAGAGGGTTTTTTAATGATGTCGGAAGTCAGATGGTCTGGGTTCACTTTCAAATTCCACCACTTAGAGGCTGACACCAAGTCACTTCACCTATTTGGAGTCTTAGTTTCCTCATCTGTAAAATGTGCTAATATTGTACTTCCAACAGAGAGTCCTTGAAAAGATGCCATTAAATGTTAGTACTTAGCACGGCGCCTGACACTGCTACAAGTACTGGCCGTATATGAGCTGTTTATGAGACATGTACTTTGCCATGCTTAATGGATTGTGATGTTTTGTTAAAATTATGGTTTTAGCTTGAGTGTTCCATTTGCAGGACCAGAAGAGTGGTAAAATGGCCCACAAACCAATGGTGGAGAATATCTGGTTCTAGTGGTTGGTGTTCCATTGAGTCTCTGTGGGACTGCGGGGTTGTCACCTGGCCTCCCTGTTTTTCGGTTTTTCCATCAAAATTCAGAAGTAGTTCTGACCTGCCTATACCTCGCAGGCTGTGTGGGTATGACACAGGATTGCAGAAGTGGGAAAGCTGCATGAGTTGTAAGGAAGACAATTCTCTTACAAGCAAAGGATGCTTTAATAGAGAACTTCATTTTAAAAGTCAATTTGCAAACATGAAAAGATGATAGAGTGAGAAAGGACTCCCAGAGATCATGAAATAATGTTAAATTATATTATGGAAAAAGATAAAAAGACCTTTTCTTACTTTCAAAGATTTCCTAGGGAAAATTGGGAGTGAGTTTTTCTACCTTTAGTGCCTCCTGGGTAATTTGTACATATTGTTCTCCTTTTACGTACTATGTCGTATTATTTTCAGCTTTTTAAAAACAGACTGTATCTCATTTTTGTGTCCTTGACATTTTAGTGTCTGACAAATACAACAGTACCTGATATATACATAATGCTGAATAAATGCTTGTTGAAGAAATACACCAAAAATGGACTCTATTTCTTAGGAGTCTGTTTCATTATTTAACAGGTTTTGCATGCTCATTTCTAATTAACCCATCTCCTCAAAAGATTAAGTCTAGTTTTTCTCTATCTTAAGTTGAAATGGAAAACACTCCTTTACCATTTTCTGTGTACTGAGTCTTTACAAACTTAAAACTATTGTACTCTTGTAAGTAAAATTCAAAACTTTAAAACAGCTATGAACCACCTGCCAGGTACTCTTGGCCCCTCATTAGGGCCTTTATTTTTCTCCATGCCATTTCTCTGTTTAACTTTTTCTAAATATTACATAGTTCTTTTTTAATTTAAATTTTATTTTTTATTTTTCAATTACAGTTGATAATATTATTTTATATCAGTTTCAGGTGTATAAACTATTATGTAACTCTATTTTCTCATATTGATTATGGTCTTTCTTCCCAGACTAGACTATAATCTCCAAAAAGGGCAGCAATTTTGGTCTATTTGAATCTCTGATAGAGCGCTGGCCCCTAGAAGAGTAGATTGAATATGTGTTGAATGACTGAGTGAACTTTATAAAAGCAATAAAGCTCCACTTACTTACCATGTAGCTAACAAAGAATGAAAAAGAGTAAAAGTAAAATGACTGACTGACATAGTAAATCCATGTTTCCATTATTTTCTCTTATATAACAGAAGAAGTAAAAAAAAAAATCTCAAAAATCTATGGCTTTTAATGAAAAATAAATGTCTGAAGTCAAACAAACAAACAAACAAACAAACAAATAATTCCCCCAAGGACAGAAGAAGGAGCTAAGCTCTAAATTTCTCATGGTTAATTGTATTCAAGTACCTCTCTTATTTTGCTGTGGATAAATTCTTGCTCATGTACAGAATGAATTGTGAGAAGATCACTGTGCAGCCAGCCACAGACAAACTCAAAGGAGGACCATTTTGAGGCATAGATATGAAACAGGTACTCTGCATTCTGATAAAAGAGCCAGGGTGCATCTGAAAGAAAAATAAATAATGCAAATGATGCAAAAATTATTGACTGATGTAATGCAGACTTAAATAGGATATGCTATGATTGACCCCAAATTCGTAATTTGGTCACTCAGCATTAAAAAAAAAGTGTGTATGTGTGTGTATACATAAGTATATTTATACATGCATAAATAATTATATAATTTTCTTAATTTTCTTAGTCTATTTCATATAAGAAACCTTCATCTGTATTCAAAGTCCTGGGATAGATGCATATTTTAAAATCATGTATTATGAAAATGGAGTTAAACTATAACATTAGTCTTTAATCATAATAATGACATTTATTAATTTGATTATTCATTATTAATTTGTTAATTTTAACAGATTATTTCTAGATTGACATAAAAAAAGAAAGGCTTGATTGGAGGACTGTAATAAAACAATAATGACATGTAATAGCACATAATTAGAAACTTGAGAACTGCTAGGATAGTTCTTACCGTACTGGTACCAGGGGGGAATCTTGGGTCTCACATCTGCAAAGTGAAAGTGAACCATCTTGAGTGACCTTTCTTCGCAGGTGTGCTATCTCTGAATTACTTCAGCTCTAGACGTAACATTTTGTATTTCACTTTTTAAAAGACCATTTAAAAACCAGGTATTTTGTGCTGTTTGATATATGGTTAGTTCTCATACTTGAAGAGGAGGCTCAAGAGAGGCCCCTGATTAAAGAAGGAAAGATGAGAGCACTTGGTGAGGGCCTGTATGTCACACACTGTGCTAGGTGCTTTTACTTACTCATTTGACAAGTAATTTTGTTTGCTTGTAATGTCATCATGATATTTATTCGATCGTACTTTCAAAATATAATACTCCACAATATAGTTGATTATCCTCATTTCCTATAACTAACTTAGTATATTGCACTGGAGTCATCTTTTCTCATTCCCCTACGATATATTCTTTGCTAAAACAGTGCAATTTAGTTCATCACGAAGATTGTTGGTAGTATGGTTTAGGGTGCTTACATTTTAGGTTTCTGTAACTCTTCACTTGGGAAAGTGCTACAGATTATTTGAAAGCAAACATATAGTAAATATCTTATTAATATTTTTACCTTTTGGAATTTTGCATATCCACTCACGTTTGGAACCACAGTATGAGGGCAGCAACGTTTTATTTGCCTTATAAACAGCACAATTTCTTGCATCTTCTCCAAAATAAATATTGTCTAAAAATGAAGAGACAACCTGCAGCAGATGAAGTTCATTACTCCTTAACGATGATCCCCCACAAAAAAAGTTTCAAAAGATCAAAAAAGGCACCCTTGTACATAAATCACAATAGACTTTTGGAGGAAGCTTCAGAAATGTCTGGATATGATTCCAGTTAAAGATTTTTCCATATTTGTGAAGAACAAGTTAATCAAATTTTAGCATTTTTTTCTTATACATATATTTTTTTCTTAAAAAGTGGTGTGCTACTCCTTGCTCCAGAAGAAACAAATCAGAAGTGTGCTTCCTTCTGACCTTGCACTGTTTCTTCACTGCCAGGATTAGGCTAGCCCTGGGATCCTGGGTGAACTAAGAGGCTCAGGGATCGGTCAGATTTGGGTCTCACCTTTGATGCAGATTCTTTTGTATAAACACTAAGCTTTTAGTCTCTAATCACTAAATTCTCAGTCATCACTAGCTTTGATCAGGAAACTATCCAACACTTTCCATGAGAGATTACACAACAGGGGTATTAAATAAAGATTTAACCTTTTCGATGATTTAATGCCTAATTTGACAGAAGAGTAGATGAACCACAAGTAAAATTAGGGTAAAAATTTGGAAAAAAGAGTATGTTTCAAAACCATTTATACTCCTCAAACGTGTACACAGTAATGAAACAATTCATCTAACTTCAATACATATAAGCTACATGAGCTCCGATTCAGAGAATGGTGTGAGTTTGAATATTCATTTTGTCCAGTGGGGAGTGATGAGGAACTCAGTGAACTGCTTCATGGCTTTATCTCATTTATTCTAAACTAAAATTGTCTATTCCTCTCCTATTACTAATGAGTTTGTTTTACTAAAACAGAAGATGTTTTCAACTTCTCCATACTACATTTCATTGTTAAGTGCCATGTTAACATTAACTACCCAACTGCGCCATTAAGTAGCTGATGTTTATGGGGCAGATTGACCTTGCTCTGCCCCTTCTGCTTTCTGGGCCTCAGTTTCTTCATCAACAAAATAGATGGGTGGGGATGGGCAATCTCTAATCCCCTTCCACTCTCTGGTCTGGATGCCCTTTTCAAAGAAGCAGTACATGACTGAAAACTTTATTATTATTTGTAAACTAGCATGCCCTTATTATTTTCTTTCCATTATAAGCATTTAGCTTTTGCACAAATCCCTTCCTTGATGCAGGTTTGAACGCTATCTATGTAGTGGGCCTGGAGATCCCATTTCTCTGTTGATCTTTATGGTTTCAAACTTGCCTCCTGATAGATATTTTGCCAACTAGGAGACATTATAACACTGTGGCTATGGAGGCAGACAACCTGGATACCAATCCTGCTCTCCTATGTATTATTTTAGGCAAACTACTTAATCATTCTAATACCCACTGCACTGAATCATTGTAAGGATGGAATGAGGCCATGCATGAGGATACTAAGCTTAGTACTTAGGACATAATTAGGACTCAATAAATAGGAGCTGCATTAAATGATCACTGTAGGCTGTTGCCAGCCTCCCCATTTCGCAGGTAAAGCTGAATAACTTGATTCTGCACGTTTCCTCAGATGGATCCCATTTCAATCTGGGATACTACTTTGTTATTTCTCCCATCCTCTCGAAGAAAATGTGAGAATTCTTCATTGCACCTGAAAAAATATGTAATAGCGAGTTCCCTCTTTCCTTCACAGAGGTTTTTACAAGTATGAGAATGAATGAAAAGCAAGTCACTTTTTTTCCTCCTACATCACTTGCTTTGCCTGGGAAGGAGTTCATATTTCTAAGTCTGGCATTTCTGTCCTTTTAGAATGAGATATACTAAAAATGGTTCTTTTCATTGTGACATGGACAAAGGTCGCACACTCACATAATAAAGGGTCAAGCAGGAGAGGCAGATGGGGTAAAGGGAGCCTGGTATTTTTTAAAAAACAGTTTCTTCTCTGCTGGAGACTCTTGAAATGGGAGATGGTTTGGGGACCTTCTCAGAGATCTTGATTCCTTTTTAGAGTAAGATCCTATAGCTGGCCTCAGAGCTATTGGACTAGCAAAAATTCTCCAAGAGGTTGCTGAAATAACTCTTCTGGTACCAGGGTCTGGGGCAGTTTTTGATTTTGGTCTGAGTCATGGGAAATATGGTTATTGTTTCCAGGTTGTTTTAGTTGGTTTACCAAGTGGTTCCAGGGCCATCTCTTTTTTTTCCTTTACTCCAGTTTGGAAAGACTTACAGGAGTTCCATCAGACCACTCCCAAGAGCCAGCACTCAGTGGGTTTCTTTTATTAAATCCAATCCAGAACTGCCTTTCTTCTGTCCTGTGAAGAGAAGAAACAAAAACTTGGCCTTTCCCATCGAACTCATATGAAAAAGTTTTAAGTTAAGTATTTGTGTGTGCAGCAAACAGTTGATGCTATTGGCAAGATTGATCAAATCAGACAAACATTTATCGAACATTTCCTATGTGCGAAACATGAGATCTGAAATGAATGTGTGAAGATTTAGACTCACTTCCTATTTCTCTTGGTTTGTATGGTGTGCTCATTGGTGAGGTGCGGTTGGGGAAAAGTCAGGGAAAATCAACTCGTGTTGAGAACATGGCTGCCTTGTGTTTGTCAGGAATGGCAACATTTTTTAATCTGGAAAGAACACATGAGAGCAAGTGTGGTACAAGAAATTTTGAAACTTCTCTTCCCTAGAGGGCTTTTTACTACTTGACTATTTATAATGCTTTGCTAAACTTTGATTTGTTGCTCTTTTGTCACATGTCCAGGTATTCTGTGAAGGTTAATCACCACCACACCCATTTGCTAAAAGGTAGATGGCAGGGTTTGGTTTTTTTTTCAGCTTCCCATGTAAATGTTTCCACAGCAAATCAGCCAGAGGCACGGTAGATTAACTTCAGCAGCCACCACCCGGTTAGACTTGGCGAGAAGCCCTACATAGAGTCGTCTTCCCTCCTATTAGGCAGGGGACAAATATGTCACACCATAGGGTACTCAATAAATCAAGCAATAAAGCCTAATTGTACAATGAATCATCTCACTAAGATCATTTTCTGAGAATAATTTTGAGGAATTAAAGTTTTAAAAGATTCAGAAATCATGACAGATGCTTTATTTTCTTTATGCAGAGAAGCAAGCTTATTCCGAAGCACCCCCCTTCTCAGATTTTTGAGCTCCTCCACCCGAACCATAAAAATGAAAACAAAATGTGACTTAGAAAATCCAGGAGATCACTGGGCCCAATTGATCACTGCCATGACTACATCTTACGTTGAAGGTTGTGGAAAGGTAGGAATGCTGCCTTTGTGTTAAGCCAGGCATATTAATTTCAAAGTCCTAGGCTGGAAATCCACATTATCCTCCCTGTAGTGAGAAATTTTTATTCCTTTCCTCACTGAATTCAGAATTCTACAGTTTTCCCGCTGTATACTACTTCCTCAAAGATGAATTGTTATTTATTTTTTCTCTACCACTTTCTTAAAATTATATAATTTCTAATAATTTGTAATATAATAATACAAATAATAAAATAGAAACAGAAAAGCATTGCCATAGGAAGGAGAGGTGTATATGCTAACTATGAGAACTGATTTATTTGCTATAACTAAGCATCAGATTTGGTTGAACTCCCTGGCAGTCAGGGCAATAGTAAAACATACATTTTATAGCTTTTGAGATTGGGTGCTGAAGATTAATAACTTAATAGATGCTCGACACTAAATTCTACCAGAAATTCCAAGTGTGAGAATTTACATAAATAGAAATGACATAACGATGCTTGATCCTACAGAAAACATGGAAGCCATTAGCGTGTGGTTGTTTCATATAGCAAAGCTCACTATATACAAGTACACAAGTATGTTTTGCAAGGGATTAAAATCATGAAGCAAAGTTACAACTTAGAATAATGGAGATTTTTATATATTTCTTAAATCTGTGGCCCCACTCTTGACTAAAAATCCAATTAAACCGAAAGCTTCTTGAACTTTTCTTCAATCTCAGAGACTGATTTGGCAGCTCTGGTGTGAGACTAGAAGGCTTTGTGTTAAAAGGTGTCCCAAGAGAGTGTGACAATCAGCAGCCAGGTCGGGGAATCATGGTCTCAGGTCTGCATTTCCTACAGAGACCAGGAGTTCCATGGAGTGTTGGTAAGTGTTCTCCAAAAAAAAAAAAGTTTTGTGGTTGGAGAAAGTGCTTCCGTCTAGAAGTCTTTACAATATTAATGTATATGGCAAATTTCCAAGATTGTACGTTGCTTTTCAAACATATTTAACCATGAAATCCTACTTTTCTCTCCACAGAGTACTCTATAAGACACATGTTGGGAAACAGTGTCAAAGACTCCCACCTTTAAGGTCATTTTTGTAGATTTTGGAGATGAATAATTTGATAGATGTTACATATTAAATTTAATATGTATTAAATTTATTAAATTTATTATAAGACAACTTATAGGGAAAGCCAGAATTTTCCTCAAAAATTAGTTTTGGATTTTCTCTGAGATTCAGGCAAGTGTTTCATGGAGACTCCAGATTTCAGAGCTTAGAGTAGAGTACCTGGTGCACTTGTTTTTACTGAATAAATGTGTGGAGCCATGGAGGCATGACCCTCCCCCTTAGGCCACAATTTCTTCCGGAGCAGGATTTTGTCTGTCACATAGATTGGATTCTCCAGTTAGCTATGCATATAACATAACAGTGTCTACTTTATAGAATATATTCTCAAAATGTATGCTGACTAACAAGAACATTCTAGAGAACAAGGCCAAGGGATGGAAAGACTATAAGAGGACATGGTGGCCGTGTGCAAATATTTGACAACAAAGTGGACTTAGTCTGTATTGCTCTGGCCTACTATGAGGTCGATCTTTGGGAACAGCCTTCAACAATGAAATGGGCTTTCTCCCAAGTAAAGAACATTCTGAAACTGAAAAGTCATGTAGGCAGTGGATGACCACGGGTATGTGGTGGAAGAATTCCTGCATGTGGGTGGAAGGTAGCTCAAGGTCACTTATGTTTCTTCCATTTTAAATTTAATTGATTTTCTAGCTCTGTGGAATTCAAGATTCTGTAAATTTGCAAGATGGATGCAGATAAGTGAACATCTGTTTCCTCAAATGTAAAGTTAAGGTTGGATTAAGATTTTTTTTTTAATCAATGGGACTTCCTTTTTTTCCAAACAAAATCTTCCGTGGACTCTTATTATATACACAATAATTGGAAGTGGTGCTGGTTAAAGTTGCTCTGGTGAGTCAGTGAGCAAGGAACCAGAAGCTCAGCTTACTTGGTTCTCTCCTGCACTTGGAGCTCCAGGACCCTTCGGATCCTCAGGCACTATGAAAACCATTGGGCTAGATAATTTCTGAATGTGGTAGAAAAGTTCTAAAGTTCTGATTTGAGGCACAAAGACAAGATTTCAAATATCAAAACCATTGTCACTTTGTTCTTTGTTTTATGGAATTAGAACTTGGTGCAATGTAGATATAAATTTATACATATATGTATATACATATATATACAACTAGTGGTTAGTTGGTTGTAGGCTTGAAACAAATACTTGAGATTTTAAACAAATATATGGGATACTCACTCCTAAGTAGCCATTACGGGGAGACAGAATATTTGACTGTAATTTTTTTCAAAATTAATTAAGTATTTACCAATTAAATTTTGAATGTAAAAGCTTATTCACAAAATTCTCTTCCTCAATATGGGCAAAACTTGCAAGATGAGCTCCAAATTCTTCACAAAATGCCTCAGCTTCTCTCCATGTTCTTTTCATTAAGACTTTTTCACTATGAAATACCTGTATAGCAAAAGAAAAAAAAAGTTGACACTGTCATGGATAAGCTAAGTTTATTTAATTGTGGACAAGAAAATAGTAGTAATATAATTATTGTCATTATTATTTGTTAAAAGATTGACCCAGTAGGGAGAAATAACATTTACTGAATTAGAATGTGTCCAGTGATCATAAAACTATTATCTCATTTTATCCTCACAAGAAATTTATGAAGATACGATAAACCCAGTTTTATCAATGAGCTCCTTGAGGATTCTTTTTTTATCTCCTAAATATTCTGTGACTGGCATACACATGTCCCTTAATAAAAGTTTGTCAAGAGATGAGTAGAGTCAGGCTTAGACAGTTTACAAATTTCAGGTCATACAGCTACAAATTGGCAGAGTTAGGATTAGAACCAATACTCCTTTGCTTCCAGAGTCCATGAATTTCCATCCCATCAGTTGCCTTCTGACAAATTAGAATTGGCTGAATGATCATGAATCTGGCTGATTCATGACAAGATATGGGAAATGACAAATGACAAATGAGACCTGGACCTAGGGCAGGTATATTTCTAGGGTCTTTTGGTCTTAAGTATGCCTAAATTTTGTGCTGTTTCTCAGCTGTCCTGTTTTTCAGCTGTCCTCACAGCAGCAGGAAGAAGTCAATCAAATGGAAGGTCTATTTTTGACTTCATTTAAGATCAAAGGTAAAGGACCAAAGATCCAAAGCTCAGGATCCTGGGCTTCTGCACCCTCCTCAGTTTTAACTGCCCAACACTAATCCTGAGCCTCTGATGCAACCTCACTAGGCTCTGATTTGCTGAGACCAGAATGAATTGATTTCCCAGTCCTGTGGACTATAACACAGCCTTTCCATCTTTTAAATTATATGTCAAAACTCCCCTCCTTTGGGAACCTTTCCTCAAATCACATTAAATTAATAAATCCTATCACCATGCCCATCAAACACACTGTATATCTGTTGACGTATCAGGGTGATATATAGTAGAAAAAGCACTGGACTGAGAGTGTCAAGATCGGGGATTTATTCTAACTCTGTCAATAAATAGTTGTGATCTCAGGTAAATCACTTCTCCTCACTAGTCTCAGCTCAGCTTACTCATTTCTAAGGTTTAACTTACTCTGTGCCTATTATTCCATGAATTTAATGTAGAAATATACATGTGTACATTTAAATTGAGTGCATTCACAGGTGTTTCATGTCATCTACGAGACTGCAATATCTCTAAAGATAGAGGCTATCTCCATTCTGTTTGCATGTGCCTGTGTACCATGATTTTGGAAATCTCTATTTATAAAATGAACCAAAGATCAAATTACCAAACAAAAACATCACACTTCAAAACAATGTATTTCTGACATGAAGGTTGTAGGTACTGATTTAAATTTAAGATCTAAAGTTGATTTGCAAAAAGATATTTCTTCACACATTTCTTCACACAAACACACACGCAACTATAAATATTCATTTCTTTGATCTGCAGGTATAGCAAATCTATCCTTAGCAACAGAAAGGCATTATTCCATAATAAGGACTTTATTAAATTGCTTAGACTCAATAGGTAATTGTATCATTTCCATGCCCAGTGAGTGTCTGGCTCATTCATTTGATTTATGCCATCAGAACAATGTTGACTGAGACCTCAATAGGAGGACTTCAGTGTCACCAGGGATATGTCGATCTTTCGACTTCAAAATTATTTTGGAATATAACTGAAAGGATAGAGACAGTCAACAAATATTAATTAAACACCTGCTGTGTGCCAGGCACTGTTTTGGAATAAAAGAATTTTGAATACATGGACAAAATTGAAATAATGTTGGTCCCACTAAAATACCCATGGAAACTTGGTATCACCTTGAAGCAGCTGGCTAGGCCAGGCTCTGACTCCCAGTCCAAATAGCAGGGGTGAAAAGGCCATCTCTCTTGGTGTTCAGCTTTCTCCTGATTTTCCACTGGCTGCTTGCACAGGGACATTGCCTTAAATTGTCTACAGTCCTTCACTTCCCATCGGCCAGGTGGACTCCTTCCTCGCATGACAACACAGCCGCCACTATAGCCTAAAAGCAGAAAACAACATTTTTAATACCAGACAACTAGAATATTTTGCGCTTGGAAGGCAGCTCTTTAGATTGTTGAATAATTGATGTCTCAAAATGAAGCACCCAGACAAGAACAATAAAGATGAAAAAGGATGCTTTATTGGCATGATTATCTAATTTCTATCTCGCTCCAGAGAAAAGAATAGAAGATGGAAAAGTGAGAGAAGAGAGACCATGAAGCTTGAAATTTGGACATTGTGAGCTCAGATGGCAAGTGATGAAAACTAGGAGCTGTTCCACCTTGAAACTAAAATATTCCCTGTACTGAATTATTGAGATTTTTTAACTGTGCAGAAAATATTTTAACTCATCATTTCTTGAGCACCTACTCTGTACACTGTGCTTTGAAACCCCACTGTGAAAATCGAACAATGAAAATGCATAGTATATATCTTCTGAGAAATAGATTCAACAGGAAAAAATATGTGAGTCATAGATTCAATGTAGTTGCAAGGTACACAACAGAAAACCAAACTGTAAACCATGGGAGAGTGGAGAGAATGAGATAAATTCTAAAGAGTGAAATTGGAGGCAGGATTAGGGGCAGACATCAGGGAAAATGGAACAGTCATCTAGTTATGAACAAAATTTTATTTTGTTATTTTCTGTATGTTTGAACATTTTAGCAAATAAAATACTTTTCCATAGAAACGATTTTTAAGTTAAGATCCTCAAGTTCGTCATCAAATCTATACAACTCATAAGAAAGCTAAAAATCATACATTTCATATTTCAATGACTAGTAGAAAACAATCCCATTCCAAAAATAAAATAAAAATCGAGGTAGAACAAACTTCTTTTTTCTTGAATTCAGAGAGATCATCTAATTAACTAAATAAACATTCAATAACAACAAGAAAATTGTGCATCTACATCTGCATACCAGGCTAGGTTTTATATCAGCTGCTAGAGATAGAAGGACAATACACACACACACACACACACACACACACACACACACACACACACAACTCTTAGCTTAGTGTGAGGCACAGATACATAAAAAATTAAGTACAATAAACATAATGTGTGAAGTGCTGTAGTAACAGTGTGTGTGTGCAAATTTTTGTGTGGAGACTTCAGAAGGATGAAGTCTGCCTTGGGATGTCAGTAAAGGATTTTCAGGAAGTGACATCTGACCTGAGTTTTGAAGGATGAGAAGGAGAAAAGAGTTTTCAAGGGGTGCTTATAAAAAAGCAAGTGATTATAGATGAAACATCTGAAGACTTGTGATGATTCTGGACCTAAAGGCACTTTTAAAATGTAGTCACTTGGTACCGCATATTTGTGTAGCTTAATTTCCCTTCAGAAGTAATGGTTTCAATTTTGTTAGATACAGGGTAAGTAACATTACCCTTGTCAACCATGTTTTGGTTGTTTTACATGATAGAAAGACTAAAGAGAGGGAAAATTAAGAGTGAGAGAAGAAAACAGACAAGTCGTACAAAGAGCCTCTCCTAAAGGAATGGAAGACTTTGTGAAATTGAGAAAGAATAAAGGAGCTAAAGAACTTCAACAATCCTGGGTGCACACTGGGCATCATGATGACAAGACAGTCCCCATCCGCAAGAAGCACACAGTCCTGTGTGTGTGTGTACGCTGATGCATCAGACATCTGCAAAGGTAAAAATGTAAACCAAGAAACAAGAAAACATAGTTAGTATGACTTATATAGCAGGAAAGGAAGTCAAGAGAGAGTAGATCCATACAAAAACCATTGGTTAGCTCCATCGAACAGGAGCTAATTAGTGTTAAAGATGGAGGGTTGGGGGACAGGAAAGGGCAAGAGATTAGAGCCTGCAACCACAATTTGCCATGAATGAATGAAGATTTGCAGTCCTGTCGAATGTAATTTTGAAATGCAGCTCACAATCTAGCTGGGTCATGAACAGAGATGCTGCATGCTCTGTGAGATGAAATTCTATTGAAACCAAACTGTGGAAATCCACATGGAAGCTGAAAGCATTATGTACTAATGGAGTTGCTTTATTTGAAACCAGAGAGAAGCCATACACTCTCACCTGATTCCTCCATCCTTCCTTTCTCAGCAGCCTTGGACTTAGAGCCTGGTCTAGGGTTCTACTTCCAGCGCAAATATTTAGTAACTCGAAACTCAAACAGGTTATATTAATCACAAGAAAAGCTTATCTAAAATATAGGGGTAATAATCTCTTCTCATAGGTTGCATGAAAATCAAATGAAATGATGTATTAAAAAGCACCCTGAAAGATATGAAGGGCTAAAAAACACCACTAAGATGTTGTTTCTGTTCTTATTTTGGCTATTTTTATTACAAAAGCTGGCATTTTGTGGCATGAGTTCTGCCTGTGCATTCAAAGAATTTTTATAAACCTTGAATCAGCAAGTTTAAAATGTAATATACTTTTTTGTTGGTCTTGCATTTTGTCTTACTTTCTCATATCAGACAATGATTAAATAGCTTTGGTTTTAGATAGTATAGATATTCAACTCATCTTCATTAGTGGAGAAGGAGATATTTGTGAACTGCTATGAAGATTAGAAGTGCTGTAGGAGTGTTATTGGTATTCTAAAGTGGTTAACTTAATGGAACATTTGACCCAAATTTTAGAATCTCAGCCCCAAAGAAGCAGTAAAGTGGTGTAATAACGGGAGACCGGGCTAAGGGAGAGATAAACAGAATTTCAGTCCTATATTGTGGAGATGCTTGCAAAGCCAAATAATAAGGGTAGGGTGTGGGAAAGAGCAGAAGTGGTTTTTCTTTCAGAGAAAATATTCTCAAATTCGAAAACTCGTTTCCCATTGGAGAGGAAAAACTATCATCTTATTCCATAGTGGTAAATCTCACATTTAAAGTAATTCTCCTTACCTGCCTACCTCTCCCCTCCTTCACTCTTTCTATCAAACATGAATGGGAAAACTTTCAATCAATTAAGAAATTTCAGTTCACTAGTCTAGTCTCTTCCACTTGGCAAAACTACGAGATGAACTGAGCTGAAAAAGCCTCTACCTTCTACCTCTCTGGCCAAATACCTGAAAACAAATAAAATCTATTCATGGCTTCAAGGCTAGGAGGAAACTATAGCTGGGCCTTTAGAGCCTCTAAACAATTATTTGACTTGAGTCTGTCTAGTTATTTTCCCATTCCCTGCCAAAAATCCTTTCCCATCCTTACCTCTCAAGTCCTCTGCACTGTGCTTCTTCCTTCTCTCTCCTCTCTTTCTTCATGGAGAAAAGTGAGGCCATTGGGACAGGGAAGGTGAGTATTCATGGAGTTCTGTGTATCTGCTCGATACCGGGCTAGGCATTTTATATGGTCTTTTCCCTACTTAACTTCAAAAACTATTTGAAGCAGATATTAGTATCTATAGCTTGCAAATGGAAAAACAGAAGCATAGAGGCTGGGTAACTTGCCTGAGGCCATATAGTGAGGGTTTGATCTAGAATTTGAAAGCAGATTTGTCTGAGTCCATTATGAGATGACATTAAGGTACAGAGTAGGCAGGCATTCAATGAACACTTGCTGAAAGAATGACTGAATAGTCCCCTCAAACAATGTGTCTCCATTTCTATAGAGCTCCATCTTATTTCCCTGTTCATATTCTCTCCTTTGTGTGGCTACAGCATTTCCTTGAAGATCTATTATCACTTCTTTACCTATATGACAGTTACTTACATGGATTATAAAAAAATCATCAAGAGCACCAAAGCGTGCTTAGAAATGCGACTGAGTTTGTCCTCATTTATGTGGTGGTTCATTTCGGGACTCTGAAGAGCCTTAAAGTGGATTGGCCTATCCATCTGCTGGCCGGACAGGCTTCTTACTACTCTCTGCTATGAGTGGGGCACTTTCAAGAAAACAGGACTGCCTTGCTCTACTGGGGTCCCATTTTTCTTTTTGCTGGCAGAAGACTTCCACTGACTTGGGACACTTGAGGAAATGAGCACTGGAGTTATCTCATATGAATGAGATAACTTTCTGCCCTTTCTGCAGTGGTATATAGATCTAGAAACATAAAACCTCTGAGCCTGAGTTATAGATGAATGCAAAATAGTGGTTCCAAAGTGTTTCTTTTTCTCTACGGACATCTATGAAACTCTAATATAACTTGGAAAGCTTTTTCGAATGTCTTGACAAACACAGACTCATCTATTTTCTTTTGCCATTGAGCAGCCTCTATTTATATTGAATATTTAATCTAAGTACAAAGTACATTTTAGTTTCTATGCATTAGCTTCTTTCTAAATGAACAAGGCCTGATTTATCATTTTCCCTTTAATCAGTGGTACTAGTAAGTAAGGATCAAAACTGTTTTACCTGAATATTTATTTCTCTTAAAATACCAAGTACTATAGAGTCTCTTAGTTGTTGTTGTTGTTTTTTTTAAATAAAAATAACAGAATGTTCTAGAGTTTTGAAAACAGAAAATTTTGGCATGAAAGAAAACAAAGATGGGTTAACCAAAAACCTTGTAGTCCCGAATTCAAACTGAAAGTATTATTTGAACTCCAAAAATATTTCATCTGACACACACACATGCACACACACACACACACACACACATTTTCTAGCTCTGTTCACTGAAATGGACTGGAAACAATAACAAACCAATAAACAACGAGCATTCCTATGCCTAGATTGTGATACGGAAATAATACCATTTTTCATTAAAGATTCCTTGATAAAATGGTCATTTCTAGGTTTGAGCAGAAATGTACATCTTGTTGTACCAGATAGCAAGGAAGCTATCAAAGGCTTCTAGTGTTAAATTAAAAGGACTTAGGAGGTAGTGCTTAAGATTTTCATTTTCATTAAAAAGGGTAATAATCTTGTAGAGCCAGAGGAGAGAAAGAGCAATCAGGGAAATCGTTTCTTAAACTACATAAATGTCTAATTAATGTGCTGTATACTTAAATCTAATAATAAAATAAAATTTTAATAAAAGGGTAATAATTGTAGTGGATTAAAACACATCAAATGTGTTTAAAACCCTTACTTCATAGTAGCGCTAAAAAAACTGGTCACTGTTGCAGGATACTAATAAACAAATAACCATTAAAAAACTAGCAAAGGGAAAGAATTAAGCATTTATTTTGTATTTTTTATAGAAACTGTTATGTTAACTAAAAGTTGAGAGAAATTATTTGTTTATAAAAATATATTCTTCCAGTTATGAATGAAAAAACCCTTCATGAATCAATGGATCTAGGCATTGATCATTAACTGTTCTTAGAATTGCATTTGGACATTATGTGCCTCCAGATAGAACACACAATTATGAAATGGTCTTTCCAAAAAAATGGTAAGAAAATCTTAATTGGATCAGATCTCTGAATCTAATTTTTTAAAAATATAAACGTTAATTTGATGGAAACTAAAGAGGTAGAATAATATGTTAAGCAACATATGGAGATACAATCAGAAGTCCAGACCATAGGACATTCCACAGAACAAACAACCTATTTGCATCAACAAATAAAATAAAAGGTAGGGGCAAGGAAGAGGGAAACCTAGAGATTAAAACAGACTTTAGATTTATCAACCAATTACAATGAGTGAAAGTTTTTTGGATCCCAGTACAAACTGTAAAATACATTACATTATATTTATGAGTCATATAGAAATTTGGGCATTAACTGAAGATTTGTTATTGATTATAGTTAATTACTTTTAGGTGTGATAATTATATTATCTTCATGTTTTTAAAAAGGGGTCTTCATCTTTTAGAGATACTACTAAAATGTTTATGGATGAAACAATATAATGTCTGGAATTTGTTATGAAACAATATGGAAAGTAGGGGGACTAGAGGGAGGGGTATAGATGAAACAAGATTGACCATGAGTTGATAATTGATGACACTGGA
This sequence comes from Eidolon dupreanum, assembly GCA_028627145.1. Lineage (NCBI taxonomy): Eukaryota > Metazoa > Chordata > Mammalia > Chiroptera > Pteropodidae > Eidolon > Eidolon dupreanum. The sequence goes on from CM053503.1 coordinate 114,877,394, forward strand.
TGACAGGTGTTTGGTGGTTCGTTATAGTATTTGGAGAACATAATACAGAGTTGAAAAATATGGCAGAATGATGATTCCACTAAGATTGAATATTTTGATGGTATGACACAAGGAGAGTATCTTGGCTGAGTTTATAAAAAACTGCAGGCTTCCTGTTCATGGGTCAATTTATATAGTCAGTCTGGGCTGGATTAAGATTCTGACATGGAGACTAAGCTAATGGATTTATGTGTGTGTGTGTGTGTGTGTGTGTGTGTGTGTGTGTGTGTGTGACAGGCAGAGAAAAAAATGTGATTTAGGATGGTGTTTCTGCAAACTGCAATTTAAAAGAAAAAAGAAACACAGGGGTTTTTATATTGCCATTTTCTTCAAAAAAAGATTTACATTTTCATCTTATTCAGAGACTATTTACTCAGTGTTAATCAGCATGAGCAGCCAAACTGAGCACAATGGCATTATTTTTGCTTCAGGGAATAGAGAAAAAGAGTAGTGCCACTCAAATAAATTACAGCAGAAACTTATGAATGACAAGGAGCTCTGCTTCAATTCTAGATTTTAGACATCCAAATATGCCTCAAGGTAGGTGACATTAAAAACTAAGAATTTTGTCTACTCAAAATGTATTAATTTATTTTGACAGGTATAGATATTCTTAACAAAATTCCAAAGTATATTAGAAATGATACCTGAGCTTTTTTTTTCCAGTAAAAGTGTGACACAGAACTTTACTATTCTCTGCATTTTAATAATATTCATAGATTTGTAGAATGAGAAGGTTGTTTATTGAGTGAACTGTGATGTTTCTTGTTTAGAGCTGTGCAAAATCACCAGTTTCTATACAAATTTCCTAAACTGATGCTAACACACAAAAAATCTGACTTGTCTCAACTTCATCTTGCATACATCTTTAAAAAGTACAGTTTTTAAAAAATATTAATAAAGTATATATTTTAGAGCATTTTTGGTTCACAGGAAAATTGAGTAGAAAGTACAGACTTTCCTTATGGCTCCTGCCCCCATATACATAAAACCTCCTCTACTATTGGCATCCTATACCACAATGGTATATTTGTAAAAACCTGTATTGATACATCATTATCATCCAAAGTTCATGGTTTACACTAGGGTGCACTCTTGGTGTTGAACGTTCTATGGTTTTGGACTAATGTATAATGACATATATCCACCATTGTAGTATCATACAGAAGAGTTTTAATGCCTGGAAAATCCTGTGCCCTGCCTATTCATCTGTCCCTCTGCACTAACCCCTGTCAATCTTTTTACTGCCCCCATAGTTTTGTCTTTTCCAGAATGTTATATGGTTGAAATCATAGAGTAAGTAGCCTTTTCCGATTGGCTTTTTTCACTTAGCAATATGCATTTTAAGTTTCCTCCATGTCTTTTCATGGTTTGATAGCTCATTTCTTTTTTAGTACTGAATAATATTCCATTGTCTGGGTGTACCACAGTTTTTTACCCATTCATCTACTGAAGGACATCTTGATTGCTTACCAGTTTTGGCAATTATGAATAAAATTTCTATAAAAATCCATATGTGAGTTTTTATGTGAACGTGTTTCCAATTCATTTGGGTAAACAGAGAGTGTGATTGCTGGGTTGTATAGTAAGAATATGTTTAATTTTGTAAGAAACTGCCTAAATCTCTTTTTCTAGTTTCCTAAGGTGGAAGTTTAGATAATTGCTTTTAGATATTTCTTTTCTAATATATACATTTAATGCCACAAATTTCCCTCTAAGCACCACTTTCTCTACATCTCACAAATTTTAATAAATCGTATTTTCATTTACATTTAGTTTAAAAAAATTTTTTAAAATTGACCAATGTGGTATTTAGAAGTGTATTGTTTAATCTTTAAGTATTTGGAGATTTCCCAGCTATGTTTCTGTTGTTGATTTCTAGTTTAAGTCCACTGTGGTCTGAGAGCAGACAGGGTACAATTTCTATTCTTTCAAGTTTGATAAAGTGTGTTTTATGGTCTTTTTGGTGAATGTTCCATGTTAGCCTGAGAAGAATGCGTAACCTTCTGTTGTTGGATGAAATAGTCTATAGATGTCAATTTTATCCAGTTGATTGGTGGTGGTGTTTAGTTCAACTTTATCCTTACTGATTTTCTGCGTGCTGGATCAGTCCATTTCTGATAGAGGAGTGTTAAAGTCTCCAACTATAATAATAGATTTATCTATTTTTCCTTAGAATTCTATCAGTTTTTTCCTCACGTATTGTGACACTATCGTTAGGTGCATACACATTAAGGATTGTTATGTCTTAGAGTATTGACTCTTTTATCGTTATGTAATATCCCTTTTTTCTCTGAAAATTTTCCTTGTTCTTAATTCTGTTCTGTCTGAAGTTAGTATAGCTAGTCCTGTTTTCTTTTGATTAGTGTTAGCATGGTATATTTTTCTCCATCCTTTTAATCTATACGTGTCTTTACATTTAAAGTGGGTTTCTTGTAGACAACATAAAGTTAGTTCTTTTTCTTAATCCACTCTGACAGTATCTATCTTTTATTTAGTATATTAGTCCTTTGGCTAATGATTTTTATATATTTGATATATGATGATAATTATTATTATAGTATAATAATAATATTTATCTTTCCTCAGGGAAGTGTCTGAGGCCCCTAACCCATTTCCTCCAGATACAAATTTAGAGGTAACTTATTACCTATCATCAGCTGGAGTAGCCCTGAGCAAGATCCACAGGCAAGAAAGAGACCAAGGCACTCAAACAGGAATTCATGCTGAGGTAAAGGGGCGTTGGGTCTAGCTTGATGACCTAAGCTTAATAAAAGGGCTTAAATCTTATTCCATCACAGCTGGTTCTAGTCTACGTTGTAACTGAAGCCATTAGCTTCTTCTGGAACTGGCTAACCTGGCATAGTTTCATGCTTTGGGTTCTAGAGCTTGATTAGTTCACATGAGGGTAAAGTCCATGGAAGAGATGGACTAACGAGAATGTTATCAAAGTAATGAGTCAGCATTCCTCAGTAAAGTCACATGGCAGTGACTGTAAACTGATTATATGTGCCCACATGTGCCTGTTTGCTGTGAAGTATCACAAGCTATTCTGGAGTAAGTAAGCCCCTGGAATTGTTACAAAGAATTTAGAGGGAGAAACTGAACTTCTGCTAATAAAGGCATGTGTGGTCTTGAGCAATAAATTTATACCTTGAACATGTCACACGACCCATATAGATTATACTTTAAAAAATGACCAGGCATATGTCATCCCCTGAGAACCTGGTAGTTGTTTTAGTTGATTTGATTTAGGCATTAAGAAAACATTAAGCAAGAATCAAAAGAGGTGGGCCAAGGGGTGGAAGAAATTTGGGGCAAAGAAAACAGGAAGGAGAAGTAGTGTCACAGTCCCCTCTCTACTCACGGGGCTGATGTGCATTCCAGTGTGTGTATTGCACCGGCTCAGACTTCCGCCCTGCTGTCTTCCAAGTATATTCTCCTGTGTCATTTTGGTCTTGAAGAGCTATCCAAAAATAACTGTCCTTCGTTTTTACCACACTACTGATCAAACTGGTAAGAAAAGCCTGTTCAAACCTTAAAAAAGGAAAAAGGAAATGGTTATAGTAAATTTCTGGGCAATAAAAAAGTCATTAAAAGATAATAAGGTGGACAGACTGGCCCCAGAATAAACATTTTTCATGAATTCTTTAGAACATGGAAGCAGAAAAATGCCCGAAGACCCTGAACATTACTAATAAATGCCAAATGTCAGTGCAATTTCTAAAAATACATGACAGAGGAGAATTTGACTCTTACAGACAGGGCTTAATTCTTTCAAGGAATAGAGTCCAGCTCCAGTTTTGAAGTGTAGGTGCTAAGTCCACAAAGCCAGCAATAACACATTTCTTGGCACAACACGTGACTTATTTTGTAATTAAGTCACACAGTATACACGGAGCAATAACCTGCATGAGGTAAGGGGTTGACATTGGGAGAAGGAAGGATATTCTGCTTTTCTGAATGAACATCTGCCAATAAAGTTTACATGCACCCACCCACCACACCTGCTTGGTAAGAATGGAACAGAGATTGAAGTAACAATTTTATGTCTCCCAAATCAGTTTGTTCATAGGCATGTAGCGTCCTTGGCTTATTCAAATGTATTCAGATATGCACATTCACTTCAGATAAATTTAAAATCCTAGGAAAATCCAAAGAATTATATGCAATAATATTTTTTTCCAAACAGCTGAATGAGTTTGTGTTCACTGATTAGTGGCAATGCTCCCTTCTCGACATGAATGCATCAAAAGCAGAATCTAGAAAACTTGTATATATGTTTTCACAAGACTACCGAAAAGAAAAATATAGGTATTAAAATTTAACTAGCACTGAAGTTTTAAGTTCTGTTTGAAATTACCTTGAAAAATTCATTTTCAATACACATAAAGTTTTGAAGAAACATTTCACATGGTGATTTTTGGCTAACCCTGCTAAGTCAGTGAGAAGGGAAAGGCCTGATGAAACTACCAAGGAAAACTAATGAGAAAGCAAATTAGACTTCTTCATCCAATTTTGGATTTTTTCATTACCATACATCCTGAACTTGCAAAGGGAAGCAAAAGCAACAAGGTCATTCAGGAAGTGAAAAGATTCAAAGGAAACAGGAGAGGGAAAGAGAAATGAACACAAAGGAGTAAAATTTTTAAATGCCTTATGAACATCACTAGCAACAGTCTTAGGGATCCATGATACTCATCTTGGCAGAGCATATGGAGTTTCATCATGCCTTAGTAAATATTTTCTGCAGGTACTCTATTAATAATCTGACTAGCACACATGTAAAGTTAGAAAAGTTCTTTTTTAACCATATTATAGTGTCAGAACCGTATGTAAACATGCTTCAAAAAGAAGGTATGTAAAGCTAGATATTGTCTAGATGCTGTTGTAATTTTCTTACCCTTCCATTGGTTTATGCTCTCATTAAAAAACAAACAAACAAACAAACAAACAATAACAAAAAAACACCTGCTTTTCCTTCACCCCTCTGAGGCAGAGTAGTATCATTATCATGACTAGTTGGTGCCTGAAACTGTTGTGCTAAGAGACAAGCAAGGCACACGGAGGCTGCATCAGGATGACTATTCCCTCTACTGGTTCTAAACCCAGGGGCCGATGCTGATTCTTTGATTACCCTGTACTACGGCATTATTGGATAATGAAGAGAAATAACGTTGTCTGTGAACTTGACTTCTGGCATCATTATTCATGACAACATTTTGTTTTTGGCCCTTGTTGGTTTTAGATTTATTTAATCCGTTCTGATTTATTTGATCTCCATTTATCATTGCTTAAAACAACAGAAACCTGCTTTTTAATTGCCACATATATCTTTTAAGTAGTTGCATATAATACTCATACTTAAAATCCTAAAACCTTCGAATCAAAACAGGACTCTAGCTCTCTTGGTCCAGTTTAGACGATGGCATTGCTAGTAAAGAAAAGCAGCAAATATATCTTTCTTCTACACCACATATTTTAAGAAATTAACCCTGGATAACAGCATGCAATCTCTTGAGTAACTGTTTCCAACTGATAACGAAACAAAAATATTTTATATTCTTTACCACTTTATTTGGTTTCAAACACTAAAGGGTTGTGAAAACTCCGGCTTATGGTAATAGAGCTCACAACATTTTAAAGTCTTTTCTGGCCCTTTGTTTTAGAATTCTTCATTTGAGAATACTCCAGAGTTTTATACTATCTAGCCTTTTTGTCTGTTTCCACTGAGGTTGTTTAATTCAAATGTTATAATTAAAAAAAAATAACCATATACGTATGTTTTTATATTATAATTTTAACCAGGATAAAATGTTATTTTTAAGGAATTCAGTAAACATTTTTTTGTTATTCTTTAGAAAAACAAATGATAAAATATTTTGCTGTATTTTCTTATAAAATAAAATTTTGTAGGGGAATAATTCTTAGACTCAGAAAGAAATTAATTATCCAATCAACTCCTTAAGAAAGTTAAGAAATCAAATTTGTTTTTTTAGTGTAAGCAAGAAAAATAAATCTTGAACTTCCATCAGTTTGATAAGAAAGTGTTGCTCCTAGTGCTAAATATTAAATTTAATTTAAAAATGCAATTTGAAGATGTAATACATATTTCTGGCAAACATTGACAAATATTTTATTTCGAAGTAAACATTTTGCCTTTCAAAAGTGTATACTTCAAAGGAGGCATTTTATACTTAAATCTCTACTTGAACATTGTCTTTTTTCATCAGTTTAGCCAGTGACATGTAGCTAAGAAAAAGATGTTTCTTGTATATGAACAACACAGTATTTAGCAGACAGCAATACTATAATGATTGTGTTTGTATTACCAAAACGAGAGAAAGAAAAACATAATGCATTGGAAGTAGCTTCACTAGAGAGTTATTTCAATTAAAAACAAACAAGCAACAAACAAGCCATGGTAGTAGTCTTTACATATAAGGATCCATTTAGGAGGGACTCAATTTTGAACTAAGTAATTACAATTGGATTTCTCCCAATAACACAATTGTTGACATTTTTGATGAGGGTACACTTTCACTTTTTAGTCTACATTCTTCTGGATTGCTTGAATTTGTACCAATGAGAATGTATTCATTGTATAATTTTCAAAAGGGTGATTAAAATATGTTTTTAAAAAGAAATTTTGCATTCTACAAAAAACCTGTTAGAACTAATAAACAAATTTAGTAAAGCTTCAGAATACAAAGTCAACAAAAATCAATTGCATTTCTGTATACTAACAACAAACAATCTGAAAAGAAAACTACAAAAACAATTCCATTTGTAATACCATCAAAAAGAATAAAATATTTGGGAATAAACTTAACCCAAAATTTGAAAGACTTATACACTGAAAACCACAAAACATGTATACTACAAAAGAAGGCAGAAATAAATGGGAAGACATTCCATGTTCATGGATTAGAAGACTTATTCTTAAAATTCCCATACTACCCAAAGCAATCTACAGACTGAATATAATCCTTATCAAAATCCTAATGATTTTTTTATGATTTTTTTTTTTTTTTGCAGAAGTGGAAAAATCCTCCTTAAAGTTCATATGAAATTTCAAGGGACTCTGAAGAGCAAAAACAAAGATGAAAAAGGACAAAGTTGGAAGTCTGATATTTTCTGATTTTAAAACTTACTAAAAAGTGCTGTAATCAAAATGGCACAGTACTGGCATAAAGAAAGACATATACACCAATGGAATAGAATAGAGAACCCAGAAATAAACCCTCACATATCTGGTCAAGTGATTTTGACAGGGGTGCCAAGACAATTCAATAGGTAAAGAACAATATTTTCAACGATTATGCTGGAAAACTGGATATCTACCTGAGAAAGAAGGAAGCTGGACTCTTACCTCACACCATTTACAAAAATTAATTCAAAGTGGATCAAAGGCCTAAATGTAAGAGCTAAAACTATAAAGCTCTTAGAAGCAAACTTAGGGGAAACGTTTAATAACATTGAATTTGGGAATGATTTCTTGCATATGACACCAAAAGTACAGGTAACAAATAAGAAATGAATAAATTGGACTTAATCAAAATTAAAAATTTTGCACATCAAAAGACACTATCGATGCAACAAAAAGTAACCCAAGAAATAGGAAAATGCAATTACGAATATATAATAATATATAATGAAATCCTGCCAATAAAAAAAATGGACAAAGGACTTAAGTAGACATTTCTCTAAGAAGAAAAAAAGTTAACTGCAAAAGTGTTTGGGGTGGATATGGTGGGGGCAGGAAGTAGCAGAGCTATAAATATGTTTGAAATTAATACACATTTGAACTTAGGAAAAAATGAGATACTGCAGGGTTTCTCACTTTTGGCAAAATTCACAAAATTGAATGTTATGCAGATTATTTTGTACCAAAAATTCCATGAATGATTGATTCAAGATTTAGATATACATGCATTTAGATAATTATCCATGGTAATTTTGAAACTGAAGCTCTGCATTCATACTCTGTCTGAAAAAAATTGGTAACATCAAGGAAATAAAATTCTGTTATTCAGCAATAAGGGTATGTTTTTCCCCCTCTCTATTCCACAAAGTGTTAAAAGTCCTAGACTAGGAGCAGTTACAAAACAAATAAGTAATTTGTAGCAGGTGGTTCTAATTGTGCCTATCAAACCTGTCGTTCAATTGTGCAGAAGACTGGAAAATCAATTAGCAACTACAAGCTTGGGTATTGGTGAGTGACAGCAGTGTCTTAACGCAAACGGAAATCAGTAATGGAAGAAAAGGATTACCAGAGCTGCTAGTGGACACTCCTGGATCTGAGGAGACTTTCCATCTACTGCCCAACCTTCTCAGACAAAAGATGCTACTGAAAAATATTCAAATGTATGTATTGTCCCTCACAGGGCAGTACGGTGTGGGTCTTTGTTTCTTATCTGTTGAGGTCTAAATGAATAAAAATCAGGTACACGGGGCCTTTCCTTCCCTCAACTTGCATGTCCCATGTTGCAGTCACTGCTTTGGATGTAGATGTGTTTGCAAGGCAGGGCACATGGATGTTATCTGCCTGAGAGAGATACTTCTGGGGTAAACATGTAGTACCATGGAGGCTCGATTGGTGACTGAGGAGAATGCCAGCACAAGAGTGCCTGGGTGGGCCTGAGAGGCTGAGGCTGAGACAAAAACAAACTTACCTATAGCATAGTTCTGCTTCAGAGTTGGCCCACACATTAGTATTGGCTACTGAATACAGCTTAGCAAAGAACAACATTTAAGTACTTACAGTATACTCATATCTAGTTTTTGGGGAAATGAAACAGAGCATTTTTTTCCCAGACACTTTCTATCATTTGCATGAGGTCCACAAAGGGTGCTTAGAAAATTAAGCATTTGAACTCTAACTTCGGCACTATGGGTTATCTGCAATGTTGCTTTGAGTTTATCCATTTATTGTTTACTCTACCTTCTTTACTTGTTTCACGTATCTATGTTCTATAGCTGCTAGCCTTCAAGTGACACCTGGAAGATTACATCGTGCCTTTTATTTCTTTTGTACAGCATGCCAATATGGTGCCTCTCACAAAATAGGTATTCAATAAACCATTTTCTAACAAACCCTTGACTATTGAATTTTTGCATAGTCAGATAACATATGAAAAGTAATTAACACAGTACCAGGTTATGTGACACTCAATGAATTTCACACACACACACATACACACACACACACACACATACACACACACACAGAAAAGAAAGAACAAGGCATAAAAAAACAGGTGAAACAATTAGACTTATTTTCTTCAATGAAACACACAATTAATTAAATATAACTAACAGAAGGGCACAATTTCATTAGTCTGGCTCCTGAACAAAGTCCTACACTGAATCACTGAAGACTTCAAACCTGAGGTACTATTGAAACCTTTTGGATAGATTAACAAAGTGAGGATAAATGCTTTTTTTTCCCCTCGCCCGGTAGCTATTCTGAGAAAGAGAAAGGTAGAACCAAAAACAACACTGAGCTACACCAAAGGTAGTGTTATACCCCGAAGGAAGGGTCTCCTGAGCAAAGGAGTTTTCACCAGACTGTTTTACCAAATGCTGTCAGTCTCTTCCTCTGTGTGTGTGTATGTGTGTGTATGCATGTGCACACATGTATGCATTCCTATGCAACGTTTAGAGGAAAGACTGGGAAAGAAGATAAGAAAGCAAGAAGGTAAGAGGAGGAAGGAAATACTGATGACTTTGAATGTTGACTCCCTATGTGTGGAGAGTTGAGAAAGCACACAGGAATTCCCCTTGCAGGATAGACCTACACGTAAATGGTCTCTAGATGAAACCACAGCATCAGTTGTTTTGTTTCCTGGTATTCTGTGCATATTTTTAAAGGCAATGTCCTTGGTAAAACGCCAGTGACTTGCTCTGCAGGTATGATTTTCCCGTGGACCCACCGAAGAGTTCTACTTTGCTTCCATCTTCAGCAGGGAGTTCATCTCCAAGCCCTCACTGTCCTCCTGATATTAATAGTGACACTGAGATGACTTCTACCTTTGATGCATTTATCCCCTGTGGTACATCTGTAGCATGCTGTGAATCATGTGAAGTATCTAGAGGGTATAGTTTCTCTGTTAGTATTGAGAAGACAACTTGTGCACAGAGAAATCTGACTCTAAACAAATATCGACCTAAGAAGCAATGGGAAAACATTTGAATATCCTCCACAGATTAGTTATACTTACTTTTGTTCTAAAAAAATTCCCACATGACTCACACGCATTCAATTTAAAAAATATTTAATTGTTAAATAACATATTTCTTTTCCATTATAAATACTTGGATGATAAAATCTAAATATACTATATTAATAATTTATTAGCAAAACTAGGTAATGAATGTTTATGGAAAGCAAAAGTCATCTTAAATTTTACTATTTGTTACTTAAATATCTATTTAGGAATAATATTCTATAATTTTAATTCATCTCAATAATTTAAATAATTTAATACTCTAATGTACAGTATGCTATAGATTTTGACAAGTTACTGATTATGGCTAGATTTTATCATTCCAAGAGCCCTCATGTCCAAGCACAGTTATGTTTTTGATAGAAAATTTCTACTTTACCTGTTTGTAATGGTTACAAGTGTAGGAGGACAGTGATAACCATCAGAGGCGTGGTCAAAGCTTCGCAGGACAGTGTCAATTTTGTAGCAGAATCCACCATGTCTCTCCCATCCCTTAAAAAAAGGAAAATTAAAGACATAATCTGATTTAGTTAAATAGCAAACAATCTTTTTTGCATATTCTCATTTACTACTTATATTACCTCTCAGACCCACTCAAAACTCAAAACTTGAATTTTGTCTTGATTTCTTTATATTTATTCTATCTGGTAATGCCATTAGGTAAAGCCACTACTAGATTTATTTAATCTTAAAACCTAAAAGTTTAAATTAACTTAAAATCATGAAACCTAAAACCTTAAAAGCAAGTAAAAATAAAGGGTACTTTCTCAAGATCTCTCTCTCTCTCTCTCTCTCTCTCTCTCTCTCTCTCTCTCTCTCACACACACACACACACACACACACACACACAGAGTTCAAACATAGAATTTCATACAAATTGTTCCTACAGACTGGTAGAAATTAAGAGTGTTCGAAAACAGAATGCATGGGTTTGAATCCTGGCTCCAACACTGTGCGACCTTACTTAATCTCTTCAGGTCTTAGTTTTCTCCTCTGTAAATCAGGTAATAAAAGCATCCAGGAGGCTGTTGTGAGAATAAAAGGAAAAAGTGCAGGCAGAGACCTTAGAATAGAGACAGGGGCTTAGTATGAGCAAAGAAGACATACGTATCTAGATCATAGTGTATATTTTTTCAACTTTCTTTTGTATTGCTTATTTCATGTTATCCCACTGAAATTTACTGAGGTTAGAGCCTTGGATAAAGTCACAAACTAGTAGTTAAGCTGACCTGGAACCCAATTCTGGTGCAATCTAGGATGACTTTGGCTGGGTCATAATGCATCCAAATAGAGATCGGCCCCAAAATATGTTTTTTTTGGTAAAGACTATTCCCGTCAACTGGCTAGCCATTTAGAGAGAAAGAAAGCAAGCTTTGGCACTCAGACAAAAATGACAAGTGTGTGTGTGGTTCAAGGCTTGGCCTTAGGAACAACGACAGGATTTTATTCTTTAAAATCATATGGTATAGGAGACATGCATTCATTAGTCTTCTATATTTCAACTGAGTTATTTTTTTTCTTTTTCTTTCAATATTACAAAATCACATCACTTATATCTTTTTTTACATATTTGCCAGTTTTAAAATACACTTCATTTTTGTGTCATGCTGATGCTTGCCAAAATTTGATCAGATATAAAATATTTTCTGCTATATTTCTTGGAAAAGGTCTCGGTCCTGCAGTAAATTAAAGGAAATTCTATTTTAGAAATCAGTTATTTTAGTTCAAAACATATTATAAACGAGGTGTGGATCACAGGAGTTCTTCATCCAGCCAGCCAGGACATGCTCTGAACTCACTCCCTTATCTTCTCCCAACTTTATCCCTGTGAGTAATTGATAGGTCCAGCCAGAGCTCCTCCGTGGATCACGCCAGATGGGGCAGGGAGGTTACGCTGCTTTTGTATTTGGAAGGACAATTGGAGGAAGCCTGGCAATATGACCTTTCTGACAAAGTATTCTTTTGTCATTAGTAGTTCTTCGATAACAGGCCTTTTATCAAAACAAACAAACAAACAAAATCCAAGAACTGAACAGGCTCAAGAAATGTGGCATAGTAACAACAAGAAAAACAAAAGACTTTTTACTACAAGCCTTTGTCCATATAATGAAAGTGGGAAGAATAATTGATTGTATCCATAAATATCCTTTGTACCTGAGGTGCCATCTCATTTTAAATGAAATGATGATGATGACAATACTGAAACAATTGCTCATATCATGCAATCCCTGAAAAAGTGACTTAGAGGGAAAAATAAATCTTTTTTGTTTTGAAATGATCAAGACGTATTATAAATTGAGTTTGTATGTGCGGACTCTTTAGAGAATTACATTAAAACAATTGGCTAAAAGAAAGGAAATTTTTGAAACCATACTCATAGGCTGATGCATAAAGAAATTAATGAGAATTTCACCATAAACTTAGAGAGCTGGGTCTGACCTCAAAATCTTTAAATACTGTAGTATTGGCCAGGAAAGGGAAGCAGTGTACAAAAGTTTGGATAGAACATCAGTTCTATTTCTGCTGCATAAAAAGGTGATTGCCCTTTCAACACAAAACATGTTGAAGTGCCTTGATAGCCACAGTAAGAAATTCTTTTTTCAATATTTCTGTTCAGATCTAGATTAGATTAGTCATTAGCTACAACTAATTCAGAAATTGTGATCATTAGATAAAATGTTCGGTAACGTGTCAGCATGGCATGTGTGCTGTTAAGCTGGAGTATGAAGAGTAATTCATATGTTTACACATTGATTAATGAATAAAATGCGGTTTCTGGAGAGATGGGTCATTGTTTAATTGGAACATAAATAACTAAATTAGAAAAGAAATAATTAAAACAGAGTTGCATAAAAATCCGGTTTGGGAAACTTCTGATACTCATATGGCCTAAAATCTCCAATATATAAGTCAAATTTTTTTAGTGTATGTGTACGTGTGTGTGTGTGTGTGAGAGAGAGAGAAGGAGAAGGCATATGTTGAGGACACTAATAGCTATATCTTTTTTGGTAACTTCACTGTGGGATATTAAATGTATTTAAATCATAATTTTTTACCTTATAAGTTGAAACCTGAAGTATTAAGTGCTTTTATTACTTAATGTACTGAAATTACTTTATTACTTAAAATACTAAAGTATTTTTTACTGTCCCTTTCCCAAATAATAAATGTTTGCAAACATTTACTTTTCTCCATTATTGTATTCTATTCAAATGTTTAAGCTTAAGAGTGAACAAGAAAGCAAGACTTTGGGTGCAGAAGTTCATTCTCTGACTCAAAGAATGCATCGTTTTCACTCTGACATTCCCTTGGAAGACTATGAAAACCTCAAGTGAGACAGGGCATTGCATGACAGTCATTGTTTGTACAGATGGTGCAAGGGTATAATTAACATTTTTTTTTATCTCAAAAGAAAAAATAGTCTTAGGTCAAAGAGGATGGCAAGACAATCTTCTCAGAGCTGTAAATCTTACATGTGCCTCTAGCTGATAATTATTTGGTTTGTTAAAAGTAGCCTACTCTCAGAAAAAAAGGAAGAGGAAAGGATAGAAGAGAGGGAGTGAAAGAGGGAGGGAAAAGATAAGGAAGAGGGAGCAAAGATAAGAGAGAGAGGGAGAGAGGTTTACTTTCAGTTGATGGTGGATAAATTATTTTAGTTATGAAGGTCCTGCACCTAAATCACAATGTTAATGGCACTTACCTTTTGACAGCCAGATTTAGTGTCCGAAATGACATGGCCTGCTTTTTTACAAATGTAAAAATGTGTTTCTTCACACTTTTTAACTTTCCAGTGACCCTCCTAAAGGGAAAATTATTACAAGATAAATGAATATTTACATAGTTTGTTTCTGAGGGTCATGGAAGGCCTCCCTAGTCCCCTAAAAGCCTATGTCCCTGAGAAACCACCTAAAATTTGAGTTGTGTGGTTTTAGCTTACCGGTCTGATTTGTGTTAAAACAAAAAATTCCTTGGAAAGGAAGATGAAATTTCGATCTGTTAGCAGTTGTACTTCACACTTAGAAGTGGTTGAAGAGGGGAAGCAGCATCTCTCTAGGTCAGCAGATTGGCATCATCCCAGTAGTTGGCTCCCAGAATAGCAGCGTCAACATCAGCCAAAAACTTGTTAGAATGTGAATTCTCACATCCCACCTGACTTACTGAATGAGACATTGATCATGCGGCTCAGTCATCTGTGTTTCAGTAACCCCTCTAGGTGATTCTTGTGCACCCTCAAGGTTGAGAACCACTGCTCTAACCCACCTTTTAAAAGAAAAATTGAGAGCAGTTTAATATAAAATCCACTGAGCCTCGTACTAAATCCTAGCTCCAATTTTTACTGACTACAGGACCTTATGCAAACCATTAAACCATATCTGTAAGAGCAGCCCTACAGTCCCCCTACCCCCATGGAGTCTTCAGTTATAGGATAATGTCAGGCACACTGTAGATGCTTAATAACTATTAGATGAATGGATGAATAAATGGTTTCCTAGGTTCTCACATTCAAATTTGGGCTTAAACCTTGCTTAGGTAACTTGCTTATTTTGATAATTATATTCATATTAAGTTCACTTCATGGGAATAAACATTACTTTTTATACATCTACTTTCTAAGGAGCTGAAAAGGGGGCTACAAATAGTACACTTACAGGAGCATTGTCCTGACATAGCCAATAATATTAATACCTATCCTTACTCTCTTAAATAATTTCTGTCCAAATATTGGCTCCTGTTCTATGAACATGCTAAGTGAAATACCTATGTCTGTGAGATAAAACAGGAGCGTGTCAGTAGGAAATGAAGGTTGTCTTAATTATATCAAAACTCATGAACCAATGAAGCATCAAATATTGAGGAATAAATTTTGGTGGCTTTCAGCAGAGTTAGAGCCAAGGCAAACATTGAGAGAGGTCACTGTCCCTCCTCAAATGTGACTTCGAGACACTGCCTTAGCACTATAATTGTAACTGTACATGTCAGTGACAGCCTTAAAAGATAAAACAATAAAACGTACCATAATAGTAAGTGCTTAGAAATTTTCCATGTTTGTTTGGCAAAAGTACTTCGTCAAGCTACTTAAGGAACATGAATAAACTGCTTCTTGGAGGAATTTGATATATCCTCATTGTCTGAAAGAGCGAGGATGCCCACCGAATTTCAATAACCTCCTAAAATTCAGATAGTGAGCTCAGCAGCTACCTGATCAAAGAGAGTTAATCTATTAGGGATAGCATAAGGATAAGTGTGATGCAAAGGTCACTGGGACCATTACATTCGTGTGAAGAAAAGAGCAAGGTTTTCCACTGATTTACAGTTTTCAAAGAGGTTTCACGTGTGGTTGAAATTCTTTTACGTTAAAATAAGATAACTGAGCCTAAAAATCACCACTCTCCTAGCACTTCATCTTCGCCATCATGGACAAGGTCACCTCCATCTACCAAAAAGGTGGTTGCTCAAGCTAAAAACCTTCCTCTCAGCTCTACATCTCATTTAGCAGAAAGTCCTCTCTTTGAGAGAATCCTTGAATGTGTCTGCTTGTCTCCACATTCACTACCCTAATCCACCCACTGGAGGAGCCTCCAAACTGGTTTCTCTGCTTCCATTTTATCCTTCTCCGAACTATTCTCTATGTAGTAGCCAGTTACTTTAAAACTGTAAATCAGATTATGCCCTCTTGTTTGTGTGAAGCTTGTTAGCGGTTCCTGTACAGGTCCCAAAGCCTCACATTTTTTGCGTTCCTCCTGCCCTATCTCCTGCCAATCCCTCACCATTCTCACCTTCTCACCACACTGGTCTTCTTTTTGATTAACAAACATGGCAAGCCTTGGCCTGTATTTGGTATTTTGCACTAGCTGTCTGCTTGGAATCTTCTTCCCCCTGCTCTTCAAGAGGTTTTCTTATTTTTTGTTTTTTTTTAAATCTTTTCTTTAAGTCCCGGCTTCATTGACTGTCCTATCTGAAGCAGCTGTCCCAGCCCAAGTTTCTCACCATCATGTCAGTTATTTCCTCAGAGCTATCATGACAACTATTATTACCCTGTTTTTTTTTCCTCCCTGTGGATACCTGCTTACTACCTAGCACAGAAGTCCCATGAGGAGCAGGACTGTGCCTGTCTTGAGGTCTTTGCCACAGTTCAAGTCCCTGGTATAGGCAACCTTCAATACAAGTCCAGCAAAATGAGCAATGAACAAATGAATCAACTTACAGACTGCTCTGCCGAGACACATAGCTGGCTTCTATTTGGAAAAATGTGGGGCTCAAGTGTATGCCAGTTAGTAAAGGTGACTGAGGAGCCATTAGACCATTCAAAGGAAACAGGCATTTTATTGCTGCTTAAACCAATCCATGTTTCTGATGTATTTTCTGTAAGAGATAGATATAAATTACTTACAGGAATCCTATTATATGCAAAGGAGATAAGGTACTGTGGTTATTATTAAAATATACCACTTTGCAAGCCATTTCTTCTTTATTTCTTCAGGTGATGAAACCTTTTTAAGTCTCAGTATAAAATACCTGCTTAACCTCTTACTCCTGTACTGTACTATCCAATTTTCTCAATATAGGCCTTACAGGTGAGGCAGGGTATAAGCTAAATCCAGTGCAAGAAAAAAGCTTAAAAGCAAGTGAGATTGCTGAGACTCTAGTTTCTGCTACTGTATGAAAAGTAGATCTGAAAAATCTGGTTTTGTTTTTGCCTAGAGAAAGGAAAAATAGGAAGATCTATTGGTTTAGGAAACAGGTACATATGCACAAAGAAACTTATAATAATAGCCGAGCTTTATGATGTATTTTTTCTTCCCTTCCCTTCCCTTCCTTTCCCTTCCCTTCCTTTCCCTTCCCTTCCCTTCCCTTCCCTTCCCTTCCCTTCCCTTCCCTTCCCTTCCCTTCCCTTCACTTCCCTTCCCTTCACTTCCCTTCCCTTCCCTTCACTTCCCTTCCCCTCCCCTCTCCTCCCCTCCTTTCCCTTCCTTTTTCACCATAGGAAAAAGGAACAGGAACTTTTAGAAGCATTTAAATGTGGACAGTGAGGTTGCTGACAGCCCAGGTAGAGTGAAAAGACCCTACATGGCTGAGAGAGATGTCTAAGTACCCCTACTGAGACAGAGGCAGCCAGCCACGAGCCTCTTTAATCCCAAATGCAAAAGGTAAGGAAAAAAACGACAGAGATGATTTTTGTTTTCATTCTAAACTAAAATCTAACATTGAAAAGGTCATCAGAGTAGAGCCTGGAGATTTTTTTTTTTCACTTAACAAATTTATTCTGTCAGCAACTTCAATGTTTTTTAGCAAAATTCTATGTTAAACACTATGTGATATAGGTAGAAGCCAGCCTGCTGTGATGAACTAAAGCTGAGTGGAGGCCTAGGAACTTGAAACTCCTGAACATGGCACAAAGCTTGAAAACCGCAGCATCAAAATAAATGATCCATTTTCACTGGCTAAAGTTATTTAAATTCAATTATTTGTCTAAGCAATTCCCTTTAGCGCTTTGGTTACATGACCACAGCACACTCCTGCTATCTAGTGGCCATGATATCAAATTACAGGTTCAATTTTTTTTTATTATAAGTTTCAGAAAATTATCTTTGCCCTTTAAAGAAAAAAAATCTAATATATCGGGCATATGTGAGATATTACAAAGTTTTTGATTATGTATTTTGTAAAAATCCAATGAATTTGCATTCCTGATAATATTTAGAAACTTCAGAAATATGTGCCAGAAAGAATCACTTTTAAATAGCTTAATTTCTTTTCAACTCCACTAATAAAGATAGTTACTACATTATATCTCATACCTATGTAATCAAAGGCTTTTGGCACTCACCATCTCCAAGCAGATTTACAAGAAACTCCACCTCTGCTAAAGAAGCTATGTCTATTAATGCACTGTCATCCAACTGGCAAGAATGCAAAGCCTCATTCCAGGTCTTTTCTTCTTTCTGAAGTTTATAGCAATTACGATTGTGGGGATTCCAGCCAGGCTCACAGTGGGTAGCATAATATTTCCAAGCACCTTTTTCTTTTTAAAGAAACAACAACAACAACAACAACAACAACAACACAATGTCATTTTCCACATTTTAAAAACATTACTTATTACCCTGAGTATAAATTGCCATCAGTATATGATTACTTTCAAAATTAAAAATCAGAAAACACATGAAACAATAAAATATAAATCATAGATTTCTAAATCTTCAGAGTTGAGAAGGATCCAATTTATGATCTAGAGCTAGATCTAGATCTAGGATCTAATGGATCTCAACACTTCATTTTCCAGATGAGATGTCTAAGTTATGAAGACTTAATGAGACTGTTACAAGTTATATAGCCAAAGCTGAGAGTTAGGGCTAGATATAAAATTTAGCAATTAGAGTTTTCACACCGAAAAAGGAATATTGTGGAAAACAATTTAAATGATATTCCAAGGATTTTATGCACACAGTATGTGGGTGGGGGTAGATATTTATCCTCAACTGAAAAGAGTCTGAAATTTTGGCCACTTCCTCTAGAGCAGAGGTGATAAATGGCCTTCATTGTGAAGGTCAGTCTGAGTGCCTGTGATATCCCTCTGGGTTCATATGGACTCTGAGTGAGACTTAAGGAAACTAATGTCATGGTGCTTTGACACTGGAAGGGAAGGCAGTGTGCATACCAAGTTTTGGCTTTCTTCTTCCAGGAACTTGCCCTCAACCTGATGATAGCATTTTTACTTTATTTTATTAACCACAACTGAGAGCCTCCCTTAAGCACTAATTTAGTTAGGTAAAATTCCATTGCTATTCAGGAAACAAAATATTCTTTTAAAATTGCTTCTAGGACTATAACAGCAATTAGAATCACAGTCAAAGAATGTTAGAACATTTAAATATCATCTACCCCAGTAATTTCAGCTTATAAAAATGAACCCCTTTAAAAAATGAAACCTTAAACTTCACTTTAAAGGTAAGATGAGATAAAACAGGATTTTTATCTGATTAAAGCAAGGGTGGGGTCAAGCAAGGAAACTGGGGATCCTAGAAATACAATTCGAAGGCAATGGACTAGGTGAACTTGAAGCAACAACAAATAATCCAAACAAACTTAGCTTAACTACCTTCATTTCTGGTCTCTGACCTCAATTAGTAGATCAGAGGAGTAAATAAAACAGAAGAAAAGAAGGGTGACAGGAGGGAGTGCAGGAAGGCATAAGAAAGAAAAAACAAAGAAGGAAGAACTGGGGAAAGGAAATGAAAGGAAGGGAGGGAAAGAGCAGGGACAGAAGTAGCCATTTCAGCACATTCTTGAAATAATGAAAAAAAATCTCCATATAAAAAAGTCACAATGCTTCTCCACCCCCCCTTACCCCAATATAATACCCATAGGCTTAGCTACTTAAAAGAAAATGATGAAAGATAAAGCCTAATTGAAAGGAATAATATTTTTAAATGATAATTAAGTTTATTATTTCAAATCTAGAGTTGTTTCTAATTATGTTGCTAATGATTCTTTTAACAATGGTTGAGTTTTTATCTTTACTTTCTGAGTTAAGACATTAATTCCCACAGAGAATAATAGGTAATAGACCTTAAAAAAACAGAAATAATTGGGTTTCCAGGTACTAGATTGTAATTAGGTAGTATTTCTGTCTTAGTTACACCTAAAAGTTTTCTGTTATTTCAAGGACAATTTGTTACTAATAAAAGATATAGAGTGTGATAGGAAATCCATGAAGTGAAAAATTTTATAAAACTATTTTCTAATTTACATTTAATCGTAAATAAAACTCAAAACTAGAACAGCAAAGGAAGCAAATCTTTTTTTTTTTCAAATGCAGAACAACTGAGAATGTAAATTTTTTAAAAAGAGACGGAGAAAATGTTTTCTATGTTTAAGTTAGTTTACTTTAGTTTTTAGTAAAAGCTTAAATGCATTTGTTAAATTTATGATGCCTTTGGAATAACAGATAGTATATAGTTACACATTTTTATTCATATAAAAACTAGTTTTGACAAAGTTTAAATTATTAATTAGGAGCAAAAAAGTAGAGGGATTTGAATACATTTACAGGACAGTAAGCAACTCATGAGAACAACTTAAAACAAAAACACTTACCAACTACTTCGTGATCAGTGTGGTTTAGGTATTTTCTGCATATATAAGGCAAGGCTGTCTCACAGTCCCGACTCTTCCAGGAATTTGGCATAAATGGATTAAATGTGCCACAGTGATATTCAACAAATGGCTCAAAATTTATTTCTGAAAATAGAGTGTGCATATGTGTTTAATTTTAGAAGCAAAAGCAGTTAGTTTGGTATATATTGAAATGGAGTTTTAGCATCAAGGAGATAACCCTTCTCTTTGGCATATATCGTAAATTCGATAAGCTCTTCTATCTATGATTTTGCAATTGAAGTCTAGGCATGACACTGAAATGATTTTCCAAAGATAGCAACAGCTAATTTTATTGTTTGAAAGTAGAGAAATATTTTGCTATTTGTGGCTATTTGTAAAACAGCTGACTAGAATCTTGGCTCTGACCTAAATCCTCCTGCAACATTGGCTAAACGCATAGTTTACCTTCTTGACCTCCATTTTCTTATCTGGAAAAGCCTTACAGGAACTAAGTCAGGCTTAAAAACTTTTATAAACCACTTTCAAAACTAATATACCTTATATATGTGGGTAATATTGCTGCTTCAGGCTGTGGGACGATGCCACCCACAGAAGGTAAATAAAATACTGCAGGTACCTGGATTCCAGTTCAGGTAGTTGAGTGGTGTTCTATCAGACCACTGCCAGCCAGCATTTTCATCCAGCTGGTTCAGCCCCATCCACACTTCCACTGCTTCACGGTTCAAGTGCTCTGAAATGAGGAGAAATATAGTTTCAAAAAAAAGAAAATCAATGTTATTCTTCTTTCTTGTTTTCTTCTTCCTGGAGCATTGGATCATACATTAACTCCAGTCAATGACAGAAGAAGGTTTAAGTGCTATTACACCTCACCCTGGTTCTTCAAAGTGAAAAAAGCCAGCCTCTCACCATCCTGAGAAACATAACTGTGAAGTGCTTAATCTAAACATCCAGAATGGCCGCCTCTCAAGGGTCGTCAATCCATCCACTCAGGAGTGCACGGTTACGCATTTGAGACCATATGATCGCTGTGAACTCATGTGCTTAAGGATTTTAGAGGGTGGCGTAGGAAGCGTCCTGGGCCACTCTCAGAAAGTCTTTTTCTCTTGCCATGTGTGCCTTGTGACACTCAGGAATCCAACTATAGAGTCTGGACCCAAGGGATCCATAGGACCCAGAGGACCAGAGGACCCAGAAAGATCCACAGCAGGTTGAGACATAAAGGCCATGCATCATGCAAATGCTGCTTCAGCTTGGAGTTGGGAGAAGGTTTCTGTCAGGCTGGCTCCCTGGCCTTTACTCCTAACCACCGTGCTACAGCTCCTCACATTTTAATTCAACACCATTTTGGTTATCAATGCTATGTATAAACACATGCATTGACATGCTCGTGCAGAAAAATACGGTTATCGAGACTGTGGGATTAGGGGAAGTATTTTCTTTGGGTTTTTTCCTTTTTGTGCACCTAAATTAAAAAAAATAAAATTATTCAAAAACAAATGTGTACTACTTGTACAACAAAATTTGGAAAAAAAGTGTCAGAAACTTTTAGTGAAAGTGACTAATACCATGACACTTCAAATATTGCCATTTAATCTCATTTATTTATTTAGGTGACATTGCTTAATAATAATAAATAAATTTTAGATGTACAGATCATAATTTAATATCTGTATGTTTTATTGCATGTTCACCACCAAAAATCTAGTTTTCATTCGTCACCATATATTTGATCCTTTTACCCATTTAACCTTTTAATCTATAGAGGAGAGCATTATTCTCTTATGGTTTATCTGCTTTGGAATCCATTTTATTCTGAGCCACAAGCAGTGGCTCTGCCTGAGACTGAGAACCTGACAGATAAGAGTTATAAACAGGGTGACTATATATGCCTGGAAAACTCATGCTGGTAGATCCAGAATAATTATGAATCACAGCTGCTCAAAAGAGTCAGTTTGGATGATCCATGGTATGGTCACCCAGATTATAAAGGACAGTGTATTCACACAATAAGGCTGTAGCATCCTCTGTGATTGGATATATCAATACAATAGTGGGAAACAAGAGGAATCTAACCCATTTAAGGAAAGAGAAAAATGTGCTTTATAATTTTGAGACCCCAGAAATCACTAAACAGAAATAGCATAACATTCATGGCCCTTTTCTTTCCAAATTTCTGTGGCATTGACACGAACTCTCTTCCTAATGTGGAGTTGATTAGTCCTTTCAGTGACACTATTTAATTAAATCATATAACATGTATCTTGATGACAGGGTGCAGAATAAAAGATGAATTGATAAGATGGAGAAATTTTCACATTTCACTTGGGGTAACTACTGAGCGATATTTTCAAATAATCTACCTAAATATGTAAATATTAATTATTCTTATCTTAGAGTTATTTTGAATATTATATATGCAATTGTTTTAACAATTCACATAAAAAGTCATTATGTAATTCATAATCTGTGTTTAAAGGCATCAAAACAGTTTATTTTGCTTTATAACTAAATTGGTTAACAATTCCGTAATAACAAACTCAAACCTAAATTCCTCCAGATATTTCTTGTCATTTATGACAGCTTAGAATATTCCTTACATCATAGTTAATGTTCACCAGTGATTAGCAAGAAACGGTAGACTATTTTTAACATCAAAAAAAACCTTGATCAAAATAGTCTTCACTCTTTATGAATAGACTTCTGTTTTCCTAAATAATCCTCAAAGTCCAATTATAGAATCCTGACATTTAAATCAAAGTCTCTGACATATCTTATTTTTTTGACGAATAAATCCAAACCTTCTTATTAGAAATCTTGGCAGTCAAGATAGATAACAACTGTAATTCATAAATACTATATAAAATTTTTCATAAAAATCATTACTGGCTAACAATAATTTTAGAAATAGGCATTTTCTGTAATATGACTCACTCAAATCAGTTTCAGTAACAATTTCTTACTTTTGCATGTCTGTGGGGAAGGAGGCAGGCATGCACTGTTCATATATTTGTTGAAATCTTAAGGAATATACTAATGACTTTCAAAAGTCCTTAAATGTGCTTCTTCTCTCATGCAGTGAATCTACTACAAGCTTACAGAAAAATAACTGGAGATCTATGCACAAAGATATATACAGGGATAGTTTGCAATAGCAATGAATAAGTAAATAAATAAAAACAAAAAAAATGTACCTATTTCTATTTAATAGTAGTAGATTAGATAAATATATTACTGTTAACCTATAATACTATGTAACCATTAAAATTATGATGTAGATCTATGTTTACAAACATAGACAAATTTTCATTATATGGAGATAAATGAAATAAACGTATTGCCAAACTGCATGCATAATTGTTAAATGTTTAACACACATTGAATGTTTGTTGTGTGTACCAGGCAGGCACTTTTCTAAGACTTCACTTGTGTTATAACATGTAATCCACACTACCAAGAAATAGGCATTATTATTTCCATTTGATAGAGGAAGGAAGTTGAGGCACAGCCAAGTCAAGTCACTTGGCTGGGTAGCCTTGCTCATAAGTGGTAGAAGTGGGATTCAGACTCAGGCAGGTGGCTGTCTGGTCCCTGCTGCTAACCACAGTGCAATAGCTGCCTCCTATTTTAATTCAGTACCATTTTTTCATAGATACTATGTATATATCCATGTTTTGCAGAAAAATATGGTTATCTCTAGATTGTAGAACTGTGGGAGACTTTTGTTTTTCTTTCTGTATACTTGAAATTTAAAAATTATTTGAGAAAAAACATGCACTGCATGTGCAATGAAATTAGAGAAAATAGTGTCAGAAACTTTTAATGAAAGTGACTAATTTTGTGACACTTGACACTTCCAAGCGTTTCAAAAAATTTTTAAAAAGCTCTGTGTGCACATATAAAAAACACATTTAATATTTAAATGAGAGTTAAGAGGAGAGTTTAGGTGATAGGTGAAACATAAGATCCAACTCATTAATACAACTCTTTTGGCATCTTATATTATTCTCTTATACTGTTAGTTACTGTGTGTGTGCTTTTGTTTTTCCAATTAAATTTTAAATTCTCTGGCATCTCCCTAGTACATACCTGCACACAGTAAGTAATAGGTAAGATTTTAATTAACGAATGGCTTGATTATTCACTAATAAAAATGAATGGCTAAAATCTCTCACAGAGCAAGAACTTGTACTTAAGCTTCAAAGTATCCCAGATCCCATTGCTAGAACTGCTAACTCTCTTGGGTCCATTGCTGGGGACTCAACTTCTCTTCTCCAAGGGGGGAAAAATAAGGAAGACATGACTGGTTGCCAAATGCAATGGCCTGGGGTTCAGGTGAAAATTCGAGGTGTGAGTTTGGACCATATTAACAAAAGAATATTTTCCAAAGAACATTTTTTTTTTCAGAATATATCATTGCATACATGGATGTAATTGTTAACAATGGTCATTTTAATTGTATCAATATCAATGTTCACCTACTTACTTCTTATGAAATTTTCTTCAGTATCATCTGCAATACTTAGTAAAGAGCCTCCTTGCATCTGGCATGAAGAATGTGCCTCGCTCCAGGGGAGTGATGAAAGCAAGTTGAATTGGTAGCAAATGTGTGAATTGAGATCTTTCTCCCAGATAGCGTCACAACCCACCTCAACTGATGCTGCAAACAACGTCCATCAAAACATTAATTATACTCTTATTTTATCTATACAGCAATATATTTCTGAGAGAAATTTGAATGAGATGAATCCAACTTGCAACCTCTAAAATTTTAGCTCCTTATCAATTCTTGATTAGGTCTCTATGATGAAATCTGCATTGTTATCCCATTGGTACTTTATGGTTATACTCTTTCAAGATTTAAAGGAAATCTTAGGAATTATTGATTAAAAAAAAAAAAAACTGTTATCTTTTCCGGGAAAATAATAGAACCCATTTTAAGGAGAAGAAAATAGAAGAGAAGTACTTTGTCAAATAATACCTGAATTCTTCAAAAAGCTGTCATTTAGAACTTTTTACTGAAAGCTCTGTGCATTTAATTATTTGTTTGAGACAGACGCATATGTTGTTTCAAAAGGCTTCCTCTTCTAAATAACAAAATGTTAGAGGAAATAAGGGATATATAGTTGAAATGTGAGTCTATAATGAACACAGTTTTGAAATAAACATTGAGAATAGGAACACTGATATTTAGTTTAAGAAAAAATTCTTTCAGCCAAAAGGAAGAAAAGCAAAATCCACTTACAAGACATTGGCCAAGGATTGCATAGCATGTTTAACAGTAAATTTAACAAAATATAAAATGTGAATCTGAAATCTGAAGTTTATTGAGACCGAGACCTAGTTTGGGGTGTTTTTGCTAAAATTTTAAATCAAAACTCAAGGTAAACTAAGCAGCTACAATAATTACCTAAAATCAAACTCAGCCAAAGAATTTCAGAATGTAGAAAATGTAAATCATGCTACAGCATGAGTGTAGCTGAACTGGCAATTTGCTAAAATCTCGAACAGTCTTTCCCAAAGTGTGATCCACAGAATATACAACTCCAATTGCTCCACAGGAAAAATCCAGGACAGAGTGCCTGTGTAGCCTCCTCTGGTAAATTTATAATATACATGAGGATCTTAGAGGCTCTGAGAAGTTCTGTAGTAAAGAAACAGCTTACTTTTAATTCAGTATACTTCAAACTTATTTGACAATTCTTTTTTTCTTTTTCCCACAGTAGTTAGACGGTTCCCTTGTGAATGTGGAAAGTTTGTTTTGATGTCTAGATGCAACATGCTTTCCCCAAAACTGACTTACTTAACCAGACGTTACTAAACCACATATAAATCTAAGGTTGTCTGTAGAGTTTCCTGACTGATACACATATTTATAGAAGGATACAAGAATGAAGGAGGATAGAAAACAAGGCCATCAGCAAGTAAAATTGAAGAAAAGGAAGAGAAAGGAAGGAGGAAATTTTCAGTAATCTTTTTGCCCTGGTAGCTGAAATTTCCCCATTGAGATTGAGACCTTAGAGATTGTCTTTAGTTGAAATGCTAGGACGTTTCTGAGATGGACAACTCTCACTAAGTGTTATCAGACATGAGTTAGGCCCCATTCACCTGATGTAACAGCTGAGGCCATAAGGGAGGAGCAGGAAGAACTTTTACAGTTAAAGTGTGCATAAGAATTGTTTAGCCTACTTGTAAAGAAATGCAGATTCCTTACGCTCAGTCTCAGAGATTCTGAATCATGGAGCCTGGGATTCAGGAACCTGCATGAAACACATTCCTGATTTTTAGATAGATGAGCCATGAAATAAACAATGAAACACTGGCTTGAAAGAAAAAATTCAAAGCACCTCCCCGGAGAGCAGGTCTGATTAGACTTTGGAACTGGAAGAAGAGATCTGAGAATAGGACTAAGGCAGAAATACCTGCCTCTTATCTCCTGCTGTGGGGAAAGATTCAACAATAAATCCTAATTATAAGCACCCAGCTATATTGTAATAAGAAAAGGTCTGGAGGACACTTCAATTGATCTCATTCCCATTTTTGCCAAGAGACTTTCCTATCTTTTTAACAGCACATAGATTGAGCTATGTACACGCAGCCTTTTGCGGTAACCTGCCTGAATTCTGTCCCTTAAACAGTTAAGTGAGAGGCTTGCTGGTGATCTTCTCTGTGCTGAAAATTACATAGTCTAGTTTTATTAGATTTCCCTTGTTTTGGATTATCTGTGCCAATTCTTCAGATTAATGAAAAGGAAACTTTCAGTCATATATTTGCAACAGAATATTTGCATATTCTCCTAATAAGTAAGTTCATTTGTCACTGAAATCTGTTTTTAACTGAAACGTAAGAATTTGTACTTCTATGCAAGCAGACACTAGTCTCTCTCTGCATCTCTAGGTGTGCTGCATGTCACTCCACGGATCTTATTGGAAGGATCTTGTTAATGGAATGAAAACGCCACCCTGGGCCAGGTGCTGTGACGTGCTGCCTGGTCTCCCTTTCAGGCTTGAAGGCTTTATTTCCCCAGCTGCCAGCAGAAACCTCTCAATGTTAAGCCTTCTTCAAGGATTGCCTTAGTTGAAGAGTCTCTTTGCCCAATGTCACTCTCCCTTCTCAAGGGCAGCTGGCAAACCATGACGCTTAGTGCAGGGATATAAACCCCTCCTCTTACCCCAGCTAGGGGCAAATCCATCTTGAAAGCACCTTTTAGAGTCAGTTGGACCTGTATCACAATCCTTCCCATCCTGCTTTCTTTTCTTCTTTTCCACATGTATTGATCCTGAGAGCACTCCCCAAAAAACCTCCCTCAGGTTAATCTCTGTCTTAGATACTGCTCCCTGGGAACCCATTTGGCACAGACTTCCATCTTGGCCTGAGGCCTTTGCATTTATTTTAGTTCTCTTGCTTCTTCGCATATAATCTCTCTTTCTGAGCCACTGAAAATGCAAGATCAAAGGCTGGTGTCTCACATACATTTAATTATCTTGAAAATTTAGAATCTAAGGTCTAGCATTATATTGTTATATTTCTCTACATCTTTTATTGTCTTCGTATGATCTCTTCTGTTGCTAAATGATGAACTCCTTAGGGAAACAACTGTGTTATATGTATCTTTGAATTTCCTATTATTTGATGAAAGATTACTATTAAGTATGTTGGCTGTGTTTTTTTCTAATAGATTCTCCTTGTCCACTGAAATTCCCTTCTATTCCTAGAGGGCTTTTTTTTGTTTGTTTTGTTTTGTTTTTTGAGTTTTTGTTTTTTGACAAGGAGTGTGAAATTTTGTCAAATGTTTTCTGTATCTATAGATGACCATGTGGTTTTTGTCCTTTACCTATCGATACAGCTATTATATTAATTGATTTCAGATTTTAAATCAATCTTGCATTCTTAGGATAAATTTCACTTGGTCATGATGTACAATTCTTTTTATATGTTGTTGAGTTCTGTCAGTATTTTGTTGAGGGTTTTTGCATGTACATTCATATGAAAAATTGTTCTGTAGTTTTCTTGTGATATCTTTGTCTAGTTTGAGTATCAAGATAATTGTGGCCTAGTAAAATAAATTGGGAAGTGTTTTCTTCTTTCCTATTTACTCCTTAATCCACTTAGAGGATATCTTGTTAAGACCATCAATGACTTCCATATTGCCAAATCCAGCAGTTTCAGACCTTGTCAAATTAGGCCCTTCAGAAGCATTTGGCGAGTTGAGCTCCCTTCTTCTCCTTGCTAATATCCTCTCTCTTCCTGCCTCCACATGCCTGACCACCTTTCTACCTCTATAGCCACCCCTTCTCAGTCTCCTTTGCTGGTTCATTTTTATATACTCAAACTAAATGTTGAAGTCTGAAGACTTGGCCCTGAGTCTCCTTCCTTTTTTATTTTATACACTCTCTAGATTATCTAATCCATTCCCATAAATCTCTCTTGTATAACTCTCAGATGTATAGAGACCTTTATATCTGACTGCTTAGTCCACAACTCCACATGCTCGACTCACATATAACATGTCCCAATTTGAATACTTGGTTTTTCTCTCTCAAATCTGTTTCTCCATTAACTTAGCTATGCAGAAACCTGGAGTCTTAATTAATATCGTACTTTCTCCCATATCCTCCAAGTCTGTCCTTACCAGTGAGAATTCCAACTCTCAGTTTAAAGACCTATATATAATTTTTTAGGTCTGACCATAAGCAATCATGAAGGCTTTACCTGGCAGGTTTCAAGGGAGAAAGCTGCCCTCCCACATCAGACTTCATACATAGCCAGGTTCAAGGGGAATTAGATCATTCCAGAGGTTAATATCCTAAAAAATATCTCAAACTAACTAATTATGACTCTCCAACTATGTAAGACATCCAAGAGGGGTCTAGATGGCCCAGAATTGACTTGAAACAAACCCAGAGAGATCCCTGTATGCCATCCTTGTTCCTGAAGATCTATAGTGAAAGACGTTTTATTGCATTCTTCACTGCTAGTATGTTCACACATGTGTTTAATAAATGCTAAATTTAAATTTTGCTCACTTACAATCAACTTTCTAAAAAAAAGATAGCAGCATCATTTTATATCGTGATACTAAAAAAAAAAAAAAACTTCCATGTAAGAAAGATGAGATATAATAATATAAATCTTTACTTTATTCCACTCACTCTTCTATGTCTTATCCACTTGTTGACCTCATAGGAAGAGCTATCAGCTTGCTCAAATTTCAGTCTCTGACACATCATTTTGAGTTATGTTGGTCACCAGGAACCAAAAGTAACAAGAAAGAAAGAAAACTGGCACTGTAATTTAGCACTGTACAAATAAACATGCTTTCTGCTGGTTGTGATCAGGAGAGTTGGAATCTGGCAGGCTGTCAAGCTAAGGAAACCTCTGAGCCGTAGGAAGCTGAACAAATAGAGAGTCTGAGGAGTGACAAGCCCTGAGCACCACTAAACCTAAGCTTCGACCTGGGAAACTATAAATTGGCTAAAGTTACAAAGGATGGTGACAGCACTCTTTGCGAAGACTCAAGGAGAATACTTTCTTTAAAAAAATGTCTCTAGTATTAGGGTCATGTAATACATATGTTAATTTTATTAGTATTGGTTTATTTATTTTTAATAATGATATATATTATATGAAAACGGAAAGAGAAAATAATGCAAACAATATGACATCGAATTCAAGGATCCAAGGAGGGTGGAATTACATGACATACAGCTACATACATGCATTCAGATAGAGAAAGTTGATGATCTGACAGTATTTTCAATAAATACATACTTTCATGCTGGTTGGTGAATAGCTGCCGCTCTAAGCTCCTTGAGTGCCCTTTGTTACCTCAATTTTTCCTGTACCTCTCCCTACACCTCAACTCCTCACATTCCAGAAGCTAAGGGGTTAATGCCAGCAGTGGGACCCCTGGGCTCCTAACACCCACATTAAAGTCTCCACTTGAATTAGTCCATAGCTCATATCATATTGATTGTTAAATGTCTTACTTGCACCCCTGAATATAGATAGATGTATGTTGCATAGCGTTACCTCTATATTATAAATTGTTTGATAAAGAATTATATGCAGCAGGATCACCTGGGCCACTTGTCAAAAATGCAGATGCTTGGGTCTCAAACACGGGACCCACTGAGTTTTTGGGAGGTGGCTAGGATATGTGTTTTTAATTTTCTCCAGGTGATTCTAGAGCATCATATCAAATATAGTCTGCATTTTTTGGCATAAAGTATATCTGTTTGTCCTGTATTCTTCTAGATGCCCAGTTCTTTGAAGGGAGGGTCTTAAGCCCTAACACTCTTGGTATTCACCACTATGCCTAGCTTAGTGATATGGACAGACAATAAAAAGGAAGTTTCATTAATTCAGAAGTGCATGCTGAAAGGATTAGATAGGTTTGATGATGATAGGATGATGATGACAGCGATGGCTAATCCTGGTGAGTGCTTATCATCTGCCAGATATTATAAGTGCCTTTGATGCATCATCTAATTGAATCTTTTCAAAAATCTCATAGGTACAGTTATTATCTCTGTTTTATGGTGAGACTCAAGATGTCATCATTGGGAGGAAAAATTCCAGTCTTGGTCTGTCTAGTTTCAAAGTCTATACTCTTTCTTATTCACTAAGCCATACTGGCTTTTAGATTAGAAAACTAGTCTACAAGTAATCTTTAAATCTGATTCTTCAAATTGCTTTTGTTTCAAATTTCTTTGTTGTATTTTGTTATATATGTAGAGGGGAGGTAGGCATGGAAGATGAGGAGATTGTAAAGGCTATTCTCTCTGACTCTCAGGAAATAAGGTGAAGGAAGTTAAATATAGAAGATAGGTATAAACATTCCCCAATACTTAGGAACCATTGAAAACATTTTAGCTAAATAAAAATAAAGTAAAATAATAAAGTACTAACTGAAAAAAAGTTAGATCATCATAGCTATTACTGGATCTTGAAAATCAAGTTAAGAAGAGAAAAAAGTGTTTGAGGTTATACCTAGAAATCAAGTACTAAGGAAAGGGAATGAAGATGAGAACTCACTGTCGAGAAATAATTAGGGAAACTGCCATTTTAGAAAGATCATCAGCTGATGCCTGGACTTGACAATGGCAAGACAAGCAGTCTGGACATAGAGAAATTAAGGCAGTTCATAAGAGAAAGTGGATTGAAAGGGTAACTGAGCTTTGTACTCATTCAGGTTTGTTTTGAAGTATTTTGCCCAGAAGCTGAGATTAATGAGATCACAGAGTATTATAATTTGATTCCAGTTAAAGCATCCTTATACACTGGGCTTAATGAAGAATAGCTAATTAACATCTTTTGAATGTAAGGATAAAAAAAAGACTATACATCAGGATTGTCTTTTCAAGGCAAAAACAAACCCAAAATCAAATCTGGATAAATAAAATCAGAGTGCTCATTCAGACTTCAACATATCAATCCTGGTGCTTTTCTTTAGATACAGATAAATTTCCAATCATTTTTGATTCATTCATGATACAAGAAGAAGAAAAGATTTCATTCTTACTGGGATCTGGGCAAAATCCCCACTTCTCATCTCTTTCATATCGGCTTGTTGTGGCACACCACAGTAATCTGTCGTTCCGCCCTTCCTGGGTACATTCATGATGCCACTGGTGGTTGAACTGGAAGGGAAACATGCAAGGTTTCCCACGGGCATTCCCTTTAAGTGTATACAAATCTAAGAGAAGAAAAGGACAAAGTCAAATACATATTATGTCAGCGTGATCTTTGGAAACTGTCATAGAGTCAATGCATTTTTTTAGTTACTGAAAACCTACCATGAGCAAGGCCCCTGTAGAACCTCTCTGCCTACGGAATGTAAAAGTGCAAGGCTGAGAGCTGGGTTCAGAGAACATGCTCATAAATGGTGTGTTCATATATTTATCTACTTGTTTATTCACTATGGTGCACTGCTACAGTAGCACACATATTTGTGAAAGGATGAAAAGGAAAATTTAATGGAGATTTTACTTGAAAATATTTTCCAGTCCCTAAATACATCAGTAATCAGCATCTAAACCTCAAGAGCTTCATAAACCTTTATTAATTTATTCATCTAACAAATATCTATTGAGCATTTAATGTGCCACTGGGACAGAATAGTGAATAAACCACAAAAGTTCCCTTTCATATGGAGCTTTGGTTCTACTAGGGAGAGACAAAAAGAAAGCAAATACTCAAGTAAACATATAATTTCATGTAGGGATAAGTACCATGATGAAAAACAAAACTGAGTAAGAAAACAGAATGACCCTGTGTGTGTGTGTGTGCGTGCATGCATGCGTGTGTGCACGCGTGCGAAGGGGTAGAGAGCCACTATTTTGGCTTGGTGCTTAAGTGAAGGCCTCTCTGAATGAGAACTGGTAAAACGAGGGTACAAGTATTTGAAAAAGAGTTATTCTGGCAGAAGGAACAGCAAATACAAAGAACACATGACAAGAACGAGTGTGGGATGCCTGTGGAAGAGCATGGAGGTGTGATAGGAGGTGGGGTCAAGGAAGTACTGAGTGTCCGGTCACAGAAGCTGGCTCTGCCATGTTATGAACTTTGGCCTTTACTATGAGGGTAGTGGGAAGTCACTATTGGTGGTTTTGAATGAGAAAGTCACATGATCATATTTCCCTTTTTAAAGACTCTCTGGGGTGCAGTGTGGCAAACAGAACCCCCAAGAGAGGGGGCAAGGTGGGATGACTAGCTGGGAGGCCTCTATAGTCATCTAGAGAGACAATAATGCTGAGATGGCCACTGGCTGCTTTCTCAGAGTATTTCAATAATTTGTTATCCTTAAGCAGGAAACAACAACAAACTTTTCATGACTCAACTGGGGCTTTCTGTGATGAGGGGGATCAGGGCTACCCTCAATTAAGTCAGTGGATCCTAGAGGGAAAGGGCTGGGTGTGAAGATTCCCACCCCTTTCCCACAGTTGGCGGGGGCTGGACCGAGCTCACATGGCATCACCAGCCCTAGAGGTTAAGGCAGTTTAGAAACTACTGGTATTTCAAGACACATCCTCTCGTTTCAACCACTGCCTTCTGTTCAGTCTTCCCCTGTGTGCATTGTGAGTGTGGGTATACAGCTAAAATGTTAACATAGAGCAAAATGTCAAGTTCTTCCTTAGAACTGTAGATTATTCGGAGACCTGGTTTGCGGCACTTCATCATAGT
The DNA here is from genome assembly GCA_028627145.1 of Eidolon dupreanum. NCBI lineage: Eukaryota > Metazoa > Chordata > Mammalia > Chiroptera > Pteropodidae > Eidolon > Eidolon dupreanum. The sequence goes on from CM053503.1 coordinate 114,910,963, forward strand.
GGGTCCCAAAAATAGCTTGCTCTTAGCTTCGTCTCTTTTTACTAGTGTCTTGTAGGTACAGGAGAAAGTCCTTGAGGTGCTCCGCGGGCACACTCCATCCATGACACTGAGTTTCTACCGTAAGAGAAATGGTGGCAGGAGAGGTTCCTATACTTGTCCTGCCAAATCTTTAACTTCAAAGATCTTTTCCTTCCTCCTTTATTTTCTCTCTCCCTCTTGTCCTCCTGTTCTTTCTTCTTTTTTTTTTCCCCATTGATTCCCAAAGTAAAATGTTTTCTCCTCTAATACCTTTAACTTCTGCTTCAGAATTTAGGAAGTCCATTCCAAGCCTCCAATACTGTTTTTACAACAAGGAAGTAAGCAACTAAAATGTATTTAGCAGAAGTTCCCTGAGGTTCCAGGGGCTGTGTGCCTCTTTTATATATTTTATAGATCTTTACTCATGGGCAAAATTTCTAATATATCATTTCACGAGTACTTTGGTTTAAACTATTTTTTACCTTTGTGTAGATATTCACAGATGTCTCTGCTGCCTGACGTGTAGGAAATCCACTTATGAAGATATTTCCGTGAGGCCACCAGCGTGTTGCCATGCTTCACCTGTACCATGTACTGGAGTGGGCCGGTGATCATCTTCCTGTTACAGCGCCACCTCAAGGAAACATGGGTGGAATCGCATTCATATATGCTTAATGGCTGCTCTGGATTGGATAAATTCAGACCCAGGCAACCGCTACCTCCTATGTTAAAGAGGTGATGGTTTGAAACCCATTTCCACAGCATATACTTGTTGGGTGGTTTGCAGTTCTCCAGTGTCAGTACAGTTTTGCCTGCTTGAATGCATTTTTTGAGGCTCTCACTTTGGATAATGAATATTCCTTTATCTGAAACAGCAAAATAGAAGATGCGGTATGCAACTTTCATATAGAATTAACTAGCATCATGAGGATGCCAGTGTATACATGTCTAAGTTGTGATGTCACAACTAGCAGCCATTTCAAACAGATCTGGAGTTGATGGGCAAAGTCCATCAGGAAGACTTTATTTGCTCAAAACAGAGGAGTTTCTTGGGAAGCACAGATGGGCTTATTGGAGCTAATGGGAGACCTCTGATCCAAGACCTCCATGGCCCTTCAGTAACAAGGGATACCTGTCAGTCTACTCAAGAATGGTACTGATAGAAAAGGCACACATCACAACAAGATAGAGAGGAGGCATCAGTAATAATACTCAGGGCTAGAGGGGAGGGCCATTGGGTGTCCAAAGGTATGGTGACACTTTGGTTTTCTTCAGACAAGTGCCTGAATGTTAGAAACAGAGCAGCTGAATCAAGAGCCACTAACGTGAAAATTTCTAATCAAATTTCTGTAGAAAACTCAAAGGATACATGTGAAGTTTTGCTTTGTGTCCTGCATACAAGACGCCATGCTGGTGAGAGAAGTTATTTCTCCACATTTGTTTTCTGTGCTGGGTCCAATAGGAGTAGAAAGGTGGGGACATTTGCTATGGGGATGGCCTCTTACAGGAGCAGTCTTGTTGGGTAGACTGGGCAGCAGTAGATAGGTACCCAGAACACTAGCTGAGGTCCCACACCTAGATATGCGAGAGGTGTAGAAGCAACATGAAGGCAGCAAACACAAAGGCCACATGGAAATGTGGAGAAAGTAGGTATTTTGTGATATACCCTCGAGCCTCTAACCCCCTGGAGACAGAAGAAGGGAGTTGGGTGAGTTTCCCGGGGAAAAGCTCCCAGGGTCCAGCCAGGGGGTATGTGTTACCTACCTGCCTGCTACCCGACTTTACCTCATGTTGCTAGCCTGGAAGGCACCTGATATAAAACAATCATGAATTCGTTCCCCCACAGTATTTTTTTTTTTCTTTTGAGTCGATTTTTGTATATGATGTAAGGTAAAGGTCCAATTTCATTTCTTTGTATGTGGATATCTAGTTTTCCAGCATCATTTGTTGAAGAGACTATTGTTTCCCCATTGTGTATTCTTGGCATCTTTATTGAAGACCAGGTGACTATAAACTCATGGATTTATTTCTGGGTGCATATGTATTTATGATCGTTAAATGTTCCTGGTGAATTGACCCTTTTATCATTGTATAATGTCTTTATCTTTTGTGATAATTTTTGATTTAATGTCAATTTTATCTAAGTATAGAAATTCCTGCTCTTTTTTGGTCTTCATTTGCATGAAATGTCCTTGCATTCCTTCACTTTCATCATATGTGTGTTCTTACATCTAAAGTGAGTCTTCTTTAAACAGTATATAGTTGGATCTTTTTTTTTTTTAATTCATCTAGCCACTGTCTTTTGACTGGAATTTAATTCACTTACATTTAAAGTAATTATTGATAGGGAAGGACTTACTATTACCATTTTGTTAATTGTTTTCTGTCTGTTTCTATAGTCATTTTGGCCTCTTTTTTCTCTCTTGCCATCTTCCTTTGTGTTTTATTGAGTTTTTAAATATTGATATGCTTTAATACCTTTCTATCTTTCTTTTGTGTATCATCTATAAGTACTTTCTTTGTGGTTACCATGGAGCTTAGACATAAAACATAGTTTTACTAGTCTATTTTAAGTGAATAACAACTTCAATGATACACAAAAAAAATCTACATTTTTACCTCTTTGTGTTATTGATGTTACAAATTACATCTTCATATATTGCGTACCCAATAATAGGTTTTTTGAAGGTAGAATTCATGTCTAATATCTTTAGTCTAAGCACTTTAGTATAAGAGTATAGTGAGCACATCACAGATGTTCAGTAAATGCTGACATTGATGAAACATGCCTGCAACTGCTGCTTAGGCCTCTGGTTGCTGAGGTTACTCAGCTTAGCATGTTTGGTCAGGTCCAAAAGCTTTTTTGTTTTCACTTTAGCTAGGCTCTCCTCTTATATTTTACTTCCTGTCCAATCTTCAAATACCAGAAGGAACATTATCAGGTTCCCTTAAAATGGCTGTGGTTTAGGGCAAGTCGTGTCATGCATCAGGGGCATAGCAGGAACAGGCAGGGGCCTTCTAGAGATTTGGAACAGTGCAGAATGAGACTCCTCACATACTGGTGCATGAGAACTGAGCTTCATTTTGGTAAAAGTTCTTTTGGTTTTTGCAAAGTTACTGAGGCCAAGAAGAACTGATTTATAGTAACCAAAATCATTTAAGACACTGTTAAAAAAAAAGATTGTCTGTGTATAAATGAAAACTATATTTCATTTAATAATTGATGTCTTACTTATAATCATATATTTGAGGAGTTGAATTAGTTGTCAGAAAATTGCTTTGATTACCATACATCAGAGCAAAAGAGAAGGAAGTGTGTGTTGGGTGTGGGGGAGGGGGTCAAAAATGAATGGTTTTAGGGAGATTTCATTTAGATCAGGAAATTTGTTTTCTTAATGAAGGCTATGTCTGTATGGTTATTAGTTATAGTCATCCAAGATCAAATCTTCCTCTCGCCAATGTGATGTGGACTCCGATAATTAGCTTTTACAACTCTCCTTTTCACCTTTTTGTGTCTCAGTAGACTGTTAACCTTAACTTATGTTGTAATATACTAATTACTTTCTAGGTATCCCAGAGTTCCATTAAATTTTTACAAAGGGTAATTATTCTACTGTAATTGTTCTGTACATATACTCAAATACGTCTAGCTCTGCCAGTTACTGGATGGACTTCACTCTGGGCCTCAGTTTATATACTCAAGATAGGTGAGAAGACTACCTGGCTAGAGGTTAAAAGCTCTGGAATCAGGCACACCTGCCACAGACTAGTCTTGTAACTTCGGGCAAATTTCTTGATTTCTGTGAGCTTCACCTTTCCTCTGTGAACTATAAATATGTATGACACTGACCTCAGAGGGATGTTTAGAACTTTCCATTAAGTAAGCCATGCGAAGCACACCACACATTACTTTGGTGTAAGAAGACCTCAGTGAATGCTAGTTGTTGTCATTATTATCATTATTCCTCTGGCTTCCTGATTCTTTGTTTATAGATCCAGCTACAGATTAGGTTGAATACCTGTAGAGTGTTAATCTGAGCATCCCCCAAAGACTTCTCTTGTTTCATTATTAACATGAAAGCTCATTTTACTTAAGCTTCTGCAGCATACAGTGGGTATAGACTTTTTAGTTTTAAACAATCCTTAAATACCACACTTTCAACTTTTATGAAGAAAAAATACTCTTCAAAAGCAAGATAACAAAATTCTTGTCTTGTTTGTTCAAATATATGTGCAACTATGAATTAAGAGTCTTCACTTGTTCATCTTTTACACCTTCTACCTGTAAAGTCCATACTGCAGCTCTTTTATAAGAGAGATACATGATGCTGACAAGCAGCATATGGATGGTCTGTGAGTAAGTGGACATGGAAATTATACATCACTAAAATATGAATGTTTTTAAACATTCATATTATGAAATATTAAAAGAAAAGGAGTGGTAGAATCAGAATGTCTGTAGTCACACCAGTGGCCATAAAAGTACCTTTCCAAAGCAGAAGATATTAGACAAGCTTAATCCCATGTTGCTCAATTTGAGGCTGTTATTACATTTCCATGCCCAGTTGCCTTCCGAATGTAGCTTTGGAAAAGTTCTTCAGAATGTTTCATAAACAAGTAGCTCTGGCTTCCCAATAACAATAAACCTGTCATCTCCAAAAGAATACTATGTCATGCTAAGCTAGAAAATGACACAAGCTCACTTTCCCATTAAGCAATAATAGAATCTTATCCTAGCACCATTAATCTCCATAAATTCACTGAAGAGAAAACAATTGTTTTCAAATGAACTATGAGGAGACCCAATAAAGGTATCAATATTCTGATTATTATTGTATGCATATATGGGTTCTCTGTAACAAAATGTAATGCCAAAATAGGCCACCTTAGTGTCTATAGCGAGATTTCAAAAAAAATGAAAATCAAATGTGGGAGGAATCAAGATTGATTATATATGTCAAGTACATCAGTTATGCTTGAACACTGATTAAGTGATTAATGAAGTACTGCCAGAACTACTAAATCTCTTTGCAGTAAAATGTTATTATGTTTTCCTTCATAATTATAAGTTTAAAAGGAAAGAAAAGTTTGATTTATTAGAAGTAACTTATAAAGTAATTTTCTTCCTTTTTAAAAAAAAAAATAAAATCCATAGAAGACAGTGGTTCTGCTTTTTTACTTCTCAGTTCCTTTTAGGATATCATTTTGGATTCACCCTTGGCTCCACAGGATAACATGTAATTTTCTAAAAAATGAGAGGAGAATGCTTCCTTGATCAAGTGTTGAACTTAAGTTTAAGGTAGTCCTTTCATGATTGCATGTTGAATGTTCATTCATTCATTCATTCATTCACTCATTCATTGGGTGCTGGTTATGTGGTAGGCACTGTGTAGGGTGCTAGAGTGAGAGAGAGAGAAATTATTTGTCTAAATATCTGTTCTTTGAAACTGTATCTATTTGTTAAAAACAAGTTAAAAAAAAAAGAAAAAGAAAAACAAATAAACTAAAATTTAAAACACTTTACTGGATCCTCAACTGATATCATGAGTGAGGTGGACATGACTCCTCAGCGTCATTGGGCCTTTCTGGGTGGTGGGTGTGTGGACACATGTACTTGCCCATTTTCCAGGGACAGCGCAACAGCACTGGAAAAATACGAACATGGCAGACAAGGCTAACTTTACCCATAAATGCAGACCATGAACTTCAGAGCTGGATGGGACTATAAAGCTCATTTTATTGAACTCTTTTACATTTTTTTTTCCCAAATCCGTTTTGTCTATAAATTTTATACTCGCATACTCGATGAAGACCATATAGGTCTAGGTCCAGTTTTACTTATGTACATTCATTTATAATCTAGAAAAAAGAAAATGAACTGTGTAGATTGTTGCAATTCTAAGCAGGAGATCTGAAATTTCAGACTAAGAGTTATTGAGTGCCTAATATGTTAAGAATCCTGCAGATACAAAGATATATATGTCATGGTGTTTGCCCTCAAGAAACTAATATTCTCCCTGGCAGTACAACATGAAATATACAGAAAAACTATAACTTAACTCCAAAAGATATCTTGATATATAAGCACAATGAGGTAGAAGCCAGGGGTAGAAGGGGTCAGTTTGACCTAGAAGGTCAAAGAAATCTTTCTCTTTCTCTCTCTCTGTCTTCCCTCTCCACACACAAATACACACATTTAACAAACATTTATTAGGGACATAATAATTTGTCACACATGGAGGTACATTCGTTAATAAAACTGGCATGGATGCCTGTCTTTATTACAGAGAGAGGGTTCAGGATAGTGGAGAAGATCTATAAATGGAGAATTGAGGGGTCAGGCAAAGGGACATTTTGGACAGAGCAAATGTCACCAAGGCTCAGAGGTGATAAAAATAATCAACTCTAGGGTGATGAGAACCTAGCTATATAAAAAACATTAGTGGTCATAGAATATGAAGTTGTATGGTTTGGGGTCATTTTATAAAGAACTTGAATTTTATTCAGAAATTTGTATATTATCTTCAGATGAAAGGGAGCTTTTGGAACAAGAGAAGGCATGGCTGAAGCTGTGGTGTGAAAGACGAATCATTCAATGAGAACACTTATTGAGCACCTACTGTGTCCCCAGTGTTCTTTTAGGAGCTGAGAATATAGACATGAAAGCAAATGTCCACGTTCTTGTCCCAGAGGAGTTCTCATTTAGGTGAAATGAGACAGTCCATAAGTGGAACTGGAGAACAGTCTGGGGACTATGGTAATGATCCAGCAAGGGAGAGAGAAGGTGTTACTTCAACTGGTGGTGATGAGAAAGGAGGAGAGAGAGTGGTTAGACTCCATTTACCAGAGACAGAATTCAAAGAGGGAAGAGATGACAGGATTTGATGATTGATGGAATGTGAGGATTCTGGAAAAAAGTAGTTGTAGTTTGTTTTCTGGCTTCAGGTATTCAGTTGGCTTCAAGATGCTTGCCAATTCCTAGGATACTTTGAGGTTGGAATCTAAAGCCTGGGGCTGTTATTACAGATTGTTTGAACAGTGCAGACTGGGGGTACCCAGGGGAGGTTTCTCTTGAGGCCCTCCCACTTCACTTTCAGTACCCCTTCTGATCACCTCCACCTGACTTTTGATGTCCCTTTCTGTTTTAAATAGTTCTTCTCTTAGAACTGGATGAAGGTTTAAAGTTTTAAGTGAATAAAGTATAGTTTGAAGTGTTAAGCCTTGGTGAGGTCTCTGTACTTTCGATAATAAAAAAAAAAAATTTGAAGCAAACAAAACAATTCCTGAAGAAATACTATTTTTATGGTGGATTTTAGGCAAGCCAAGGGCTTTCTGGTATGCAATAAATTGCACCAAGACAGTGGCTACCTAATGCAATACACACATAAAGTCAGCCTCTGTGCCACTACATGTTAAGGGAACTGGAAGAAAAGTTCAAATGCATGGTTCACATCAAATGCAATATTTAAAAGAAGCTATTAGGAAGCCACAGCCTGCCAATTGAAATCCAATTTCTATCTCCTACCCCATTCCCCTGAGCTTAAACTTTTCTACTCCATCCACTCATAGAGCTGGTCCTCGGCTCACATGCTTCCTGCCCTGTATCATGTCTCAAATCTGCCCAGTTCCTTGCTGTTCTGGCAGTATTCTAGTTTTGGAACGGAAGGGGTCCAGGAGGTAACCAGGAGGGCATCTCTGCCTTGTGATCAATCTAGAGGTGAGCAGCTTCTCTCTTGAGATGTGTTGACCTTTTCCAGCTACACGAATTTGAGTTTGTCTCATTCAGTGAACAATGGCTTCAGATGTGATTGTGTTCCTTACTTAGATTACTCTGTAGCAGGAAGGAATGTTGTAAGCAGCAGAATCAAGTCCCGTTCATGGCCGAATGATGACAAAAAATCTGGATTCTTAACATAACTTTCCAAACCAATAAGTAAGGATGTTCTGATGCTTGCAGCACGCAGCATATGCATTGTAACTGAAAGGACAAAGTGAAAAGTGTGCCTGCTCTTCCTGGCCCTCTCTGCATGAATATTTGCATTGCATCCCAGATCATCTGATATTTGGTGTTCGTCTCTCAACAATCCCACAGCACCTAACAAAGTTTCTTGCTTCTTATCATTTCATTTCAATTAATTAAAAGTTAAGTACATTTTAAAATATCTCCTCGTCCTGTCTCAGAACTTCCTTTTCTTTCCCTGCCCTAGTACTGTCCTTGATTTGGAGCTCTCTTTATTCTCCTGCCGCTTCTGAACCTGGATAATCATCACCTCCACACAGGACAGTGGGACCCCTCTTGCTAAATCTTTTTATGTGTTCTCTTCCTCTTTTTCTTTAATCTCCCCAAATTGTCGCTGCAAGTTCCATGAGGCATACAATACTTTTTCTCACATGTGGGGGGGGGGGCGGAATAAAACCTGACTTAATCAGCTTCACCAGCTCAAGTTTTGTGTGGATTGAGATTGCCTGTGACCAGCTCCTTTGTGATGTAGGTTAACCCTTTTAGACTGTCCTCACTATTTATCACTCTCCTTTCCTCTCCTGTCCCTCCCTGCCTGTCCATCTTATTTAGAAGTAATGATTCTTGTGGAAAATCTTATCTCTTCCAAAGTTCTTTGCTATATTGCTGTATCTTACCAATGAAATTTTCAACTGAGTTGAAAACATTTTTCTTCTTTTAGCTTTTAGTTGATTCCTACATCCTTTCATCTTTATTTAACTCTAAAGTATCTAACAGATATTGCCATTGTAAAAATCATTATTCACAGCACTTTGTTATCATCTTATGGACTGTGTTGAAAGTCTACCACCTCAGTTACCAGGGAGTCTTGTTACAAAAAGCAAGTTACAGCAAGACATGGTAAGACAGAACTTTGTTAAACTTCCCTCACAAATGCCTGCATGTTGGAACCATGAGGGATATGATTCAAAGACTTGGTCATCAAAACAGACAAATGCAGAAAAACACTCCACCATCAACAAAACAACCCTGGAAAAAGATATGACATCATTGAAAGTAAAAGTTTTTACACTGAGCTATCCATTTTAACTGCTTTGAGAATATACTTGTTTAAGAAAAAAATATATACATTTACTTAAGTGAGAGATAAAAACTGAAACAAAAACAAAGCCAACTTTTAATGGTAGATATATAGTTACTCCCTGGATTAGTTTGCATGGGCAGCCATAACAAAGTACCACAAACCAGATGGCTTAAACAACAGAAATGTATTGTCTTGTAAATTTGGAGGCTGCAAGTCAAAAATCAAGGTGCCAACAGTGTTGGCTCCTGAGGACTGTGAGGGAAGGATCCGTTCTAGGCCTCCTTCCCTGGCTTATAGATGGCTGACTTCTCTCTGTGCCTCATCATATCATCTACTCTCTATGCATATTCCTGTGTCTAAATTTCCCCTTCTTATGAAGACATCAGTAATATTAAATTAGGGCCCATTGTAACTTGATTACCTGTATAAAGATCCTATCTCCAACTAGGCCTCATTATGAGGTATTGCAGGGTTAGGACTTTAACATATAAACTTTGAGGGGGACACAGTTCAACCCGTAACTGTCCCCATGCTACCTATTCTGGCTGGTTACCTAATTTGCAGGGCCCAGAGTAAAATGAAAATGCAGGGCCCCGGCTAGGACAGGGAAGTTAAGTCAATCTCCATTTCTCATGGGCCCATGAGTGATTACAACCTCCCTGCCAGAAAGCTGGGAACATACTCAGCGCCCGAATTGGGAACAGGTGATAGGTTTCCCACTCAGTTTCCACTGAAAATAAAGTGGTGCTGCCAGCTCAGTATGGACAGCCACTGCCTTGCCCTGCTCCAGATGCCACTGGCCATCCGCTCCCAGGCCCTGGGCCTCCAGTCCTCCAACCTCATGGCAATCTAGTTGCCATGTGAGCAGAGGACAGGAGTATGAAGGGCGAGGCTGAAAATCCTTCAGGGGGATGTGGAGAGGTGACACGAGGTGGGACTGGATTGGAGGTAGCACACATTCAAAGGTAAAAATTATTAAGAATTCCAAGAGCCCAAACCACAGAGCATTAAAACCTCAAGTGCGAGGCCCTGTGAGCATGGGTCCCCATGACAGTGCCCTGGTCACATGCCTCTAAAGACTTCCCTGTTCTCAGTTGGACAAGATTAACACTGTAGGAAAAAAGACTTTGGAAAACTGCCGAACAGCTCTCTTAGAGTAGAACTGCTTGCAGCTAGAGAGTATCTGCCCTGGTTTCCCCATCTGCACAGTGGGTTTAATAATGGTGCTGGTCTCACTGGATCCTGATTTGGATTACCTCAGTCCCAAGGGCCGCTTTATAAATGTTAATAAGGAAGAAGCACATCTTAACTTTGAATATGGATAATGCAAAATAGCAAAATAAGACACAATTATTATAATCACCTAGAATTTCCTGTTTATATTTTCATAATTGAAAAGGAAATTTCTCAAGAGCAGAATGCCAAAAACCTGAAACAATAAAACTTTCTTTACTAGTACATTTCTTTGGAACTGTAGTTATTTGGAAAGTATCATAAATTAAAAACTCATGTGGACACACATGAAAGCAGAAACCTCTTATCTGTTTTGTTTAGTTCTTTTCATAAGAATCCAATTTATAGAAATTCTAACAATATTCTTCCGTTTTTCTGAGTGGCTTTATAAAGTATCTTCTCAAGTGACTTAATATAGTGTTTATAAGGTTTTTCGTGTGTGTTTTTTATGAACTATAACATTTCATTTCACTTTGATCAATTAAAAAATATAATTTGTATTCCTGGCTTTGTATTGGAACATCTCCTAAAAAGCTTTTAAGGATAATTTCTGAAGAAAATGAAGGCAAAGGTTTATAAATGTCTCAAGTATATTACTTTGATAGATCATATGAGGATTCACCACATAGGGATGAGTTCAAAAGAGGAAAAACAAAGGAATCATTTCTTCAAAAAACCTGATATAAATAAGCAAATTGTTAGGTATAGGAAGGCGATCTGAGGGGACAACTGAGCTCTCTGTGTGGCTCAACCTTTCTGGATATTGGCTTGGAAACCCCATTGTGTGGTATCAGTTATTGCAACAAACAACAAGAGGAAAAGAAGTTAGGTGCTTAATGAGAAAGAAAAAAGCGCCAGGAAAACTGGAAGTCCGTGTGGACTCTCTGAGGCTCTGAAGAAAGAAGCCAATCAGAGAAGATGAGATAAGAATAGCATGTAGTGGAAGAGATTTTGAGAGATGATGGACAGAGATTGGGAGAAACAAGGTCAGATAGTTGGAGTGATTTCTGGCCTGAAAGGGCAGCTAAACCAGTATGTGATCATGCTTTGACATAAATTTCAAATTCTCCAGATTAGGAGAATGGCCCATTGCCCAAAGTGTAGGAATTACCTAAAAAAATAAAAAGGATTAATAGCTTTGCACATTTTTGCTTTATTAAACATTCAGTCCTACATGTGAGAAGTATTGGAAAAGGAGGAGTTGTGGAGAGTAAGGGGCTGGCCTCTTGTTCCTCCTGCCTCATAAGCTAATCACGCGCTCCTATCAAACAGGGGTTACAGAATGAACTGTTTTATGGGGTCATAAGGCTATTCAGGGGTTATTTACATTAGTGCTTAAGTGCCTGGTTTAAATTCCCACTCTGCAAGTCCTGCAGTTACTTAAGTTCCTGATCTGTAAAAGAAGGATATGTATTAATAGTATGTACCCGATTATGGTGAAGATTCAATGTACTAATGTATGTAAAGCAGCACAGTTACCACTCCCCAAATGTTAGATACTGTTAGAACCACTCGAGAGGGTTTTTTTTTTACCTTCGTATTAGGTAAATGGGAAAAATATCAGGGTCACAACTGCTCCCCACTGTTGCCTCAAGGTGGTAGCTCTCATCACCCTCCTTCAGAGACCTCTCCCAGGTGGCACCCTCTCTTCCCTCCCTCAACACTGGGATGTACCACCCTGAACCTCTTCCTCACATTCACTACGTGACATCTGCAGATGTCCAGTTGTCCTCCCCACTCCAAAGCCTTTAACTTGCACACAGGTGACTCAACACTCTGGCCCGATGCTTTTTCCACCATGGATTATGGCCCATTAATGGGGTCATGAGATCAATTTAGTGGTCATGACCAGTGTTACAAGACAAAATGGAATGGAAGAGACTAGAAAGGTAGCGACACATCATATTAGGTTAAGGTATTTTTTAATGGAAATTTTATTTCAGACACTGATGTCTGTATTGCTCTGAATGCTGGGTTCCTCGACCTTCTCAGCTCCAAGAAACTTCCTTCACCTGTTCTCCACTTTTGTGACCACTCCTATAACCATACCTCATATCTGGTCACTGCTGAGATGGATCCACCTCTTGAACTAATTATTTCCATTGTATAATCACTACCCCTCCTACTCTGCCATTTCTCCCATCTCCTAACTTTCACTAAGTCTATTATGGAATCCAAACGTTCTGCTCCTCAGTATTTCTACTGGAACTGACTTATTAGCACAGGGCATTGGCATCTTTCTTCGTGGGGAGTTGCTTTAACCTTCCAGGTGGTCTCTTTGCTGCCTTTCAGAATCACCCTTGTCAAGTCCCAAACTGACTATCGTATTCCTAAGCTTAAAAGTGGGATCTGGTTTCCCTTACTCCAAACTCACAAGACCCTTTTCAGCAGTACCCAATTCATCCAATCAGAATTTTTTTCCTTAAGCTAAGTGCCTCTAACCAAACTCTTCATTTCCTCATTTCTTGCATGCTTCCAAATGTCACAGCTTCTTGTCCTACCCTGACCCTATTCTAGAGATGTACTCATCCAGAGCCTCTGATCAGGCAGCATCACTATGTGTAACTCATACCCCTTCTATGGCCTGTCAGCCATGGGAAGGCCTCTGCTTCAAGGGCAGAGCATGGGGACTGGCCAGCCTGCTGTGACCAGTGTGGCCAGATTCCTCTCCTAGGAAATTGAGACTCTTCCAAGGATACTGTGGGAGCCACACATGAAAGTTCCTACAAGCTGAAGCAGAAGAAACCAGTTCACAGAAAGAGAACAAGACAGGGACCACCAAGCCTGAGAGAGAGAAACAGGGAAAGTAGTTGCTTTATTCCAGTGGCCTGTTCTTAGTTCCCAGGAGGCCTGGCTGCACAGGAGAGCCTGTCCTTAGGTTCCCTATCGATCCTGGTACCCATATCTGCCGTATTACTATTAGCTTCATTTTTACATATGAGGAAACTGGAGAGGTTAAGTGACTTGCCCAAAGCCACATAGCTGGTAAATGGTAGAGCCAGGATTTGAACTTAGGCAGTCTGGTCCCAGAGCCCATGAACTTAGCTACTATATTACACTGCATCTACCGATTTCTAAATACAAAATTATTGATCAATGATTGAAAAGTCAACCAGAGGGTAGGGGGGTGGAGGAAAGGAGGAGGTAGATGGGGTAAAAGGGGTCAAATATGTGGTGACAGAAATAAATCTAACTATGGGAGATGAACAAATAATATAAATATATATATGCCTTACTGTTAAAATGTACAGCTGAAACTTACCAAATTTTGTTAACCAATGTCACCATAAAAAAATAATTAATTAAAAGAAAGAAAGAAAGAAAGAAAGAAAGAAAGAAAGAAAGAAACAAAGAAAGAAAAGTCAACACAATACCTTCCATTATCTGCCTCCCAAGGCTGGGATGCTTATAATATATACCAGAACAATCAATAATACATATCATGTAATTCAGATGAAAAATACTATATGTATAATCTGCCTTGCATTATTACATATTCCTTAATAGTGGATATGAAAACAAAATGGGTGCATATTTTCTCTTGGGTGCTCTGTGGTTAATCCTGGCTAAAAGTAAGTCAATGTGATATAGTGAACACAGTGGTAAATTGAGGCATCCCGAAACACAGCTATACCTCAGCTTCCACATCTGAAAAATGGATAGCTAGGGCAGAAAATATTTCAGGTCCCTCCAATACTAAGATTTTGTTTTTCCATCTTTGTGCAGACAGGAAAACTTGATTTCAAACCTGTCTAGATTATACCTGAAATTCCACTGATGTGGGTGATTAGGGTAAGGGAGGGGAGCCTGTGTGAGGATTGGTACATTCAAATGCCACATAATCTCTGTGCTCTTTAGAACATCAGTAGCAGCATTTTCATATCTAAAGAATCCCTGTGCTAACTGTGTCAAATGCTTCAGATTCACAAACTGTCACCTGGAGCATATAGGGGGTAGCAGATGGTTCTGACTTCAGAGTGTTCTTGAGTACTAGAGAGAAGGCACTGATAAGAAGCTATCTCGGGCCAGGATTTGGATCTGCTACATAATAGAGGGATTTACCCATCAGTATTAACTCTGTGTGGCTCTGTTCCAGCTTCTGTCCTACAGGCTGCTGCCTGTTCTAGATACCTAGTGCTATGGCAAAGCCCACATTTTAAATTGGAAAGGAATAAACCCTGCACAGTAAACTCTTAGTGGAGATGGCTCATACCACAGGGTCAGATGTGCATACACAAGAACATTTTTACTGAACTGACAAAGGAAGTAAGAGGTATCTGAGATTGGGCCACTTTAGAATAAGAATTGCTCAATCTGATAAAGCTTCCTGGGAGTGCTAGAGAATATAGTCCAAAAAAGATACCTCAGAAATGTATTCATAATATGTCAAGGGGCGGGGGGTGGGGGGGGCATGGAATGAGCACAGACATTGATGACACCTTGCTTTACCTCCTTGTCCCAGAGGCAGGGAGGATGGAGCCTGTCTGGATGCTCCTGGTTGGTTTAACTTCCCCCTGCCTCCCTTCACACGAGTTTCCACTTTTGGATACTGGCTTCTCCACCTCAGAGGCAGCCCATAGGGGTATTCAGGAATGTGGGTTCCTGCAGAACCCCTTCTCGGGTCTTTTCACATGTCCCTTTATGATCTTATGTACACTAGGTGCTCAATAAATGTTTGGTGAATTGACTTGTGGGTGCATAGGTGTGTTGTGGGGATAGCTATGAAGGAACTCCCCCTCAATGGGGTGTCAGATGCCTTACAAAGGATCTTGCTTAATCCCCAGTGGTCCTGTGGACACCACAGACCCCATTTTTCTAATGAGAGAAACTGACGAGCAAAGAGGGTAACTAGCTCCAGCGCCCACAGCTCTTCAGGGCCACAGGAGCGCCTCTCCCCCATTTGGTCTGAGAAGTGTTAATAGATAAGATTTAATTTTCTTTCTGGAAAGGGACAGGGAGGAGAGGCCCGCTTGGGGCCATTCCACAGGTGGAGGTGCACACCCAGAGCGCTTGCTCTGGGACAGGACAAAATGGAAGATCTTTTTGCCATCATTTATCCAAGAGAGAGTCCTCCCAAATAAGCAACTCTCAAGAGCTTACATTTTGAAACATCTCCTAACCTCCTATTCCCATCTTGTGCATGGCCAGAGTTGAGTCGAGGTGCCTGCAAGCCCAGGCCCCGCCCCTCTTCGCGTCTGCTGTAGAAGCCTGGAGGATGTAAGGCTGAAGGAGGGGGTGCAGAGCTCAGAGAAAGGGGAGCAGGACCAATCTGTGTGCAGGGCTGGCCCATCCACAGGGCTTTCTCAGGAGTGCAGAAATGCGGCCACCATCTAAACCCCGCCGCTCTCGCCCGCCCCCAGCGGCGCTCCCTCTCCTTTCCCTTGACCACCGCAGCCCCAGACGTGCCCATCTGGTCCCTTCGGCCCGGGGTATACTCACCCTGCCACTCAAGGACGAGCTCGGGGGTAAGCTTCGCGCCCGCACCCTCGGTAGAGCCTAGCGGCGCCCCCAACAGCAGGAGCAGCAGCAGCAGCAGCATCGCTAACCACTGCACTCGCCGGGATCCTACAGTCGCGCGGGCGGGAGCCAGCGCTACAGCCCGAGCGCGGGGCACTCGGGCGCTGGAGGCGGAAACCCAGCCCCCTACGCGCTGTAACCCTCCCGGTGGCCTGGCCACATCTCCGCCTGGAGACCCACTCCGTCACCCTTGTCACCACAATGTAACGGACACTCGGGGTTCCGGGCTGCGAGACAGGAAAGTCGCAGAGGTTTCCCCCGCCCTACCCACTCTAGCTTGAAGAAGGAGGAGGGGGTGGATCATCAGCCCATCCCAGAAATTCCTGCCTTTGGGGTGGAGAGAGAGGAGGGGTGAGGCTGCCCGATGTAGGCTCCTCCCGTTTCCAGTCTTGGGGTGAGCAAGTTAAGAATCTCCGGGACAGGAAATCTGACATCTGGTTTGCAAACTACCCAAATTCTGGTAAACATTGAGGGTTTGGTAGCAGGCAGCTTAGAATAAAACCAAGCTGCTCTGTGAACCCAGGACCTTTAGGAGCGCTCTGGACCCCTCTCTTCTGGGTCTCCCCGATCTCCACTCTTCTCATTCCAGAGTACCCCTACTCTTCCATTGTGGAGTTCCTTTCTGTTTTAAAATAAGCTCCCTCTGCCATTTCCAAAATAACTGGGTTATCTCACTTTACAGCTGTTATTCTGGTTATCCTATTTTATAGCTCAGAAAACCCTTCCAGAAAGACCAAGTGATTTGCTCTAGGTTACTCCTTAATCTAGCAAAAGTTACTCCTTAAACTAGTAAGAAAATCATGATGGAATGTATTCCTTCTAACTGTAGTCTTTCAAATAACCAGCAGAACACTAGAAACATTTAATATCCACGAGAACAGGCTACTACAAGACCTTTCCTAACCAGGAACTTGACATTAGTGATAACATAAGAAGAAGGGAGAAAGCAAAAGGGAGATTTAAAAAAGAAGGGAAGATGGTGGGATCTTAGAGGACCTTGCCTTTCTCAGCTGCCTATTAACTAAGACCAAACCAATATTTTTGAGTAACACTGTCTGCAATAGACTGAATTGTGCACTCCCTCCCTCAATTCATATATTGAAGCCCTAACCTCCCCAATGTGATTGTATTTGAAGATAAGGCTTTTAAGACTTAATTAATGTTAAAAGGGGTTGCAAGTGTGGGGCCCTAGACAGTATCTGTGGCTTTATAAGAAGAGAAAGAAAGAACAATTATTCTACCTGTAGGCATCTAAAAAAGTCATGTGAGGATGCAAGTGAAGCTAGGGAGAGAACACTCATCAGAAACCTTGATCTTGAACTTTCCAGCCTCCAAAACTGTGAGAAATAAATTTCTCTTGTTTAAATCACACAGTCTATGATATTTTGTTATGGCAGCCCAAGCAGATTAATGAATTATCTTAGCCTGGTTCCCCAGAAAGCAGAGCCTGTGAAGAGATCCCTGGCAGGGCATGGAATTGAAGATCAGAGTAAAATAAGGAAGAAGGGAAAGCCTCAGCCTTGGCCACAACAGTAGCACCGTGCTCAAATCTGTAATGACCTCAGAAGGCCTCTAAACTGTTTTCTCTGGGGATGAAAGAGGAAACCATTTATCTGTAGGCTCACTGTCCCTGCAGGCTAAGGTAATCTTAAGGTTAGTAACTGCTCTGCACACTTGCAGGGCAGTGGTAAACTTTGAGCTTTCAAGAAGCCCCAGGGAGCAACAGGAGCATGAGATGGTCAGAGGTGAAGGTCTGTCAGTTTGCCCTAGAGGGAACCTTTGCAGAGCTGACTGCCACAGAGATGGCTGGAGTAAGAGGTGAGGCTGAGAGAATGTGAGAGGTTCCAGTGTGTGTCCCAAGTCAATAGCATATCATTATATGTAGAAGTCAGCATTCCTGTGTCAAAACATGCAAAAGAGGAATGCTTTCAGCATACCACTCTATACAGATTCAATCACAAAGTATTTTTCAACCTCTCTCCCTGTGGTCTCAGAACTACATTGTGTGCTATGGGAACATCCCCAAAGTAGACAATTGGCCCTGTCTGAGTGGGCTGGCATCTACTGCAGCAGCCAAGTGCAATCCACGTGACATAATTAGGTAGTCAGGCACAACACTGATGTTCATCTTTGGCGAGATGCAATGTAATGAGAGTCAAAAGGAGAGAGGTAGAAGGAGCAAGAGTGATTGTGCAGGATTAGTTGTGCTCAGATAAGGTGAAAGGTATTAGGAAGAAGAGGCTGTTCTAGGATGGGAAGAAGTTGCAAGAAAAATAAAACGCCAAGGTTGGAGTAAGGAACACTTATATGGGAGACAGTGAATAGGTGGGCTTGGCTGGATCAAAGGGCAGCTGTTGGGACACCTTGGCAAATGAGGGCAGTCATGGGACACTGGCTGTGGGATTGGGCTGAGATAGTCAACTGTTACTGGCTTCAGTTTTATCCTCTGTATAATGAAAAAAAGAAAAAGCTTTCACAGATTCACAGCAGATAATATTTCAGATTAGCAGAACTATGAATGTGAGCAGAATAAAGAGGGGGGAAACAAGTCGTATTTCATCTCTAAAGCAATTAGTATAATAAAGAAGGGTGATGACAGCTTCCTGGCCTACTTCCTGGCCTACTTCCTGACACTACATTTCCTATTCAATAATGAGAAGATTCAGAAAAGAGCTAGTTTTCTTCTTTTCCTGAAATATTGCGTCTCTGAAGAGGAGGAAATCTGTGGCAGAAAGCCTTTTAGCCTTCGAGAAAATGATCCTTCCCTGTAACCTGGTCTTGTGTGTGTCTCAGATTTATAAAGCCGGGTAATGTAATGGTTAAAAGAGGCTCTCTGCCATCTCCTAGCAGGTGGCTTAGCCTCAATTTCGTTCTGCATAAAATGCAGATGATAATATTTGCTTCATAGCGTTGCTTTATTAAATGAGATAAGTATGTGCAGTGTTTGGCACAGAGTCTGGCATGTTGCCAGTGCTCCCTTATGAGAGCTGTGAGTGTGTCAAGGGGGAGCGGGGTAGCAAAGAGAAAAGCAGAAGCACTGTCCTGTTGTCATGTTGTCTTTTGAACTCAGCCAAGAACAGGACCACTAGAGCTCTGCCCCTACAGACCTTTGATATACCTTTCCGTTGCTCAATTTGTAATTTTGAATTTGTTATTTAATTATATCTGTCATTTGAATGTGGATTCCTTGAAGAATCAACTTTATTTTATTTTCCTTCTCTTTGAATCTCTAGGGCTGCACAATTCTTGGCATTTAGGAAGTTGCCAAAAAAATGTCTGCTGAAGGAAGGAAGGAAGGAAGGAAGGAAGGAAGGAAGGAAGGAAGGAAGGAAGGAAGGAAAGAATGAGGTTGAAAGGATTATCATATTTGTAGTCATTTGAAACTCCAGGAAAAGTATTAGAAATCTGAATTATGTTGAATGAAAACACTGAAGGAAATTCAGGGATTTAAAACTCACTTAATGTATGGATTATGGTCATGGTCAAAATTAAGAAATAATTTTTGTGCATTGTAGGAATCAAAGTCTCAGCAGGAAAGGGGGAGACCCTGATTTACAGTGAAGGTTTAATGAAACACTGTTTACAAGGTATGCCCAGAATGAAGGGAACCAAGACAGGATGGTGAAGACCTAGTTTCTAGCAAACGTTGGAAACTCATTATGACACCTAGATTTGAAGGAACAACAGCAGGAAGCAGTTAAAGGAGCCTTGTGACAGCTGTACCTGTGGGACAGGGAACATCAGGCAGGACAGCAGAACAGCAACTGCTACCAAACTGAAGGTCATCAGGGAGGAAGCTGAGAGAATAAATAGCCTCTCCCATCTTCTTCTGCCTTCGGATCTCTTCTCACCGATGAACCCAACCAGAAGTCGGTGGGCAAGGAGTCCACAGAAGTCAGCTCCCAGAGCACAGAACAGGGTGGAGAACTGTGGACAATGAGTCTGAGGAGATGAGCAGAGAATATCCAGCCTTCTGTCAATCTTTGTACATATGTGGAGGATACAACAAAAAGCAGGGCATAATGAGGCCTTGCCCACGGTCACAGAGTTTAGAGTCTAGAAGGAGACAAACGAGTAATCAAATAATTATAGTAGAGTGCAATGCATTTCATAACATGAGGACATATCTGAAACACAAGTACTTAGAAAGGCCACGTATCAAGGCTTGGGGCTTAGAGAAGGCTTCCAAAAAAAAAAGTGGCATCCAAATCTCACCTTGAATACTTAGCTAACTTCAAAAGATACAGTTAAGAGAATGACAAGAAAAGTCGCCAACTGGGACAAAATATTTGCAAATCGTATATCTGGTAAAGAACTTATATCTAGAATATATAAAGAACTCTCAAAATCAATAATAAGAAAGCAAGCAACCCAAATAACAAATGGACAAAAGATTTGAACAGATACTTTACCAAAAAAGATAAACAGATGGCAAATAAACACATGAAATGATTTTCAAGACCATTAGGCATTAGAGAAGTATAAATTTAAACCACAACACTATACTACTGTATACTTATTATAATGGTTAAAATAAAAAAGATTGACTATATGAAATGTCAGTGAGGATGAGGAGAAACTGGGACTCTTACTGCTGAGAGGAATGTAAAATGGTGCAACTACTTTGAAAAAACAGTTTGGAAGTCTTTTAAAAAGTTAAAAAAACATGTAATTACTTAGTTTCCTAGAGCTTCCATAATAAAGTACCACAACCCAGTGGATTAAAACAATAGGAATTTATTCTCTCACAATTTTGCAGGCCAGAAGTCCAAAATCAAGATGTTAGCCGGGTTGGTTCCATCTCGAGATGCTGGAGGAGAATCTGTCCCATGCCTCTCTCCTGGTTTCTAGTGGTTGCTGGCAATTCTTGGCATTCCTTGTCTGATAGCCACATCACTATACTCTCTGCCTCCGTTGTCACAGGGCCTCTTCCTTGTATATCTCCCTGTGTTTTCATATGGCCTTCTTATAAAGACATCAGTCATTTCATTTAAGCCCCACCCTAACCCAATATAACCTCATTGTAACTAATCATATCTGAATAGACCTTATTTCCAAATAAAGTCACATTTCGAGGTACTAGGTGAACATGGATTTTTAGGGACACTATTCAATTCAGAGCAACCACATGATCTAGTTGTTCCACTCCTAGGTATTTATCCCCTTCCCCAAATGAAAGCATACATTCATACAGCATTTGTACATGGATGTTAATATCAGCTTTATTTATAATAGCCAAAACTGAAAACAACTCAGACGTCTATAAAGGAATGAATGGATAAATCTAGGTATATCCATACAATGGAATATTACTCAGCAATAAAATGCAATGAACTATTGATGTATGCAACAACATGGCTGCATCTTAAAATAATGTTTAGTGAAAAAAGCTAGACATAAAAAAAAGGCATATACTTTATGACTATTTGTATAAAATTCTGGAAAAAAAATGTAAACTAATTTGTGGTGATAAAAAGTTAATTAGTGATTGTCCATAATGGGAATGGAAATGGGGGATAGTGAGAGGAAGGAGACTTAGTTTAGTTAAGAGGGAATGGACAAATATTTCAGACAGGGAGAATGGAGGCAAGAGTAGTTTAGTTAAGAGGGAATGGACAAATATTTCAGACAGGGAGAATGGAGGCAAGAGTAGACATAGGTACTTGAGAAACTCTTGTAGCAGAGAGAGGTTCTGAGAGTGTAGAGGCTAAATGGAAATCTGAGGATAGGTCCAAAATCATGTTAAAAACCTTTAAGCTAAAGCCAACAGGAAGCCAGTAGGGGATTTCACTAGATTTATGTATTACATTTTAGAGAAAACATTCCAGATGTAGTATGGAGAATGGATTAGAGGTGAAAGATTCATAAGGGTTAGGAGGCTGCTGAAGGGATCTAGATAAAGAAATAACACTTATCTGGATTAGAAAGAACACAGTGGACAATTGAAAGAAGTGAACACACATTTTGACTTGTTTAAGAGGAAGGATCATCAACACTTAGTGTTTGGCTGAGTGTGCTGGGGAGAAAGAGAATTGTCAAGAATGACGTCCCATTTCTGGCATGGCCAATCTAATAGCTCCATCCAATGAAAAACACATTTGAGGAAGTAGTATGATTTCAGTTTGTGATAAGATGAGAAGCTTATGAAACATCCAAGTGGAAATGTCCAGGGGGCAATTGCATATATGGGTATCAAAGTCAGAAACAAGATTGAAGCAGAAATTAGAGGATATGTGTGGTTAATAATTAAAGCCATGGGAGTAGGTGTAACTGTTGTAGGTGAGGAGAGAAGGAAAGAGGCCTTAAAAGAATCATAGGGAACAACAACATTTAAGGAACAGCTAAAGAAGCAGACTGAGGAGTTAGGTGTCTGGAAGCTGAGGAGGAGTGTTTCAAGGAGAGAACCATCAACAGCTTCCCATGCTCTGGAGAGGTCGAAGAATTTAAGGACTGAATTTAGGGACATGGAGGTAAGTTATTACCTTGGGGAGAGTGCTCCTAATGGTTGGAGGCAGAAGGCGCTTTGTGGCTTGGGGATGACTAGAAGTGGAGTTGTCAAAGGTAAAGAACTCCTTCAAGCTATTTGTAGTCATAGGAAGAAGGAGAAATAGCTGCACAGATTGTTTGTATGTGGTTGAGGATGAGTTTTGTTTTTATTGTTGTTACTATTCTTATTTTTTAGATGAGAGACTTGAGCATGTCTGAATGCTGATGGGTAGGTTCTAGCAGAGAGGGAAAAGTTGGTCAAAGATATTTACTGTCGAAAAGTTAAAGTGAGGTCATTTAGAAGATGAAAGTTTCCAGAATAAAAGTGAAGAATTCACTTTAGAAAGAAAGATGATGCCTCCCATTAAAGCAGGAACGAAGGAAATGGTTGTGAACACAGGTAAGTCTGTAAGCTGAGGGTAGAGTTAAGAATTCTCTCATCTGCTAGGTTCTAGTTTCTCTGTGAAATAGCAGGATGATTTGTCTGCTGAGATAAAGGAGAGAGCGGGAGTTGGGGAAGGGAGGTGAGCCTGGCTCTGATGTCCACAGAGAGAGAGCTGTTGGGGAATTGTATGTGGAAATCTGGGCATCACCAGGAACCAGATGTGGCCAGGCACCACGAATTTACAGTAGATCATGTATTTTCTTAACAATGCTCAGTAGTTCATACACATGCAGGGAAAAGGTAGACACTGAGCTTCAACCAGACCAGTGCTACCCCATCAGGGTGTTACAATCAAGAGATTTGAAGACATTGGCAAGGGAACGGTTGATAGTGATGGTGTGATCTCACCGGACTTGTTTCCATGATCGTAGATGGGTAAGTGGAGGTGCACAGATAGGAATCTGAGGCCAGACTGTCAGTTTCAGGTCCTGGCTTTGTCACTCTCTAGTTGTGTGACTTAGATCAGCTGCGTGACCTCCATTTGCCTTAGTCGCCACATCTGCACAATTGGCATAATGATAGTGACATTTCATTGATTTATTACGGAGATAAAATGACTTAATAGCTGAAAAGGGCTTAGAACAGTGAGTGACACATAGTAAATACTCAGCAAAGGTCATTTCTGTTAATAACTGCTATTACTTAAAACAAATAAAAGATATTTGGGGGGTAAACAAAAAATGAATATTGATTTGGTTTCTAGTTGGGTGGAGAGAAAAGCCATGTTCTTGTCCTTATTTCTTCTTAGTAGATGTTGTATATAAAGTGCTTGCCATGTGCCAGGCTTTACTCATGGTGTAGTCATTAAAAGGTTGGACTGCCTGGGAGGGAGTCTGCTCTGTGATTATGCCAAGTCATTGCACCTCATCCAGCCTCAGTTTTCTTTCTGTAAAATGGAATAATAAGAGTGCTCTCCTCATAACATCTGAGAAGTACCCATAACCTGGCAAAAAGAGAGTGCTCATGAAATGTAACTGTGATTTTAGATAATATCCACAACAATTACTCCACGAGGCAGGTATTACAATCACTATATACTGATGAGGACACCGAGTTTAAGTGATTTGTTGTTAAAGCTCTACCCTTAGCTAACCATTAACTTTGTGTAATAAGCTATCTCATTAAGAGGAAACTGTACTGTAGATAAAAGAGAATCTTGGTTTATGTAAGACACAATTTTTCTAACCTATTTAATATGTATTTTTAGCAGTTTTCCCCAGCCATTTATTAAACACTTCTGGTTGTGTTTAAAATAGTACTTTATGTTGTGATTTAGCAGCACCATAGTATTTCGGCTGATAACACCCACAGTGGCTGGAGTACTAAGGGGTGAAAACAAGTGAAAATTCCTTGGGCCAAGGGTCAATTTCAGTTGCAAGTTAATGAATTAGTTTTTCACCTTAGTCCAGGCAGCAATTTAATATCAATTTAATTTAATCAACTGCTTTCCTGCTGTGGTATTTAGCCAGAAAGCTCCGCTCACTTGGAAGTTTCGGTTGAGCCTGCCCTGACTCGGTCTGCACAGGACGCCTTGAATCTGCCCTGTCAGTGTGTAGCCTAATTTCTGCACACTCTTGCTTTCCTTTTGCTTCCCGTGTGTAACCTTGTTGAGGATGTACAGAGGAAGCAGGCAAAGGGGCCTGTATCCGTTAAAGAAAGAGGAGAAGCCTCTGCCGAGAATGTCCACCAGCAGCACACATTCTCGGGAAACTAGCTGGCCCAATAATGCTCAGAGTTCATTGTGGTCAGAGTCTCTTAGGGAGCTTTTAAAAACCAATACGCAGGCTCCCAGCCCCAGATGTTCTGATTAAAGTGGTCTGGGGTGGGACCCTGGCATCAGTATTTTTTTAATTCCCAAGTTTATTGTAATGTGCAGCTAAGGTGAAGAACTTCTTGCTCTGTGCTCAGAACCCATGTGGGGTTCTGTCTAAATGGATGAGGGCAGGAGGTAATGTTTGAGATAGGAAAAGGAAGTGAAATCTATAATAAACCTCTCAGTTGGGGGAGAGGAGGGTGGCTTCAGAAATGAAATTTCCAGTTGGTTGTGTTATAATTACAGAGGGAGGAAGGAGCAAGACTTAGGAAGCCACAGCAGATGTGGCATGGCTGTCATTTGGGAATGTTACTGCCTGACTCTAGGGAATCAGTGAATTGTCTGTTCAGGCCTTGAATCTCTGGTTGTTACCCTACAGGATATAACTTTCCTAGAACTTAGGTGGAAAGGTTGGGAAGTGATCAATATTTATTTAACATTTATTAATCATTTTCTAGTAATTTAGATATTTTCTTCCATTTATTACTCAGAAAAGTGTATTAGATGGTTTTTGTAATCACCAATGCTCCTTTTAAATTAAAAGAAATAAAATAGAGAGGTCGCTGCACCTTTTGATTTTCAGCTGAAGATTCCTTTGATTGAATCCAGGCAGAATTGTGGGTGTGCTCACACCTTGAAGGAGTAGGTATACACGAAGGGGAGAATGAGAAGGCAGATAAGGAATAGGGTAGAACTGATGGGTTAAAAATCTTTCTTTCATTATTTCTTAGCTGTGCTACTTTGGTCAAATTTTATAATCTTGCTAAGTTTTCTCTCTACATGTGAGGCAATGAATATCTACCTTGCAGGATCATTGTAAGATGAGAAATAATGTGAACCAAGCGCCAGCCACAAGTGAGACCTCCAGAAGTACAGCCACAGGCATTCTCAGGAGAGAAATGATCCTAACAGATCAGGGACAATGAGCATCTCATGTGTTCATTCTTGTCTTTTTGCACGCACACAGAGGACTGGAGACTTTGTCATGTTATTTCTAAGCCAATTAAAAATCCTAAAGCTCAGAGTAGAAGAGATAATGAAGATTAGGCATGAGATAGTCATGAGGCTATGAAAAGAAACTCGCAAGCAAAGGTACTCACCTACACTTTTTTAGGTTAAACTTGTTAAATATTAGAGTTCAGTGTAGCTTTCTGAGAAAAGGTCTGCAAAGCTCAATGAATATAGCACTAAGAAACTGGCAAATCTGCTTTGTATTGCTAGTTCTTCTCCTAATCATCCAAGGCATACTAAGTTTTTCCAAAGCTCAATTTTCTTTCTAGTTTAAAACAAGAGTCATAGTGTTACCAAATGTCTAGCTTTTGTAAAAGGGGGAAGATATGAATGGCTAAATGACAAAGAATCCACGAATACAACTTAATTTTTTCCTGTTATGTTTATGAATCAATATGTAGTTTTGTTTCTGCAGAATGGCTTTATTTATATTTTGTTACTAGAAAAAAGCAATTGATTAATACAAGGCCAGAAACCTCAGCCTTTTAAACTAAGATCGATAGACTAAATAACATTTTAAATATATTCTTAGTGAATACAGAGATTTATAAAACTATAAAAGACCTTCGTTGTAATTTTGAGATAAAATTGACAAACAACTGCACAAATTTAAAATGTACAATTTGAAACTTAACTAAAAAAATAAAATAAAACAAAAATAAATAAATAAATAAAATGTACAATTTGAAAATTTGACATAACTATACATCCATGGAACCATTATTATAATCAAGATAGTAAACATATCCATCCCCTTATAAATTTCACTATGCTTTTTTGTAAGCTCTTTTTCCTGCCCTCCCCATCCCAGACTCTAGTCAACTATTGATCTGCTTCTGTCACTACAGATTAGTTTGCAATTCCCGGAATTTTATATAAATGAAATCATACAATGTATACTCTTTTTTGTATGTGTCAGGGGGAAAGTCTGGATTCTTTCACTCAGAATAATTATTTTGAAGTACAGCCATATTTTTGCAAGTATTAATAGTACATTTTTTCTGTTGCTGAATAATATCTCATTGTATGGTTATTCCATAATCTGCTTATATATTTACCTATCGATGAATATTTGGTTCATTCCCAGTTTTATGCTATCACAAATAAAGTTGCTATGAATATTTACATGTAAATCTTTGCATGAACATATCTTTAATTTTTCTTGGGTAAATACTTATGAGTAGAATAACTGAATGATATTGTAGTTATGTGTTTTAACTTTTTAAAAAACCACCAAGTGTTCTCCAAAGTGGTTGTTCCATTTGCATTCTCACTGGTAGTGTGTGAGAGTTCTAGGTCCTCCACATCTTGTTATGGGTTGAATTGTATTCCCCCCAAAGCTCTTAGGCCCTAACTGCTAGTACTTGAGAGTGTGAACTTATTAGGAAATAAAATCTTTGCAGATGATTAAGTTAAGATGAGGTCATCATGACTGATGTCCTTATAAAAAGTGGACACTTGAACATAGGAATAGACATGCACACAGGGGAGAACACCATGTGAAGATGAAAGCAGAGATTGGGATGATGCATCTATGAGCTAAGGAATGCCAGAGCTGTCCAGCAAACCACCAGCTAGGAGAGAGGCATGGAACAGATCTTTCCTTCACAGCCCTTAGAAGGAGCCAACCCTTCCAACACTGATTTTGGACTTCTAGCCTCCAGAAATGTGAGGCAATAAATTTCTTTTGTTTAAGCCACCTAATTTGTAGTACTTTGTTGTGGGAGCTCTAGGAATCTAATAATACCTGTTGAAACTTGGTTTGGTCAGTCTTTTAAATTTTAGCCATCCTAATAGAGTATAGTAGTAGTCCATTGTGTTTTAAATTTACATTTAAAAATTAAATTAAATTTTACATGGTGATTATAGTTAATAAGTATGTATCGTGTACTTGTAATTTGCTAAGAGAATAGGTCTTAAATGTTCTCATCAAAAATAAAAGTAAAAATGTGAGGTGATAAATTAATTAACTTGATTGTAGTAATCATTTTACAGTGTACATGTATATCAAACCATCTGTTGTACATTTTAAATAGATACAATTTTATTCATCAATTATACTTCAATGAATAAAGAGAAATAAACTTGTATTTCTCTAATGACTAATGAAGTTTAAAATGTTTTCATGTACTTATTTGATGTCTATATAGCTCCTTTGGTGGAATAGCTGTTCAAATGTTTTGTCTGTTTAAAAAAAAATTTTTTTTTTAATACTGAGTTTTGAGAGTTCATTATAAATTCTTGTAATTTCTAATAAAATTCCATTATGGTCAAAGAATATACTTTGTTATGACTTGAGTTCTTTTAGATTATTGAAACTTGTTTTATGGCATGGAGTATGGTCTATTTTGCTAAATATTTCATGTGTGTTTAAAGATTATGTTTTCTGTTGTTGGGTAGAATGCTCTACAAACGTCAAGTAGGTAAGCTAGGACTATTGTAGGACTCACCTTGTTTATTTCCTGTCTCTCAGAAATCACTGTCTTTTATTGCCTGATGTTCAGTGTCTCAAAAACCACTGTTTCATGTATTTAGTTTTTGTCCTTGTTACAGGTGGAAGGGTAAATGTAGTCCCTGTTACTCCATCTCTTTTGGGAGCAGGAATCTCAGTCCTTTTTTTAAGGTATATTTTTTCTCATATCTACATTTGACCTCCATACTAGCTTTGGATGAAGAAAATAAGTCAGGAAATAAAGACTAGCATAAGGAACTCTAGAAACTGTACTATAAAATTTTTTAAAATGGCTCATGACTTGCTTGGTTTTTCCCAAGGAATATTTGTGTGTGTGTGTGTGTGTGAGTGTGTGCGTGTGCGCGTGTGTGTGTGTAAGTGTTAATACATAAATGCATTTCACACTTATCTAGAACATATTTCACAACCAATAAGTAAACTTAGAAAACAAAATCTGAGCAAACTAGATGTAAAATCTTCGTAGCATATTACTGAAGTCTCTGGGCTAAAATGTCTGTTTTCTATTTAAAGGGAACACTTCAGACCCACACTCTTATATTATGATTGATTCTAATATTGGGATATCAGGTTTTAACTCAATTGCACAGAAACAATATTTGAAGGACAAGGGGGCTGCACTTGGCATTCACTCTGAGAAGCCCGCTGAGCTGTCCCAGTACACCAGCAGCCACCCCTCTCCGGGCCAGGCCAAGTCTGAGGCTTCCCATTCACCTTAGGCAGTGTGGGAAAAATGCTGACCGGCTCTTCCCTTCACCTTCCTTTTTCTAGGCTCCATGAAAACCATTTGCCTTTCTTTATCACTGTCTTTCCTCAGACCATACAGTAGAAAATATAGCAAACTGTCTTATGGTTTTCTTATAGAAATCACAGTCCAGCCTTATTCTAATCTAGTGGCCTTACTTTTATTTTTGGATATTCAGATCTTCTTGAATCACTTATTTGAAAATGGTCTCTTGGGTTATTTCTACAAAGGGTTAATCATCTCCAGTTGTACTGATTTTTACTAGTTTCATTTCCAGAGTAATATTATTTCCTGCTCTGGGGATGGCACACTCCCCCTCCGTGGGCTGGATAAAGGTATGCCATGCTTAAACCAAATCACCCAGGCAGCACAGCAGTTCTTTCTACCTCCTTTCATACCTTCCAGTGTGACCAAATACTCTGACTTCTGGATTTCTCCTGAGTCCTTTGCTTTTAATTGTCTTCACTGAGGGGGTTGTGTGACTCACCTATGTGAGCTATAGTAAAGCTGTGCATCTCTTTTTACTAGATCTTTCTATGTTTTGACTTGTGCTTTCTATTCAGGCAAATTCTTATTTGTTAGTAATAGCAATTATTTCCAAGAAAGGCTAAACCCAAATCTGAACTGGTCTTGGCTTGTTAGATCAAGTTTCTTAAAAAACGAAATCTGAAATCTGTCACTTGTATTTGGTATTTATCATAAATAGTTGTGGCCTTGCTATTCCCATCAGTAATCTTAAATTTGCCTGTAAGTCCTCATAATCTACATTATTCCTCCACTCTTTGTCCCTAATTTCCTATCTCTCAGAAAAGCCTGTGATTTGTTTCATAAGCTGTCCCTCTGGGAGGACTGGCTAGGGAAACGACCGAGTGACATATATTATTGTAAAATTATTCTTAGAGCCCAGCAATGACTTCTAAGGGGCCATAAATGTTAATTGGAGAATGTTGTTTTACATTGTTTTTCCTTCGTCTACATCCATATCAAATATTTCTATCCTCAGAGTCCCAAAACTTTCCAAGTGCCAGCACCCAGCGGGTACGAACAAAGCTTTTTTAACATTCAGACCTGAATTTTGTTTCCTGTCTTCCTCATCATGATACCTGGAAGATTCAAGAGACCCCTTCTGAGGTTCACACTCACCTCTAGCTTCTGGGAATCCTCAGAGGGCACCTCACATGCCCCTTGGCAACTCGTTGGTACTCTTTGGGGCAGCTGCATCCACAGCTGCCTGCAGGGCACCATGCACAGAGCCAGAATGCTGCTCCACACTCCACCGCCTGAGCTGGGCACCTGCCTTCAGGCCCTACCTGAGGCTTCTGTCACTCACTGTATTCCCTGTCTCCAGGTCTCTGCTCAACCTGCAGCCCTTGCAGGTAACTGCTCCACTGCTGCTGTTTACCTCCCTCCTGCAGCGTGTTGCTCTGCCCTCCAAACTGACAGAGCCCATCTTCTTTTGACCATGGGAAGCAGCTTCTCTCTTCTGTGTCCTACTCTCTTCAAAGGCTCCCCACAGTAGACTAATTGGGCCCTGAGTATTTAACGTCAGTTTACGTAGAATTTTTTTAAGGGCTGGTTTAAGAAGCTGTCACCATTTTTACCCAGAACCTACATTCTCTTACATCTTGACCCTTATTCTGAGTTTAACTTATGGTATCAGAGAACTTTCTATGTTATTCCTTTTTACGCAGTTCACATTTCTTCCTTAAAATTTGTCTTCTGTTTTACATCCCCAGTTCTTCGATCATACTTAGCCCTCAACCTTGGATATCCGGATCTTTTTCCAAGAGGGCGATTATTGGAAGCACTCAGTTAATGAAAACAGCTACCATTTACTGAACATTTTTGGAGCATATATGCCAAATATTTTAATATATTTCTTTATTAATTCTCACAACAACCCTAGGAAATTAAGGGAATGTATGCAATAGTGATATAACCCAGTACCAGGTGGAAGACAGAAATATCTGTCAGATTATTCTCTTCTCTGTGAAATTCTCATATGTGAAGTTAAAACACAATTAAATATTCATATCCTGTTACTACTGAAATCTAAGCTTAGATATTGAATGGTAACTTTGTGTGCTGAGAAAGTAGCCCTACAACTACGGGATAAAAATGATGATGTGTGCTTTCCTGTGTCCATCTGGAACTGAAACTATTTTGGAATGAACCATAGAATTTTCTAAAAGCATGAGTTGGTTATCTCTTAAAATGAACAGCAGGTTTGATGAAATCAAACGATGACTGAACATGACCAAGAAAGCCTCAGAGAAAAACATTGTATATTTTCTTTTTCACCTCTATGACAAATTTATATCTTTTACTATGCCCTTGTTTTCAATCTTCTTTTATTTATATTTCTCTTCTCCAACTCCATCTTCTTAGTAAATACTTTCCAAAATCTGACACACTTCTTGAGATCAATGAAATAGGCATTTAATATATAAAAAATATGCAAAATACACTTAACAGCTAGTCTACTTAATTTAAATTTTCATGATCCCACTGTAGTGTTTATAAAACTAATAATAGTCTTAGAGAATGTAGTAGCATATAGTCACTTACAGAAGGTGATGAATAAACAAATAGATATAGTTTTTATTAAAAAAAATAAAATAAAAGTGATTAATCAAAGGGAAAAATTATAAAACAACTGTTGAGTTTATTAGTAGCATTGAAATGTGTTTTTTGTAAGACACTTCATAAAGGTGATAAGTTGAATGCAGGACATTTTATACAGTGTAGCCTAAGAACTTTTAAAAGAAAATTTAAGTAAATGATAATCATCATCTTTAATTTTAAAAAGACTAATCACAATTCATATCTCCACTAGCTTGTTTCAGAACCAAAACAAAACAAAGAAAAACAAAACAAGGGCTTCGGAATAACCCCCACTAGAGAGACTTCTATGCCACTCCTGTTATCATTTTCTGGCTACTTGTGCCATCATCATCATCACCGCACCTTTGCCTGTCTCTTCTAATTAATCAGCTATGAACGAGGGTGGGGCATTTGTCCACTTTTCCCTCCAAGTTCTCTTTCTTGCCAAGCTGGTGGGACCCCTTCCGGTGCAGTGAATGAAAGCCTGCAGGCGCTCACTTCTGCTGATACCAGCCCCTGAGGGAGCAGGGCAGCTGTGAGGATAGCAATGTGTGCCCTCAGCAAAGACATTGTAGGAAGAGGGAGTCTCTCCTGTCAGACAACCAGTGCCATCCATTTAACATAAAACAGCAGGGTTTCCAGAAAATGCTGGTTTGGTTGTGGAAGTCACTGAAGCTGAGAGGAGATTTCTTAATTTGCTAAGATCTCTCCTTCCAAAATCTGCTAAGCTTTCCCCCAGAACTCATGATGTTCAACTTCACATGTGTGTGTATAGTGGTAGTCCTCAGAGGCATCTGACTCTAAGGGTGGCAGACAGGGCTATAAAATGAGAGCTGAGCTGGACATGCCCCACACTGATTCTCATTCTCAGGTTCACTAACTTGGTTAGTTAGTGTCTAGTGACCTGAAAGGGCTGTTATTTTATAGCTAGGTTTCATCATAACCTTGCAGTTAAGCCTCCATGGCTCAGTGCAAATCCATTACTATTTCTGGGAAAGCAACTCTAAGGCATATTCTACCAGGGGCAGGTGAGTAGTAGCATTTTCCTTTGCATACAGAGGAAGGGGCAGAGCATCCAGTGAGTGACGGTCAGTATAGCACAGTGGTTAAGACTGAGGGCTTTGGAGGAAGACTTGCTCAGGTTCAAATCCCTCCCTTGACATTTATAGACTTGGTACCTCTGGGCAAGTCCCTCAGCTTGCTGAGCCATGGTTCCCCTGTTA
>CM053503.1:114944071-115024817 GCA_028627145.1 Eidolon dupreanum
TTGATTTGAGTCTGTTGCAGTATAATAAAATTTAACAGAAGAGAGAATTTCTGTTTATCACATTTCGTTCAATCCCTATTTCCTATTTTCTCTGAATAAGGATTTTTTCCCCATAACATGAGGATGATACAAAATTGATACAATATTTAAATAAATTTGCTCTGAGAGGTCAGCTTTCTTCTGTAGTTACAGAATATTATTGTTGAGGTTGCTTCTCTAATATCATGGCCCTTCAAGAAGTGCTTGAAGGAATGGATGTGGAGAGGTGAAGAGAGCAAATTGGAGGACTTGGGGTTGCTTTGAGAGGATTTGGGGGAGTTCACAGGAGTATTTCACTACACAATTGTTTCTGGTGATAAGGAGTCTTAACGGGGAAACTGGGCCAAATTAAATTTATCACATGGACTCTCAGCTGAAATTTCCATGTAACTGGGCCGTCTCGCTTGAAGCTTTCAGGCTGCCTTAGTCAGAGAACAGCCAGCCCAAAAGGATGGGAACATTCAAATGAACAGCCAACCACCCCAAACCCATATATCTCAACATCACCCACACATAGGTGTTACCCCAAAGTCTTTTTCTTCCCTCTTTCCAAACTTTGCAATCTTTCCTGACTCTCCCACACACCCAATCAGGTAAGCTCTTTGTTTTTGTCCCCTCCCCTCATTGGCTTGGTGCTTTACTGTTCAGATCAACTTAGCCTTGCATTCTTCATTGAAAATGTCTGTTTCCTTTATAACTAGATCCAGCTGCCACTCTGGACTAGGGCACAGGACTTGCTGTGGTCCCCTGCCCCTAGGGAGTTAGGTGGAAGCTGGGGCTTTACTACCAAAGGGACTGTGTGAATTGGTGTTGGGATGACTCCCAGTTTAGACATGGGGAACAGATGGTGCCAAGTAGATCTGAGTTGCACACAAACTGGATCCAGTACCCTGGCATTGTATATATAATTGTTTATTACCTTCTCTCCTACTTGGGAGCAACAGGGGCAGCTTATTTTGTTCATTGCTGTATCCACAATCATAAGAAAAGAGTCTGTCATACATTAAATACTTAGAAATACTGAGAGAATGAATTTATTGAGCCCCTGCTATATGTCAGGGATTGTTATAGGTACTAGGAGAGACAGGCATTGCCACTATCTTACAGGTGAAAAAATTAAGGAGAAAAGTGACTTTTTCAATGTTATTCAAAATAGGAGCAGTTCCTGGATTTCCAGACTTTTGGTCTTAATTTACAAGGAACAGTGTGTTTCAGAACACAATTACTCTTGACTCTTGACTTTCTCTGTCCTTTTGTAAGGAATGAGCCTTTCAAAGACAGGACTTTCTCCAAGCTGACTCCTTTTGCTAGTGTTTTATTTCTCTCTGCTTATTTTTCCTGATTTGGAAAATGAACATTGGCAACATGAAATCTACCAAATGGATGCCCAGAAAAATAGTGCTACCTGACTATTTTGGTTAGCTGGGGCTGCCATAATAAAGTACCACAGAATGGGTGGCTTACACAATAGAAATTTATTTTCTCACAATTCGGGTGGCTGGAAGTCCCAGATCAAGGTATTGGCAGGGTTGGTTTCTTCTGAGGCCTCTTTCCTTGGCTTGTAGATGGCTCTCTTCTTCCTGTGTCTCTACATGGTCTTTCCTCTGTGCATGTTTGTGTCCTAATCTTTTCTTCTTATAAGGATACCAATCATATTAGATTAAGGCCCAACCTAATGATCTCATTTTAATTTAAATACCTCTTTAAAGATCCTATCTTCAAAAGCAGTCACATTCTAAGGTACTGGGGGTTAGGACTTCAGTATATGAATTTTAAGATGGGGACCACATTTCAACCCATAACACTAACCCTGTTTTTACAAAATATGGAGTAACATCCAGACCTGTTTTAAAAGGCCTCATGATGTGGGTATAGTGATGATGCAGCAAATTATGGCCCATTTCCTGCTGTCTCCTGCTTTCAGTGGCTGCCTCTTTTTGCTCTTCTTCTTGGCCCCAGACTGAGATCAGCTGGGTGGTCAAAGCAGGCCACACAGGGATCCAGAAATCCAAGAAGCGGGCTTTGTATCAAGCAAATAAAAGGAATTATCATCCATCTAAGGTTCATTGTTTAAATTACTATGTTTATTTATGTCAGCACAAAATACAATAAAACAACTTACAAAAACCCATTTTATTTTCATGTAACATAACTCTTCAGTGAACAGAAGTACTACTGTTAATGTTTTGGCCTTTTCAAGGTCCAGCCTTGGGTCAAAACAGTATTCAGAGAAATGTCAAATTCTTCTCTATATATACACATGAGGAAAACTTACATTTTCTAAAATCCAATTACGGTAATAATACAAAAACTATCACATGTAGAGTGAACACTACTGTTGCGTCATCAGTACTGGAACTTCCTTGTTACTCTAGATTTCCCCCAGACCTTGGGCTGCAGTCAGGAACACGTGTGGTACATTAGCCCTTTAGATTTCCAAGGTGATTGTTTAGTAATTCTTTTTATATAGCTGTGTACTCCACAAAAGTTTGATTTACCTGAGTTATTTAGAAACCAGAAAAAACGTTTCCAAGCAATCAACGTGTACAGGTCTATTTGTAAAACTGAAGAAACTTATTATAGATTACTCTGTGCCTATTCAATGGATAAACATGAAGCCTTCATTACATAACAAACTATTCACCTGGTAAAAAGCTTCATATTATAATTTTCTCAAAGGTAATAAGCATTGCACAAAAGTACAAGACTTTACCTACTATTCCAGTAGTTTAAATGCTATATATTCAGTCTCAGTACATTTTAAAGCAAATGATAGTTATCATTTAACTCACAAAATCTTTCTATCATTTCACTGTCAAAAGAATCAGTCTCATGCTGTGGAAAGATGAAATGGTGTGGAGATAGATCAAAATTCTGAACCTATTTCTTCTACTTATTCTGAACTCTGGTTTTTTTATGAGGATCAAAGGAGATGAGAGTGCTTTGTAAAGCAGTATTTACTATAAAAAATATTATTCTGCAGAGTCCATCTCTTCAAACAACTTATGGTCC
This sequence comes from Eidolon dupreanum, assembly GCA_028627145.1. NCBI lineage: Eukaryota > Metazoa > Chordata > Mammalia > Chiroptera > Pteropodidae > Eidolon > Eidolon dupreanum. Next base: position 114,947,123 of record CM053503.1, read on the forward strand.
CTAATTATCCACATGTATTTTTTTTAAGTAAAAAACTTACTTTTTAAAGTAAATGTATGATGCATATTTACCACATGCAGCTGAAATGTCGAGTTGGGTTTTACAAATGGGAAAAGAATATAGATTTAAATAAAAAACCTATTACTTATGAAGGACTTTTGTACTCTTGATGTGTTTGATTTAAAATTACTTAAAATTTTACTGTAGTTAACCCATGTTCCTTTTGTAGTATTGGAAGTCTCTCCGAATAAACTACCTAACCATTTAAAGTAATTTTTAACAAGAAATTAAAACTTTCATGTGACAATTACAGTGTTTAGAAGACTGTGAAACTGAGTAAAATGAATTGAGTAATATGAGAGAAGTAATAACTTGAAAACTCAGATTTAAGAGAGAAACTGAGTGTAGAAGTTTATTTTTCAGGTAATTGAAAATAATCTAAATAATAAGATTGTTATTTTTGTTTTTTATTGGTGACTTCCTAATTTATAAATTTCTCCTCCCTCATCTGTAAAACAAGTTTAATACTTATTTGTGTACCTGACTTAGGTTCAGACAAATCCAAGTTATTAATACCTAAATTTCATTCTTACATTTGGGACATCTTTAGAAAACTTACATCCTCTTTGCTGAAATAATATCAGAATCATTTCTCCTAGATTTTTAAAAAATCCTATAGGAACGGATAGATTTACTAAAAGTTCGGAATTAATTGTCAAGTGTGAGCATATAATGTAAGATTATGGACTTTGTGACTTTGCTGAGACAAAGACTTCAGGTAGTTATATTCCTGCAACAAATGAGATTCTAATTTTAAACATTTTTCAAATGCAAATCAGGCCCCCATGAATCATTTTGATGATTTTCTTTGAGGCATTAATGCAACAGTGTTAGTATTCCTCAAATGATTCCCATCTCCCCTTTGCTAAGGATATTTCTCTTCTTGATTATTTTGAAACTGCCAACGTAGTCTCTAACCTTCTTAGAGAAAATGACTGATCTCCAAATGACCTATTATTACCTTAAACCAACCTCATTTTGAAGCAACAAAAAAAGAAAAATTAAACAGTGCATTAACATTTCATATCAGTGAAACGGAGTTTTTCCATGCATAAAGTCGTTCTATCCATCCGTGAAAAGGTCTACCTTTTGTTTTTCTCTGTGTTTGTAGGTTACATTTTTAAAGGTACTGGTGGAGCCTCTGTACAGCGGATTGGTTCCCTAAAAAATAATAAAAAAAAAGTTTAGATGAAAGTATCTATACTTTGTTATGACACTGCTTTAATATATCTAAATAATTTCATTGTACATTACCAATTGGAAGAGTCATTCTCAATCTTGGAAGTCATTTGAATAATTTGGAATTGATTTGATATGTCATACTTTTAGTATTTGAAAATTTATACATTTTCTTTTTCTTTTTTAATATGCATAAATAATTCCATATGTGTTTTCTAAAAATCTTATCCTTATTGGAAATGCACTAAATATGATTAGAAAACAAGACTTTAGCAGTTTTGTTCACTACTATTTATTTTACCAGGATCAAAAAGAATGCTAGCCCATAGTAGGCACTTGGTATTTACTGAATGAATAGAATGAAACAATAGGTGACCCAAAAGTGAAATGAAAAGTAAAAAAGTAAAAACGTGGGAAAGGTGAACTGGTAGTAGTATACAAAGATAGATGGCACAGTATTTGCCTTTAAGAAATGTGCTGCTGGTGAGAGGCATCACACAGGGCACAAATAATCTTGCTAAAATGAGATCACAATTCACAAGGAAGAGTGACTAGCTGCTTGAGAGAAGCAGGGAAGGATCCTCAGGACAGTGAACTCCTGCTCTGGGTAGTAACAGAACTAGGTGGCTCTTGCTTACTAGATAATAACTGTGGGAATCAGTGGTCACAAGAGGCTGGTGTTTGGAACACTGGACTCACGAAGGAGCACAGGTCCCAAGGAAGGTCGGGCAAGATGGCTTTGCCCTCAGGTAGTGGGGAGGTTTTGTGCCAATGCCCGAATAATTCAGCTGTGCTGTTTGGGCTGTAGATGTTCTTCCAGGTGTTGTCACCAGGATCAGAAGGACCACAGCTCTCTAGGTGTTTGAAGAAACACCAAGCTCGATCCTTCTATTTCTCTCCTTTGGTTTAACTGTTCCTGGCAGGCACAAGACCCCTGGGTAAGGTACAGTTTTTTCTCTCCCTCTTTCCAAGGTCGAACGCACAGTCTTTGGTGTCAGATGGCTTAGGTTCAAACCCAGCTCTACCATGTGACCCTACTTAAGTAACTCCAAGCCTTGGTGTCCTCATCTATGAGGGATTACCAAAATCCCTATCTTGTCCATAGGGTAACATACTTTAGCACAGTGTCTGGCACACAGAAAGCTATCAATAAATGCTGATTTTTCTTATTAGCTTTTACTTAAAACTCTTATTTATATTTAGAATTTCCTTTTATGTTCTGGAGAGGGTGATAAATATATTTTCCCCCTAGATTTTGGTACTCTTAACATTCCCAAGTCTGTTTCTGAGTATAAATGGAGTCTTGGTAACACTTCGTATCCTCTAAATTACTAAATCTTATACTTTGGTCTCTTAATCTCATGAATTGTAGAGATGGTAGCAAATTCTAGGTATAGATTTGAAAACACATGATCGTATTTGCGTTTGCAATGCATTTCTCTCAGTTCTCGGAAGACTCAGATAAAATTAAAAACATTCCCTGGCTTCTCCCTCCTATTGCCCTTGGTTTCACCACAGTGTTCTCATTTTGAGGAGAAATGACCCCTATACCTGTTTTATGTTGCCCAGAGCCAGTGGCTGACTTCTAATGAACATGTTACCTTCATTCGTGTGCCTTTGGAGAGAGATGCTATCTTGGTAATAAGGGCAAAATAGAAAAGGGATTCCTTGGTGGTGGATGGTGAGCAAAGGCCAAGTTGCCATGTTGCCTCTATTCCTGAGATCAGCTTGGATAAATCTGAGAAGGCCGTGGTCTCTATTTAGTCCTCCTGCCATAAGAACTTAGGATTTGTTTTTGTTTTTGTATTTCATTAATTAATTAATTAATTAATTAATTTTAACATTTTATTTTTTTATTTTTTCCCCTTCACCCATCCCCTTTGGTAACCACTAGTCTATTGTCCATTTCCATGAGTCTCTGAAGAACTTAGGATTTGGAGGGTTCATACTGATGCAGTCTTAGATGCAGTTAGAGTATCATTTGCAAACAAAAATCACATATGGAATTCTATTAAGTTTAAGGGACTATAAACTATTAAGTTTTAGTTGATTACAGAAGAATAAGTAATTCATCTGAAGAGGAAAGATGAAAAAAATAAGAAGTCCAGGATGAGGATAATGGGTGGAGCACTGTCCTAGAGGAAAAGGGAGACTTAGGGAACAGAAAAGACACTCTGAAAATTCTGAGTAAAGGGCTGTGAGATGGGCCAGCTTAGATCTGCATAGGACTAGAAACTCTTTTGTGGGCCCCATCCCATATCATGTCAAACATCTTACACTGCACTCTACCCCACTCTAAATATAATTTATATGCATTAAAGGAGGTGATGAGTTACAATTGACTGAATACACCATGTTATTTTGTAAATATTAGTTGAGTGTTTAATTTTGATTGTGCAGTTTTTATTCTGTATTTTGGAACAACTTTATTTATTCATTTATGCTAATAGGTGGATGAAGTAGACCCCACTGTAGTAGGAGGGTCAGGTGAAAGTTTAAAGGTGGAAGAAGAGAAAGTATATATTGTGTGTGGGGGGTGGGGAAATGAGGGAGGGGGACGGTGGTGTTTCCTGCCCTCAGCTGATGATGATCAGAGCTCAGGAGAATGAACTCGGATCGGGTTTTGCTGGTAGGAGAAAATGTGGCAATGTCTGTTCCTGCCTCCTCCAGTGGTAAACTCTTATGTAGGATTTCCAGCTGAGACACAGGCTGTGTGGCTCCATTTCAGGTGAGTCTGCACTCCTATGTTTAGACAAGCTTGGGTTTCCCCCAGCCATCTGGGTGCCCAGGCCAATTTCCCCAGGAGTTTGGGGATGCTAATTCCGGCCATGGATACTATAAATGCAATAGCATATTTTTAGAGCTTGAAAAAGTGGTAATAAGAAAGCTCTCTGTCATGATCCACAGTTTTCTTGATGATTGCCTAACTGCCAAATGCAGACCTGATTTGCTTAGCACAGTATAAAATCAATCTATGACTGCTAGAAATGTCAAAGTGAATATATTTTTTTTGCCTCTAGTTAATGACTTGTCATCCTAGAAAAAATGTCTAATCAAAGATGAATTTAAATATCTTCTCTTTCTGTTTTCATAAAAAATATGGATGGGGGGTTATTTTTGAAAGTGTAATAAAAGGTAACCTTTCTTTATGGCTATGGTGTAATGTTTCAGGAGGCAAGAAGGAAACTCTTCCTCATCCTGTGCCCTGTCTCCTTTAGAGTCCAATGGGGACTCCTGGAGGTCTCCTGCAGTTTGAAGGCCAGTCACATTCAGTTCTTCAAGAAGAAATAGATTTTGGATAAAAACAGAATCAAACTGAGGACTCCAAAGTGGATGCACTGAGCAACATTTTCTTTTCCAAAGGATGTATTAGTGAAATTTGAATTGAATTATTTGAATTAAACCTCTTTTGCATCCAAGTGAATAATTAGTACCCAGTCATTATCTAGTCAGGAACATCAAACATTGGTTATTCAAAGGAACTCAGTTTAATAAGGGAATAACATTTTTCATTCATTGTTTATCTGCTTAATGCATATTTTTGTTCCATTTTAGTTGAAGAAATTGCAAAAATTCAGCATTTGAATTATAGTCATGTTCTGTTTCCTGAGGGAAAACAATTCATGTTTTGGGGAAATTAATTGCTAATTAAAATGTTATTTTAAAGATATTAATCATTTGTCAGTATTCATGCCTTTGTATGAGAACATTAAAATGTGCTGGTTGGTAGATACACAACACATAATTGCCCATGTGCTTGTTTGTGGAACACCTGCTTATTATTTCTAGGAGGGTCAAGGCTGAGCTTGGCAGAAGAGGCTGCAATTAGGATTACAGCTCTGCTCTCTTAACTTGTCTGAGCCTCAGTTTTCTTACATTCAAAATGGGAATATCAAGATGACTTCACAGGGCTGGTGGTTGTTCAATTAACTGCTGCTGTAATCTTTCTGTGCCAGCTTAATACATTCTTTTGCCTGGTTGCCCTTCTGACCATTGCCAGACATTTGCTTGACAATTGGGGAGAGTTAAAAACAGACATGGCCAGGAGATCATGTGCAGTTAACTGCGCCAACACTTTGACCTCACAGTACTATGTTCTAAGTCACCAAACTAAAGCTTTCAGGTTCTTTTTACTTTCTTAAGGATAGATACATTTTATTTTCAATGCGCATTCACAATTTACTTTCCTAAAGGTTTCGTTTAATTACAAAAAATGCTTACATATACAAAAGAAGAGGAAAGCTGTATAACGAACATCTCTAGACCCATCACCCAGATTCAATAATTATCAAGATTTTGCCACACTTACTTCAACTATCCCTCTCTCTTTTTTTGACTGAATTATTTCAAAGCAAACCCTGCCTTTATTTTCTTTCACCCCAAAATCTGGATTATTTTTTAGCAAAGCCATTATGCCGTTATCATACTTGATCAAGTTAATCACAATTCGTTGCTATCATTTTAATACCCAGTCTATGTTAACCCTTTTCCAGTTGTCTAAGAAAGGTATTTTTACAGTCAGACTATTAAGATCAGACCTATACATTGCATCAGGTTGTTGTGTCTAAAGGCATCTCTAATGAGAAGAAGAAGTAGATAAAATTTTTTATTGTCCATTGTCCTGCACTATATATTATGATTATTTCCAAATAACTGCAAAAGATGTAAACATCTCTTATCAAGATAAATGTATCTAAAACATAAAATTCCATTTGCTTTAGGAATTGAAGATGTCACTATAAACTTAGAGAAAAAGTGTTAACACCAGTTTATCTGTACAGATAGACTCAAAGGAACATTGGGTTTGCTTGTATTTTCTCCTGTGATATTACTGTTTTTAGAATCAGCAATGTAAGATAATTGCTATTAGATAGCTGGATGCACCATTAGAGATAGAGAGATGAAATTAAAACCATGAAATTGTTTCTATGGGCCTCGAGAAATGTAATTATTTCTCCTGTGGAAAAGAAACAGAGAATATTGGAGTCCTGTTTTGTGTTTGCTTACTGTGAAGAGGAGACACATCAATTATATCTATTGAGTACATATATTTAAAGGTTGATTCTTTTGGTGTTTTTTTTTTTCAGGCAGCTGTTTGAAATTTATTTCTGAAATATTATTCAGAAAAACTAACTGGATGGTATTTAAAAACTCTTCTCAACTTTGTTTTGTAACCTATTGTGAGTAATGAATATTTCCATGGTAGTTGGCATGAACTGTCTAGTAGTCATGAACATTATTCCATCAGCTATAACATAAGTGATTTATGTTATAAACTTATGTTTAGATATAGCTTTATCAAATGGGGCTTGAGAAGTCCTCCTGGTGGTGAGAAAATAAATGTCCTCAATGGTCCTGAGTACATCAGGGTTCTGTATAAGGAGTTTCACCAGACTCTTTAGAGAGGGGGAAATCCCCTCACTGCACTGAGAGATGAATGGATGCTCCGAGGGCCACCTGGAACCCCAATAATGGACAGAGGTTCCTTTGTCCCCAGTGCAGAACAGAAATCAAAGTCGCTGGGGGTATGGTGAGAGGAATAGAAAAAGAATATGACATTCTAACTCTCTTTTAGAGCAGGGAAAAGCTGACACACCATCTCTGCCACAAGACACTTTCTTCCCTAGACAAGGAGTAGCCCGTAAGTGTTCACATACCGTTTGCCACTTAGCCTTTGACCTTTCTGCTTCAAATTTGGCAACTTCTTTACGATCATGAAATGATACCAGCAGCTTCCAAATGCACAGTAGGACGACCCCAATGAGAAGAATAGCCAGTGAAACCCCCAACATGATCATAGGAATGTTTGGAGGTTTTGGACAGTCTGTGAAAACAAGGAAATTTATGTCAAGAAGATGGTACAATTAACATTTTGATAAATATTTCTCATTGAATTTTCCGGCCATATTTTTTCTCTAGTAGAGGAAAAATAGTAACACCTTCTGTTTTGATGATTTTTTAAAAAATGAGTTACTTGTTGAAGGATAGCCTTATTCTTTCAAAGTAGGACAAAAAGTAAAGTAAGAGTTTGGTTGTTCAAGGCAAATGGATATACACTTGAGTGGAGGACTGGAAAGAGAATCCAAAAGAGTGACAATTAACACACATGGAATATTTAAGGAACCACAAAAAAGACTACAGTTTAATCACTAAAGATGATCTCCTTTGGGTATTTGATAAAGTAGAAATGGAATGTATGTGCATATGCACAGATACATACACAATTGCTTTTTAATGGATTTTCTTGAAACATAAACTGTTTAGGAGACTATATTCAAAATTATATAAAACCTACCCCCCTGAAAAGTTTGCTACTTGCTGCTGCTTTTTTTTTTTTTTTAATAGACAGAAGATAATCATGGCTTTTAGTTTCATTTGAACTCTAATGCCTTGTGTCCTGGAAAGTTCCTGGACTGTGTTCAAGAAAAGTGTGGTCGATTCCCATCTGATGTACAGTAGCTGTCTGAAATCCATCAAGTCCTTTGATCTCTCTGCAAAACAAAGGTGTGGGCCTTCAGTGTTCCCTTAACTCCCCTGACAAAAAGATTAAGGCCTGGTGCTAATGCTTATTAAAACTACAGCTTTCTAGACCCTTCTCTCCCAAGATTTTGATTCAGTGCCTTGGATGGAGCAACAGATTTTTTATTATTAAAAGTATCCGAGGTGATTCTTATCTTAAGCGAAGTTTGGGAAATTAGATGTTCTGTATAGTCCTTTTAATTCGAACATCCTTTGAAATGTTATTTTGACTCTATTGATGATATTAATGTAATTTTGCAATTATACAGTAACTTTCCTCATTGACAGCAGAATGACTAATAATCCTTGCAATATGCCTGAGAGATGATATATTTCTTAATGAAACATTGTAATTAAGCTCTCCCCTTGCTTTCATGGGGGAAAAAAATCCCACATAAAAAATTATCATTAAATATCTGCCTCCTTCTGCAAGAAGTGAAGCAAATCCATGGTATCTGGGGAGGAAATGAATCATGCTTAGTTTCTCCTAAATCTTATTGCTTTTAGATATTTAATAAGGAAAGTTATACACCCAGGACTAGTCATGCTGTTTTCAAGGTAAGAATCTATAGCTAGTCTGAATTTGAGCGGGACTAATAACCCCCTAACAGCATGATGTCTGACCTCACACACTTTTGTTCTTTAGCCAAAAGACACCGTGTAAAGAGATTATGCAGAAGTAAGTAAAGGAGCTGATGAAATAGCAACTATAGTATGAAGATCTAAAGACCATTTCTAGCATAACAAATGTACCATGGCTGCTTCTAATAGTAACACTCCTGCAAAGAAAGTGCCAGGTACTTGTCAATGAGAATATACACTGGCTACACCTTTGACTATGAAATGTCTGGGGTGGGGCATAGTATGATCTTGCTCAAAGAAAGATGAAGCTTGCTAAGACCCTGCTGCCAGAATGTGAATTAGGAGGGCTCGCTAATAGGGAATAAAAAAAGAGGAACAGTTGTGGCCTGGAAGAGGGAATTATTTTAAGAATTTAAAGTCATTGAGAAATTACACATTTCTCAAGACAAGATTTTAGCCCAAGTCCCAGAGCAGGTATTACACAATAGAAATTTCCACTTTTCATACTCTTTTTAGTATTTTTTGAGATGCTCACACTAAGGATGTATTTCTAAGTGGGAGAAGAGGGCCACCTCCGCTGCGTGCAGTCCGATGATGCCTCTTGAATCCCTGTCAGTGCTGCACCTAATTCTAAGGTCCCGAGTTTCTAATGCTGCCTGTCTGGTAGCTCTAACACATGTGGCTATAGAGCGCCAGAAATATGAATTTTCCAAATTAGATTGTGTGATAAATGCAAAATACACACTGATTTCGAAGACTTGATATAAAAAAGTAAACTCTCATTAATAGTTTTTATATTAATTATATGTTGAAATAATAGTATTTTGGATGTAATGGATTAAATAATGCAGTATTAAAACTCATTTCACCTGTTTTTTACTCTTCAATGTGGTTACTAGAAAATTTTAAATTATATGTAGCTGGCATTAACACTTCCGTTGGACAGTGCTGATCTAACCTATTTTCGGGATTCAAATATTTATTATGATCATACAGCCAGTGGGAGGCAGTATAGCACAGTAGTTAAGAGCATGGACTCGAAGCCAGACTACCAGTTCCCAGACCTGCACTGGTACTTAATTGCTGCAAAACCTAACAAATTATTTAATATCTCTACGCCTCAATTTCTTTACCTGTAAAATGGAAATAATAACAATACCTGCTTTGTATGGCTTTGAGGCTGTAGTATGAGTAAGGGCTCAATAAATGAGAGCTGTGATTGTTATTGTTATTATTACAAATGCACTCTTCCCCTTTTACTATCCTCAAGACTTCAAGGGCCTGGAACCTCTAAGTCAGAAGCTGTGGATGTAAGTAACATCCACACCCGCATCCCTGGAAGGCTCCCCAACTATCATTCTTCCTGGGTCCCTTATGAATACGGCTCTCTTACACTCTGAAAGTTTCTCCAGATGTAAGAGAACAAGATGAGGGAAGCTCTCTGGACATCCACACCCTGCTGGTGACCCTTCACCTGGTTTCTTTTTCAGTTTGTTTGGGGGACCCTGGGAATCCTTAACCTCCACCTCCTCCTTTCTTTCTCATTTTATCTCTTTTCTATCCAGGCCTCCCACCAGCTGCCTGGGGGTCTCTGGTGTTAAAGCTGTGAGGGGGAGGGCGGACTCCTGGGGGTGGGTTCTACCCTCAGGGCAGTGGAAGCTCTGGCCTGTGTAGGAATGCCAAAATTTGCCAGGAAAACTGCTTCTGGGAGCTGTCAGGTGACTCCTGTTAAGCCTCAGGGCGGGTAACTTTTCCTTCACTTTTACTACTACAAAAGCATAGGGAGAATACAAAGGCATCAGAGCATGTGAGTGTTCTTAGAAGAATGATATGTTGATGTGCCACTCATACTGCAGGGAAGAATAAAAGGAAAAAAATCAACAGTTCAGTAATGAGGAGGCATTTATCAGCCAAAGGTATGTTTCTCTCTCTCTCTCTCTCTCTCTCTCTCTCTCTCTCTCTCTCTCTCTCTCTCTCTCTCTCACACACACACACACACACACACACACACACAATCAAAATCAAACCAACTAGATACACAAGCCCCACATTAAAAATAGACCCTATTCTGGAAGTTTGATTTTGTTGTTTGAAACTAATTTTTCCAATGGAATTAATATTATAAAGAATGGCCTTGATTTCAGAAAAATTTGCTAAAGCCACTGCCATGGTCACAGAGGGGTGGGGTCTAGTTGAAGAATTCAACTATAAAACAAATAATGAGGAGGCAGGTTTTTTGTACTATAAAGTAATTTTTTCTTGTATATCAGGATTCACCTTAGATTTTCTTGACTAATGACTTCCATGATGTATTTTATATATGCATTTTGAAGAAGTTGATTTACATGAGATTTTCAAGAGCAAGTCTCCAGGTGCACTCTGCCTACCTGAGCTTCAAGTCACAGCCACAATCATAGCCTTGTATCTTGCATTGTGCCGACCTCTACATCTCACTGACCTTCAGCACTGCAATGTGATATTTTTCTAATCATCTTTTCTTGGTTGGTTTATAATGTCCTGAACTTTTTGGTTACTTTGGTATTACTTTGGTTTTTACATTCTTAAGTGATGGCAGTTTGATACTACTCTTGGTTTCAAATTCAGGACTTAATATTTCGTCAGCACATTGATAAGCAAGTACACACAACAGAGCACACGTGCCTTCTGGTCTGCCCTCGTTGTTATTGTCTGGGGCAGAACTTAGGCTCCAAGCTTTTGGGCGGGGATGGAGGGTGCAGCAGAGGAGGTTGCTGACAGGGTCTGGAAGGATCTGGTTTAATGCAGTTGTCATTTCTGCTGGGAAGGTTTAGGGACACATTTTAAATCGAAGACAGATAAGGTGAGGCACCTGTGACTACTTAAGAATGCAGCCAGGGCTGTTAGGGCAGAGTCGCTCAAAGGAGGTCTTGAAGTTCTCTGTGTCAGAGTTGCCCAGCTGTGCATTAGGCCTGATGGTTCAGGATGCAGGCATTTTACATGCTCCCCAAGTGCATCTGATACTCGCTAAAATTTAAGAATTTCTCAACAAAAGTACCTTTCCTACTATACACACACACACACACACACACATATTTTTTTTTAGGCGATGCAACCCTTGGTTGACCTCACAGATTGCAAGGACCTTGTCAGCTTACAATCCCTTATTTTTTTATATTTTATGCCTACAGCACCTGGTCTTCCTAGGTGGTCTCTCATCCAAGTACCAACCAGGCCTGACCCTGCTTAGCTTCTGAGATCAGATGGGATTGGGGTTGTTCAGGGTAGCATGGCCATAGACCCTTTCCTACTATTTTATTTTCTACCTAGTAAAACTTCTCTCACCCTACTGAAGATGAGATTTTTATTTGAGGGCTTCCCAAGTCCCAAGCAGACTCCATGAGCTGGTGTGGATGAAAAGCCACAGAAGCAATGGACTGTTTGACTGCCTTTATAGATCACTTCCTTCCTCACTTTCTGCTTCATATCTTTTCTTAGTCAGCATTATCATTTAATGACCCATGACTGTAGGCTATGAACTGGCACATGTGTTCTATTCATCATTGCATTTAATCCCTGAGTCAATCCTTAGAAGAAAGTACTATTATTTTCCCCATTTTACAGATGAGGAACTAAGAGACTCAGGGAAGCAAGTTTCTTTCAGAATGTCATGTATCTATTAAGTGGTAGAGCAGGATTTGAGCCAAGGTTTGCCTGATTCAGAACTCATTCTCTTAGACTGTTATGCTCTTTCCTATTAGTCTTTTCTAAGGATATACCTTTTGCTTACATTATACTACATTTCATTGGTCCACCTTTCTGTAATTCATTAGTAGCTTTCCAGGAGAGGATGATTGGTACAAATACACTCATCTTGTTATTTTTCTATAAACACACACACACACACACACCACACACACACACACACACACACACACACACACACACTGGAACATAGCAAACCTTTCAGTAGATATCTTTCAATCACCGAGAAAGTAGAGGCACCTCATCAAAAATTTGGAAATGTTTGTCCTGGCAAGCTACACAAAGTGTCTATTTGGTTGTTTTCTCCTCTCTCATGCACTATCACTTGCCAATGACAATGGAAGGCATGCCACCCACCTTTCTCATTGATGCTGTGAATGATGGTTTTTCCTTCGTTATCTGTAGTTATTAGGAATGTAATAAGACATTCATTTTCTCCTTGCAGAGAACAGGAAACAGAACTATCCTTTGAGAAATCTGCAGATAAAGGAGTCATTCATTAGGTTAAATGAGATCCCAAAAGAGATTATTTTTAAAGTAGTATTGAGTTTTAATATGCAAATAGGAATTTTCAACATTGCAGAATAGGAACAGAAAAGACATAGAATTTTTCCCACTAGCTGAGGTTTTAGTTTCTATTCACGTTCCAGAAGAACAGTTCCAGGTGTGGTCAATCAGGGCTGACCATCAAATGCACCTATCAAACTGATGGGGGCAGGATTTCAGTAGAGTGAAAGAACTTCAAGGCAGGTATGCCTAGCTGTCTTGAGAATAGAATGGCCCTGATTATGATAATGAAGGGGCTGTATGTTCTTCTTGTCTGAGAGCATCTGAGAGGAAGCCTAGATTACATTTCAGAAGGAGACTACACAGTCCAAACTGATACCAATACTTCTAACACGGCCTTTCCCGCAATGGCATAGTCAGGATTGCTGGCCATGTATCGTCACAACAATAAATATAAATTCATATTGGGAAACAGAGACTGAAGTGTTATGCAGCTCAGGGACAAGCAGAATAAAGGTAAACCTCAGATTAAAAGAAACCCAGTTTGCTTAACCATCTTGTATAGTCCCTTTCTTAATTTTTTTAAAAACATAATCCAGTTTTCCTAAAATCTTTTCCAAATAGAAACATTTTTCCTGTTGGGCTTATTTAAGAGGCAGGAAATGAAAGTCATGACAGAATTGGAAATATAGTAAAATGGTCTATCTCAGATGTTAATACTATTTACTAGAAATTCTATTAGTTTGGCACCTATGCCAAAATTATGTAGCATTTTTTTAATTTAAAAAAATCTTGCTTAAATTTCCCCTTTTAAATTGGAGACTTAATGATACCATTACAAACACTTTTACAGAAACCTGTGAATAGAGTGATCATTTACTATTAACCTAAAATGTTAAGACAGATGATCCAATATTAGTATACTATGACTATATGAGTCAGAATATTAAAACTGAGACTGTCCCAGAGAATCATGGACATACTTTTGCTAGACTTAAAATTTTTAGTAGCTTAAATATAAAAAGAATTTAATAAAACAGAATCTATACATGTTGCTCTGACTCTAACCAAGACAAATTAAATAACAGGCTATTTTTGGTTAAACAATGCAAGAGTCATAGAAAGATAGAAATATTAAGTTGTTTTGAATTTAGTCTAGAAGATAAAAACCTCATGTCAGGGTCTGTGAGAAGTATGCCTTTATTATCTATAAAAACGAGGACTAGTAAAACATGTAACATTACTAATAAGATTTCAGATGATAGATTTAGGGGAACAAATTGTTTTTGAATCCATTAGAAGCATCTATTTACATAAGGATACTAAGAAATCTAATTATAAATCATCTCATTTGGTCATTCCCAAATCTTTATGATCATCTAAATCACCGGGGAGATCTGAAAATATGACTTTCAGGGACCTTCCCCTGGGCATTCTGATTCAAGAGGTCATGGTATACACAGGCCTCAGTATTTTATGAGTTGTTTAATAATATTTTTCATAAGGCAATTCTCATTGAGAGGTTTGGGAACCTCCAGGCAATACTTGATTAGTGAAATTTGTGTTATTTCACATGAATGATAGCAACGGCACTGTATATATAATTTATACTTTGGTCATTTTCAGGTGGCCTTCACCACATGTTTTTCTACCACACCACTGCAGTCAACCAGGATTCATGAAGTCTTAGGGAATATGCTTTTCCTACTGGAGTGGGTTTTTTCCTTCCCTCCTCCTGTCCACGTGACAGTGCACACCAACTCTGTTCCTCTCAAACTTATTTAATGGAACATTTTATTCTCAGGTAGAAAATATGTGGACAGCTTATAATACCCCTTTCAGTAATATTAATCCTGCTTTTTTATTTTCTTTTAAATAGCTACACTGAAGCCAGGGAGGCTTAATTTACTTGGCCAGGATTATTTAAGTTTTAATGGAACTGCTAATATGACCTTTGAGTCATGACTCCCTTCTTGCTTTAATTACTTCGGTCCTTTTCATGACTGTTAGGACTCTAGATTTAGCCTGTTTTATAGTGTTTGGGTATTAAAATGGTATTATTGAATGTGCAATGAAAGGGTCCAGCTTGGACTGAAGATTTGCATAATTAGCTGCTAAGATTTTCTTTTGTTGTTCATAAGAAATGAATCTTTCTTTTTTACCCACCTTGATGAGTGCCAGCAGTGCTGTTCTAGAATAATACAATGAAAATAAGATCTCAAGCTGTCAGTGAAATCATACTTAGAAAAGGAAGTAATGTGAGAGTGGGGGTGAGGAGACTGGAGTCTAGGAAGGCTCAAGGAAAATGTGAAAAATATAAACTGTCTACACTGCTGAATCAAGATAACTATGTGTTTAAGACTTCAGCTCCGAGGCCAAGTCAGTAGTTTTCAGAGAAAACAGTTTCCCAAGGGAGTGGCGGGGTTGGGGGGGCAGGGAAGAAGAAGAAGAAAAAAAGGGTTCTGCGGTCAAATAAGTTTGGGAATCCCTTCTTACTCTAATTCTTTCCTTTGCTTCTCCTAAAAATTCACAACGGACATTTAATTTAATATGCATAAGAACTCTCAGGAGTCCTGCAAGAAAACTGAAAGCTTAGCTTCCCATTTCCAAAATTCATATGACCATAGGTGTTTTCTTTCCATTTAATGTTTTCAGAAGTGTGTTTCACAGAACACACTGACTAACAATGCTCTGAGTACATGAATGTTAGGGTAAATTAAAAATGTCTCTTTTAGTAAAATGGATTGAATAAAGTTAAACCACATGTCCTTAGAAATGCTCACACAGGTCCCCATAGCACGGCTGGGAAGCAGTTTACTCAGATTATAAAGTTATTTTATTTTACTCTCCATGTCCTCATGGGGGGAAGGATGGGCTGCTAAAGGACCCTGTGGAAGAGCAACTATGTTGTGATCATTTCAAGGTGATATAATCACTAACGTAACTGAGTAACTTGAAATAAGACTTATAAAGGCTCACTAGAACAGTGAGCTTTTAATTCACACGCTGACCAATATTTTTTTTCTCAAATTCATCAAGATTAGTGCTTTAAATGGTATTAGTAATTCAATTATAATTTCTAAGTTAGAAATAGCTGTAGTCTCCTCTTCTGAAGATAATTTAGTCAATTACACACAAAAAAATAATGCAAATATTTTAAAGGCCACTTGAGACTTAGTCTTCCTCTCAAATCCAAGCATTTATGATAATGTACTTAGAAAACTATGTTATTTGAATAAAGTAACTCCTTGTCCATGATTTACATGTTTCCAAGGTTCACTCCTTTTATTCCCCTCAGCACATCAGATTTCCCATGCTGCTACTGAATTGAGTTCTAGTAATTTGCAGGGCATTTTCTGTAATTTTTAGCCATTTCTCGGAAACACCTGGTAAATATCCCAGATGTTTGCTGTGAAATGAAGCTGGAAGGATATGCTGAGACTTCGTACTACTTACTAACATGGACAGTCCACAAACGTCACTTTACTCAGTGCTTTTATCACATCTTACCTTTGGTATTAGCGTAAGGTACACACCATTTTGTCCAATTTATAGCTATTTGGCATATTTTCCAGAAAAGCACAGATGAGAGGTTTTCCGAGCACTAATAATGCTGCACCTCCATTTAGGGTTATTCAACTGTGCACAGTCAGATATCTCAATTTCGAAACAATGCAGGTAATTTTCAAAACAATATAAATGTCACTAACTTATTCCACTTTGGATTAATTTCTGCATTCTAATTCCATCTATTCAAGACACATATCCTAGAGTGTCATAAATTATTGTCTTGATTATGCCACTTTGCCTGAGATACATCTTGGTCGCATCACTAACACGTACAGAGCAGCGGCACTACCTGAGCAGCATGATAATGCAGAGAGTTTGTGATGATGGAAAAACCAGTCCCCCAGATCATCCTTTTAGGAGGAGTCAGTCATCTTCTTTGTTTTAAAGTTTACAAATTATTTTTTAAATGGCCTTCTCAGCTAAAATGCAACCCATTTAAATATTTGAGATGATATTTTGCAATTAAGAAGAATCTGATTTTAAGTAATTACATTTAAAAATGACAAGTGAAAGCCAGAGCAGGCTTTGCTTAGCAGTTAAAGGTTACAGGTCCTTCTTGTATTTGGGGGATGAGACAAAGGAAAATTAAAGATTGTCATGTAATGCCCATGTTTGAAAAGTTGGGAGTAAAAACATACAAAGAGGAGGAGAAGAAAAATGGCCAGCAACCAGAAATTGCCCGGTGTCTGAGGGCTGCTATCAGGAAAGCCGTATTATATTTCACTTGTCCTATTTTGAAATAGGGCAATCAGATGATAGGGGACGATTTCAGGTTTGAGGTTAGCATTTAGATATTTCTTCAGTTTTCTTTTCTTCTAACCAAAAAAATGTAACATTCTCGAATTCTCGACAATTGCATTTGTGAAACAGAGGCGAACTTGACAACAGTGCTGAAGTCAAATAGAATCTGTGACTTTAAATTGCTTGTATCCCAAACCATCAGGTTTTAAGCATTATGGAATGCATTAACCCCTAGTAAGCAGTGTGAGTGAACTAATGCCCTGGTACAAATGAAGTCAAACTACTGGAAAGTCTGTCACAGAGTTTCGGCCTCTCAAGAAGCATGTAGAGGAAAGAAAAGCAATTTAAGACAAGTAGAACCTTCTTCTTCGTTGATGGTCACACCAGCTAGTTTGCATTTGTCAACACATTCTTCTAGGGCCAGGCCATTTGCAGACAGGTGGCATTCAATGCAGCTCCTGTGAACATTATTCAACAAGAGTTTATCAGTTCATGTTGACAGAAAATGGATATACAGCTAGAATGTTGCTTTAATGCTGTTTCTGTGATGCGTGCTATAGGCGTGTCTCATGGAGGACGGTGGTACCTTTTGTTACTTTCAGAAAGATAGTTGGGTCACATGTAAGAGGAAACTACTTTATTGTAAATTCTACTCAGTAGTCAATGTTCGTTGGGCAACCTTATTAATAGCTACTATCCTCATTTGTCTCTAATGATTGCTTCTGATTGGTTAAGTTAAAAGAAAAAATCAACAAAAAAACACAATTATTTTGGTATTTGATTTAGCTACATTTTTATTTTATATTTTCATGACACGGGTTTGTGGTGTTAAATATAATTAGAGACTAGACAAAGTTTGAATTTCTTAAAAGAAATGGTCTGTATTTAACAAAAATTCTGAGAATGTATAATTATGTCATGAATTACTATTTAAAGATTCACTTTTCTGTAACTCTTATGAATGAATCCAAGCCTTGATAGGGGTATTTTCAAAAGCTGAGGATGACAGCCCGGATCCTCATTAATGCAGGCTTTTTAATAAAAGATCACTATTTATAGATAAGTATATTTCCAAGAACATAGCCCAGGAATTAGGCTACTCTGATGATGTCTATATAGCAAAGTAAAACTTAGATGCTGAATTAATCTTGTGCTGAAAATCACTTTAGAAACAGGTTTTGTTTGGAGTGCCCTAAATCAGCAAAAGTTTTCTTACCTTGGACACACATCATGTGGCCTCTTTCTTCCCCTGGTCATGGAAATGTACACTCTTCTGAGTGCTGAAAACATTCTCTACCCCCACCCATGCCTCATCACATCTTAGCCCAAACCACACTTCCTTAGGCAAGTCTTCCCTGGCCCTTACCAGTTAGTTCCCTTGCAGTCAAAGCCTCTGAATTCCTCTGTAGGAAGGGCTTAGGAACAGTAACCTCTTTGGTAGTGGAGATGAAAGTCTTGTCTGAAATTTGCCTTTGTGTTGCTAGCACATTGCATTTATCATGGTTGTATATTTATTTGGAGTGGCTTTGCAGAGGGCTGCTGGAGACTGTAGAAACTCTTAGAACCCCTACCCCATTGTGCATCAAATTGATGGCTGCCCAGGCTAGTCCGGTAGCCCTATCTCCTGCCATACAGTTCCTGCCATATCTTCTATGTCTCCTTCTGTATCCCCCATTGTAACTGTCAGCCCAAATATCTTCATAATTACTTTTATAAATCTGTTTTTCCCACTAGATTTACAGCACCTGTGAGGACAGGAACTAGAACAGTTTCAGTCACCACTGCATGCTCGTGGCCTTACATGTTTCCTGGCATACAGCAGGTACTTAATATCTATTTGATAAATGAAGGCACGAATGAATAAATGGAAGAATGAACTCATTTCAGAACTAACATGAACACCAAGGAAATCACTCTACCTGATTCCTCAAATTCAAACTACTTTGATTATTAATTTATTTTATAAACCAGATTTAAGATTGAATCATGTTTCCAGTGAAGATGAAGTAGAAAAATAATAGAAGAGACATCTTGAAAGGACGTTTTACATTAAGTTCTATTCAAATAAGTCTAACAATGTCCTCATTCTTCTCTTGGCATAAGTCCAGTGATGGAGAAGTTTCAACACCTGAATGGTGAAAAACCACTGAGTGAATATTGATTTTCTTACTTCATTTACATTGGAAATGCAAATGTCACCACATTTTGGGTAGCAGAGTTAATGAAAATATGAGCTGCTAAAGCATGTTTGCTGCATAATACATCACACATTGCAATGTTACAACACAACCTATTTGGAGACTTACTTCACTTGACCTACAAATGTTACCCACTTCCATTAAGAAGTTAGCAGCCAACCAAAGAAGTAGTCTTTTTTACTGGAAATGTGGTTTTGTTTTTGTTGTTGTTGTTCATATGGTATAAAAGAAAATACAATACTCAATAGCTGTGTAGAATGAAAATCAAAGAAAGGTGCCAGAGAGCATGAGTAGTAAAGAAGAGAGAAGAAATTAAAAGCCAAGATTGTCTTCCTGTCTCTGCTTCCATGAGTCTATAGATAAGAATGAATCAGTAAGGTCAGGCTATGAACTTCTAGATAAAAAAAGAAGCTTGTCTGTTTCCCCTGAAAGAGTACTGAATGTGGGCATCGTCAATCTACCTCCTGGGTACTCTTTATGTGTGGCTGGTATTGTAACAGAGGGGTGATCTGATGTTATCAGTGTGGGACATCATCTCAGCTTCCCCTGGTAGTCTCTAGCAGAAATGTACCATTGTGGTCCTGGAAAATCAGGACTGAGAGAGGCAAGTGAGGGACGGGTGTTCCAGGCTAATGATCACAGGGGCCTTGTGGGTTTGTGTTTTGATGAATGCTCAGAAACCAAACCCAGCAAAAACAATCTGAGATCTGAGTTTATAAAATGTCACTATAACTTTGATCATCATGAAACCTATGGAAAAAAGGAACTTAAGAAAGTAGAGACATTACCGTTTAGAGTTACAGAGATCGCCACAGGTAGGACAACGTTCACAGGTCGGTCCTGAGGCTCCAGGGTTCATGCAAACACACTTGCCACAAACGCAGTCCCCTCGGCCACTGCAGAGCACCCCATCTTCCGAGAGGCACGAGTCCGTACTGGTTGTGCAGTTGCAGTACTCGCCAGCCCAGCCACTCCTGCACATGCATTCACCACACTCACAGTCGCCGTGATCTGTAAAACAAAGCGCTCTCTGTTTCTTAGAATCAAAACTACTTTCAGACTTTTGGGACCAATTTTCCTACTTGCCTTTAAACACCATCAAAACGACTGAAAAAAAATGAGAAAAAAGTGAGTGTGTGTGTTGGGGAAGAGACGGGGGGGGGGTGTGAGTGTAGATATATTTTATGGAATGTATTTTGCTAACTATGTATATTTATTGATCTAGTCTCTTAACTTAAGACCAACTTGATTACCAGATATTATATCAAACAGAATTTATAGCCAGATGAAAAGAGATAATCTAGAAACCTGTAATACCAACTTGGGGTGTGTGTGTGTGTGTGTGTGTGTGTGTGTGTGTGTGTGTGTAATTGTTTTTACAACATTTTGCTTATAATTACTGTGCCATAGGATAGAGATATAAGACAAACCTGGCTAATACCCTACCTCTGCAACACTCAAGCTGAGTGATCACAAAAATCTCATCTATAAAATAGAATAAAATCTATTTCCAATGGTTGTGGTCAGACGAGATAATGTGTCAGTCTCCTAGCTCTGCTTTCACCCCTTAGCTGCCTTATAGGTGTAGAGTGAGTGTTCAACACATTCATTTATTTAACAAACTTTAACTGAGCATATAATGTGCCAAAGATTGTATTAGGCATGAAGATTCAAGATAAATAAGACAAGGTGGCTGAGCTTACAGTTCAGTGTTAGGAAACAGGGTAATACTTACTATTACTAACAAATACAATACAATGTGATAATTGTTACACACACGGGAAGAATTTCCAAATTAGACTAGAGGTTTGGGGGAGTTTCCAGAGAAGTGATGCTTGAGTTGAGTTTGGAAGATAAAGATAGAAGATACAAGAGGGTTACATGCATTTTAAGCAGATAAAAAGCATAGGTAAATACCAGACGTGTATAATTGTGTGACCTGCTTACTATCCATGATAGTTAGATATGGATAGAGCCAAGGAAGTACGTGGGGAGTGGCAGGAGAGGAGGAGAGCAAGGTCAATAATAAGTCAGAAACCACATTATGAAGAACTTTTTGGAGTAAAGTAAGAACTTTTGTCTCAAAGTTTTGGAATTTCAAGTAAAGGAGAGACCTGAACAGATAGGTACATGTCTAGAAATTTCCTGGCATCAGTAGAGAGGGTGTAACTAGAGACAGGAAAACAAAGTAGGAAGATTTGAGACCCTGCATCCATGGGAATGAAGAAGAAGGGGTGTGCATTTCAGGGGATGAAATGCTTAGGGTGTGGCTATGGTTGGTGCCAGGGTGGAGAGGGAGAGAAAGAGAAAGAGGGATAGAATCCTTCCTGGGTGACCAGACTGGGCTGCTAGTTGGACGATGCAGCTTTTTGCTGACCTGGAATGGAAGCTAGCTCATCGTCTATCTTATTCCCAGTGCTTGGTGTAGAGTAGTGCTTAATTATTGAATTAATAGATTGTTCTGAAGCAGAGGAGGAAGAGAAGCTTTTAGGGACATGATGAGTCCATTTTTGGTTCTGTTGAGTTTCAAGGTCTTGTTGGACATCCTACTATGCCACTGAATGCAGTTGACCTTTGAACAACATGGGGGTTAGGGATGCCTACACCCTCCTCCTCCATACAGTTGAAAATCTGCATTTAACTTTAGACTGCTCCATAATTTAACTACTAATAATCTAATATTGACTAGAAGGCTTACCAATAATGTAAACAGTTGAGCAACACATATTGGGTATGCTGTATACTACATGTATTATATACTGTATTCTTACAGTAAAGTAAGCTGGAGAAAATGTTACTAAGAAAATCATAAGGAAGAGAAAATATATTTACAATATTTATTGAAAAAAATCTGCGTGTAAGTGAACTTGTGCAGTTCAAACACATATTCTTCAAGGGTCAACTGCGTATGTATATAGACCTGGAGTTTGGGGTTTGGGATCCATTAAGGATAGGTGGCAGTTGAAGCTGTTGTGGATTGGATCTTCTTGGAGAAACAGATAGAATGAGAATATCCTTGAAGAGCATAAGCATTTAAAACACCATCATAGAAAAGGATCCTTACAGAAGAGACCAAGAGGTACAAGGGCAGTGAGAGTGGTGGTTGCAGAGAGAGTTTGAAGAAGGAGGCGCATGGAGACTAGCTGAGAGCAAGCTTCTCATCTAATCCTGAAGAGCTCCTTTTGGATCTGGCCACATAATAGTGTATGAAATACTATGAAATGATGAAGTGCTTAAGATAATGGGCTCGTGTGTTCTTTCCATAATATTTTTTTGCGTGCCTGCCATGCTCAAGATACTAACTAAACATTTGATGTGGCAAGAGGGGAGGAAAGCAAGGTCGACAAAAAGTCAGAAATCACATCATGAAAAACTTTATGGAGTAAAGTAAGAACTTTTGTCTGAAACTTATGGAATTTCAAGTAAGGGAGAGACCTGAACAGAGAGACATGTGTCTAGAGATGAATAGCAAATAACAAATTTCATAACTGATACTTGTTTTCAAAAAACAAAACAGAAAACAAAAACCCATGTATCTGGCATTGCCTTGCAAATTTTAGTCTTTCAGCAACTTTCTAAAGCACATAGGAGTGGTGGTGTTGAGTGAGGGCACAGATCTAGACCCAGAAAGCACAGATCTGAATCCTAGCTCCAGTACTTCCTGGCTGGGTGAACTTGAGAAAATTACTCAACCTTTCTGTGCCTAAGTTTCCTACTTTGTAGGCGTATTGTGAAGATAACCTGAGATGATACATAATTGTTTAGAACAGTGCTGGGCCCTTATAAGCAGTAAGTAAGTATAAGTCATTATCATTAGAAAATCACAGAACAAAGGAGACAGCCAAAAGATTTTGAAGCTGAATTCTGATAGTGCTCTGTCTCTGTCTCTGTCTCTCTGTCTCTCTGTCTCTCTGTCTCTCTGTCTCTCTGTCTCTCTCTCTCTCTCTCTCTATATATATATATACACACACACACATACATACACACACACACAGTACATACATACAGACATGTACCAAAAAGACATACACTTCTCTAATGAAAGATGAATTGAAATATAACTAGATCCATGACATTAAGACATATTCCAACTGTATTTTGTAACCTATTTAATTCATAATTGAACTAATTAATTCAAAGCTAAGAATAATTAGGCAATTTAGGCCAAAACCATTAATTTAATGTTTATATGTAAGTTATCCTTTAAACTACAATTGCTTTTTGTTTCTTCCTCAGCAAAAGGGGAAACTTACTTTAGTGATAGGAAGAGATTTCTATACTGATGTTTATTCTGAAAAATTAATACGATTTATAGATATTGTCAAGTGAAATGTGCATTTTCTAATGCTTTGAAAATGTCCATGTATATCACTGCATGTAAGAATTGCTTGGCAGAAATTTAGAAAACCCTTCCAAGAGCTCTGTTCAGAATTAAGAAACCCTCCTTTCTGTGGTCCTTCCAGAACCATCAACCTGGTCACTAAAGTTGCTAATTGATATTCACAAGCAAATAATTATCTAAAATACCTGTTCATACAACTACGACAACATTATCTTTATAATGGCTTCATGTAGAGGCAAGACGATAACCAAAGATCAAGAAAAAATTATCAGGCTCTTTCAGAGGAATAGATCTTTCTGGAATGCCATTGACTGATAACTCTAAGTGCATAATGGCGGGAAGTTTTTTTTCTGTAATGCCATTTGCCTATTAGAGTTTCCAATCTCTTAGAAACAAAATATAAAAGACTAATGGAATTTGGGCACGAAAAAAATCAATGGAGTCCTATATCTGTGATGCTTACAGATAGATGAAAAAAAGGTGCATGAAAAAGAATATGTGATAATAACCCTTCAGAGAAGTGGTACATTGCAGAGTCTTTTAGCTGTAAAATAAGTGAGGTCTACCAAGTGAAGCTGTAGCACATTCGGGCCTCTGTTACAAATACCATCAACAACAGAATGTCTGTTCAGAAGGCCAGGCACAATTTTTACCTCTGCACTAAGGACAATGCCAGGCATATGGTAGGTATTCCTAACTATTTGTTGAATTTGAATAATTGTAATTACTTTTATTATACCTTTTTATAGAGAAAGCTCCTCATAATAGAGTAACAACCTTCACAATATTACTAAAAAACAAAATAGCTTTTGAGAAACAATAATGGTTGAGTATCATAAATTACCCCAAAGTATGAAGGCAATTGGTATTGGTGAAGTTTTTGGAGTTCAATTGAAGATATAATTGTATTTTCTAAATAGAATTGCTTTAGCAATCACTGTTATCTGATACAAAGAGAGGCACTATTGTCAGACCTTCCAAACTGCAATGCACAGATCAAGTCAACTCTTTTTAGGTTTATTTCTGTTCGCATTTACGATATAAAATAAAATGAAAGATCATTAAGAAACTAAGAAGTGTGTTGCTGAACACAGTTCAGCAGTTTACACTGTCTTAGATCTCTTTGATCTAAGATTTAAAGGGTGAAATAAAGACAAGGTTAGTATTGCTATTATATTGTATTAAAGTACACTTAGGACCTTTTTTTTGAAAGGCAATTTCAAATGTTTTGAGCGCATATTTTATTTAAAAATTTCTAATAGGAATTCAATCTGGGATTCTGCTGAATATGTTCTTGCCAAGATGTGGTGACTGTCTTTGGCTTTAGACTATGTCCTATCTACATCTTGTGAAAAGAGGACTGATGTAGGTTTGGCAACACAGCCGTGAAATAAGGAAATACACTTTTGACTGAAAGGAGAGAGAAATGTGTCTAATCTGGACAGATCCTATATTTTTCACTCTCTTGGGGGAAGACAGAGGTGGCCTGGGAGGAACCCATTGGTAGCAACAGCAGCAGCCAAAGAATGAAACTACATAACTTCCAAGGGCATCAACTGGTTTTCAAAGAGCTTGTAATTCTTTGAGGCGTCTTTGCTTAGGCCTTTTCTGCTGAAAACCAGTCTCTTTTGTATGTTCCTGACACTGTGGTTTTGAAAACATATCTTGCTTAGTTTTCTCTAAAGATAATGGTTTTCTGTTTTGAAAAGCTGACTCCTTATACACTGGGAAAAAGGGAGACATGAAAGCTTAAATTCAACACTTAATATTTCAGTTATATCACAAATTCATATCATTTTAAAGTATATTAACACATTTGTAATTCTTGTTTTAAAAGATTATACTTAAATATATATATATATCAGAATGATTTTATAGTGGTCATGTTATACGAATATATTCTTAAACTACAGAGATTTTACATCTACAAAGGATATTAAAACATAAATATTTCTGCTATTTAAGTTTTCTCAATGTCAAAAAATTCCAAGCAATTTTTCATTTTTACCTTTTCCATGGCCTTCTTTGCATATGTTTTTATTCATCTTTATCATACTTAGTGCTTAACCTAATATCTATCACATAGTAGGTATGCAATAAATATTTGTGAAATAAATGAAGGCCCTGAAAGTCCATTTGGGGTGTGTGTGTGTGTGTGTGTGTGTGTGTGTGTGTGTCCCTTGTCCTTGCCATTTGCTCCTTAAGGAGCCTAGCTTTTAGTTTTTCCAAAGTGATAGACATTTAAGAGTTAGGTCAGATATCCTGTAGCCTGATCCAGAAAAGTCTGGAAGATATTGGAGTTCAAATTACATGCAGTTTTGTGGAGTATGGGTAATAAACAAAAATAAGGCATTACCATCTTTTACCTACTTATTCTTAGGGAAATAATAATAGAGATGTAAGTTCCAGTTGGCACTCCAACTGGAGATCTCACTCCAAATGAATGTAAGAGCAAAAAAAAAAAAATGCAAGAGATCAGTTACCTTAGGTCTAAGGAGAACCAGCCCACTCATTTGATCAGCAAATATCTATTGAGCACCTACTATGCCCAGGTAACTAGAGGGTGCAGAGGATGCAGAGCCCCTTCCTAATACTTGCACAGTTGCAGAGTAAGGTGGATTTAGACATAGCTTACCTCCACAGAGCAGCCCTTTGTGTCTCACGCAGGAGAAATTGTCGCACTGGCAGTAAGGCCCATAAATGTTTCCATAGGGAGATAAGTGGCAGATGCACTGTCCACAGTAGCAATCGCCTCTTCCACTGCATGAGGGATGATCCGGGGCCTCCTTGCAGGAATCTGTGCTTAGCATGTCCTCTCCACACTCACAGCGAGGACCCATGTAGCCAGGGTTGCAAGCACACACCCCACACTGGAAAGAACCGTTCCCATTGTGGCATTTGGAGCTGTTCACTTCCACTTCTTTCTGACAGTCACAGTTGCATTCCGGAGTAACAAGTATTTCTAGGGTGTCCCCCAGCCCCACAGGCTTTATAATGATGTGCCTGCTTCTTCTCTCACAATTTGGTATACTCACAGTCACATTAAATGAAGCCTGGAAAAGAAAATACTGATTATCTGCTTCTATCCACCAAAATGCATGAGAGGAAACAAAGCCATATGGGGATCGGCTTTGTCAAAAGCATTTATTAAGAAATCTTTGAAAAGTGCTTTTGGGAGAAAAAAAAAGAAAGAAAAGAAAAGCGCTTTTGAAATTCTTAAGAAGTTCACTGTCAGTACATTAAGGTAACTTCTGACTTATCCAAATATTTTGTTCAGATCATCTATTGGCCATCTACTTACTGTGTCTCCCACCTTCATGTGAGAACATTTCTTTTGGTGTGGGAAGAAGGTCCCGTTTTTACATATAGCTGTGAATGACAGATTGAGTCCTTCTGTGTCTCCTGATACTTCCAGTTCCACCTCAGATCGCAGTTCCTTTAGTTAAGACATAACAAGATAAATGAAGTCACAACCAAAAAAATACAGCCAGAAGAAGAATCGAAGAATCATGTTCATTAAACTAAAAATGAATAAAATTAAATTGGGTCTAAAAGAAATTCATCGTATCATCAAGCAAGCAAGCACAACACACACACAATTGTATTTTATCAAATCTAAGACATCATTAATTATAAGATACACCATTATTTTATGACAAACTATGACAAAATACTTCAAGATTATTCTGCACAATACATAAATAAATGCCCTCAGTCTAACATTGCTTTGAAAATTTTATCCATTCTGGGGTCTGGCAAATTCTCCTGAGTTGCATTGCTTGCCATATAAAAAGGCAATTCTTTTGCTTGTTCTCAGTAACAAAATGTAACAGCTTCCTTTTCTTTTACATATCATCATTTCTCAGGTCCCATAAAGCAGCTGGTTGTTGCTTTGCAAGGAATGCAGAATTGTAGTCATTCTTACCACAATGAATATTTGCTTCACTGATATCAATTTTATACCCTGCTGCTCTGTTTTGGTACATGTCTACATATATAATAACTTCATTTTAATATCAAATCATAGTACGCATTTTTGAAGATATTTCAGTTTATTTTTTTATTATTTTTTTATATTTTTAGGCGAGGCAACCCTTGGTTGACCTCACAGATTGCAAGGACCTTGTCAGCTTACAATCCCTTATTTTTTTATTTTTTACACCCACAGCACCTGGTCTTCCTAGGTGGTCTCCCATCCAAGTACTAACCAGGTCCGACCCTGCTTAGCTTCCGAGATCAGACAGGATTGGACTTGTTTAGGGTGGTATGGCTGTACACTTGAAGATATTTTAAAATGGCAATTATACTCGACACTTATAGTACCAACAGTGCATTTAACAAATCGAAGTGGCAACATATATAGTTACGGCCAAGTCTACACATGTGCAGGCAATGAAAACTACACTGTGACTTCTGCTCTATAGACAGCATCTGTGAGACATCACTAATTATAAAATATATCCCAATTTTGGGGGGATTAAAATGTGGAAGAAACTGTGCCTTGAAATCATATTGGAATTTATTTACTACCTATTTTAGATTTAGTGTAGAGGCAGGTCTGGGGAAATGAGTATAAGACCAGACTTCTGCCCTCAAGACAACTATCATCTTACTAAAAAAGAAAAAATGGAACTAAGTGAAGCAGTTAACATATAATGTCAGTCAATGTACCATTAAGTTAAAAAAATTGTATAATCCAAATGAGGGTTTGAGACAGTTTGGAAAAGAGGGTGGTCAGTGAAGGTTGAAGTATTAGCAGACTGGTCCTTCACAGTTGTGTTGGATTTAGAAATGTGGAGGGGATGACAATGGTATTTCAGGTAAAGGGATCAGAAGAGAGAAAGCTCAGTGCCATGAGTGGTAGAGAACAAAGACAAGGGGCTCAGACCAAGCCAGCACTTCAACTGTCCTGGGAGACACCAGACAACAAAGAGCCCTGTAGTTTGGAGAGATGAGCTAAGCCCTGTGGGAAATATTACTAAAAGCTTTTAAGCAGGGGCCTGATCTACTGAAAATACAGCTGCAAGGAAGTTGTCTGAAGATGTGTGCAGAACAGACTAGTTGAAGGAATAGGAAGACTTGAGTCAAGAAAACTGGGATCTTGTTGCATTCACCTTGGCCTGAGGTGTGAGGATCAGGAAGTAGGGGCAGTTGGTATATGTGATGATGTAGATTGAAGAGAGGTAGATTATATATGAAGTCATAGTAGAGGGGGAGAGAAAGGCAAGGTTTTTCAGGAGGAAGAATGTCAAGGAAGATGAAAGGGAGAGCTGTTTTGGAGAAAGCTAGTGTTACTATTCAGACGTTATCTATTCCTTTTTTTTAACAACAACAACGAAAAGTCTGTTGACAATGCTCTTAGTAGTATTTTTTGGATATATCTCCTCGGACAAGGGAAAAAAAGAGAAAACAAATAAGTGGAACTACATCAAACTAAAAAGTTTTTGTACATCAGAAGAAACCATCAACAAAATGAAAAGAAACCTACCAAATGGGAGAAGGTATACGCCAACAATACATCCGATAAGGGGTTAATATCCAAGTTATATAAAGAACTCATACAACTAAACACCAAAAAAAAAAATAACCCAATTAAAAAATGGACAGAGGACCTGAATAGATAGATCTACAAAGAAGACATACAGATGCCCCACAGACGTATGAAAAGATGCTCAACATCACTAATCATCAGAGAAATGCAAAATCAAATCGCAAGGAGATATCACTTTACACCTGTCAGAATGGCTATCGCCAACAAATCAACAAGTATTGGCAAGGATGTGGAGAAAAGGGAACCCTTGTGCACTGTTGGTGGGATTGCAAATTGGTGCAGCCACTATGGAAAACAGTATGGAGGTTCCTCAAAAAACTAAAAATAGAGCTACTTTATGACCCAGGCTTTATGACCCAAAACTACTTTATTATCCCAAGAAACCCAAAACACTAATTTGAAAAGATATGTGCACTCCTATGTTCAATGCAGCATTATTTATAATAGCCAAGTAATGGAAACAACCTAAGTGTCCATCAATAGATGACTGGATAAAAAAGAAGTGATACATGTATGCAATGGAATATTACTTGGCCATAAAAAGAATGAAATCTTACCATTTGCAACAACATGGTTGGACCTAGAAGAGTATTATGTTAAGTGAAACAAGTCAGACAGAGAAAGATAAATACTATGTGATATTACTTACTATATATGTAGACTCTAAAAAACAAAATAAGCAAACAGACAAAACAGAAATAGACTCGTAGATACAGAGAACTAACTGATGGTTGCCAGATGGGAGGAGAGTTGAGAGGCTGGGTGAAAAAGTGAAGAGATTAAGAAGTACAAATTGGCAATTACAAAATAGTCATGGGGGATATAAGGTACAGCATAGGGAATATAGTCAATAATATTGTAATAACTATGTATAGTGCCAGGAAGGTTCTAGACTTATCAGAGAGATCATTTGTAAGTTTATGAATGTCTAGCCACCATGCTATACAGCTAAAACTAATATAATATTGACTGTCAACTGAAGCCAAAAAAAGATTTTTTAAAAAGTCTGTATTTGGGGGACAAAACTAAATTAATAAAAATAAAAACAAATCAAATATAAATTGTAAAATGTTATGAATTAAGTTATACTTTAGTTCATGTAAAAGGATGTGAGTCCTTATGTCTGTTTCATTGCTGGGATTTTAAAAGCATATTTAGCTTCAAATTTTCCTTAAGTACAATTTTGCCAACTGACTAATAAGATGACCTTGTCTTCCTCCAAATTCTAAATTGCTGGTTGTAAATTCTAAGTCACTCCTTTTCCCTGCTTTTCCCATATTGTTACTCCTTCGGTAGATCGACACAGACTAACTTTTCAGAATACGGTTTTTGTCAGAGGTTGAAATGTCTTTTCTCAGTCCTAAAGGTACTCCCATCATGTTTTAAGATTTCAAATTCTGCCAATTTAGCATTAAAATTTACTGTTTCAATCTGTTTCATTTCAACTAGTGACATTATAAGTTTATGCATTCAGAAAATATTTATTGAGTGTCCACTATGTGCCAGACACTGTTCTAGGTGCTTGGAAAACAACAACAAAAGAAAACACTAAAAAGCTGACCTTTTGCAGTTTATATTCCAGTGTGGGAAGACAGAAAAGAAACAATATCATAAATAAGAAAATTATATAACACACTAGAAGGTGATAAATGCTACGGAAAAAAGTTAGGGTGGGATAATGAAAAGTAAGAGTGTGTGCAGGGGTTGTAGGCTGCAGGTTTTTTTTTTTTTAAAGTAAGTTAGGATTCATTTAGGTGACATTTCAAGGAATTGAGGAAAAATTAGCCCTGCAGATGTCTGTAAAAAGAGTGTTCCAGGAAGAGGGTACAGTCAATGCAAAGACCCCAAGACAGGAACATTTCTGGTTGGCTCTGGGAACAGAACAGCAAGGATGCCAGGGCTGCTGTACTGGAGGAGAGAGAGAGGAGAACAATAGGAGGTGAAGTCAGACAGGTAAGGGGGTGGAGGGGAATAGATCTGGTATGGGCCTAGCAGGCCGTTATAAAGAATTCAGCTTGTACTCTACAAAAAAAGAGCAAACAGAGTTATCTACAGAAGAGTGATATGAACCTATTTAATATTTTAAAAACAAAATTCTAGCTGTTTTGTTGAAAACAGAATGTAGGAAACCCAAAGTAGAAATGGGAAGTAGCATTTAGGAGGTTTCGCAATAATTCAGGTGAATGAAAATGGTGGCTCTGACCAGGATGCGAGCAGTGGAGGCAGTGACTTAATTAAATTCTAAATAATTTTGAGATAGAGTTAATGAGATTTTCTAATGGCTGAAATTTGCAGTGTAAGAGAAAGAGAGAGGGTGGGTCAAGGATCATTTCAAGCTTTTTGGCCCAAACAAATGCAAAGATGGAATTACCATCAATTAAGAAGGAGAAAACTATTTGTGAAGTATGTTTGAGAGAGTCCCCTGGTTACTCTCCTGAATTACTGACCAACATAATACAGCTTGGTTGCTGAGACCTGCTTGAGGTCCATGATCATGAATTTAAAGTGAGACCAGTTAGCGTGAGCATATGTTTTTCCCGTTCTCTTTCAGCTGTGCAGAGTGAGAGCACAGTTGAATTTAACTAGGACCATAGCTTCTCAAGCAACCTCAAAGGAGCAATAAGGGTTAGGGGAATTGAGGGTGTATCTAAGGAATAACCACAACAATTGAATTTAGGCTGAGGTTCCTGGCAAGAGAGAACATCAAGGGGATGAAGAACTGTAATGAAGGGGTGTGGGGTCAATTAATCGGAGATCCTAACGGGTTGAAAGAAATGTTAGGAGAACTAACAAGCGTGAACTGAAAAGACAGAAAGTGGTGGTCAGGAGATGGGTTGCATGTAGTTGAGATTATGAAAGAGGTTACTGGCAATGGTAAGGTTTAAGGAATGACAAGAGAGTGAAGATATGAAAGGGTAATTAAGTGGAAAGGGGTTGAGGTCATTTTAGGACCAGAGTTCAAGAAACTGAGAGGCCAGGGTATGAGTAAGAATATATGTGTGTATATGTGTGTGTGTGTGTGTGCGCGCACACACACATATTTATACATATATATATGTATGTATATGTGTGTCGGTGTATACATATATATCATATATACACTTACACTTACACACACACACTTAGACTGAAATCATCAAGGATTAAGACAGGTATAGTGTTGAAGATAGTGGCACAGTGAGTCAGGAGCTGAATGAGAAATGAGGGATATGACCTGAAAGTCTGTAGATGACAGCAATTAGGCATAGTGGGTGACATAATTTGACCAAAATGAAGGAAATCTCAACATCGGTATAAATAAAATATCACATTGCAAATTTCACCAGTAATATTTTAATGTAAATTTCCCAAAGAAAGAATAAAATATTTATTTGTGTATTTTATCATATCCTTCATTCATTTATTGAGCATCTACTATGAATCAGGCAAAACAAAACAAACCAAGTCACTTCCCTTCTGAAGTTTAAATGCCAGGAAAGGAACTTCCCTCAGGAGCACTAATATTTCAGTTTTTATTATGTGGAGAGCATTAATATCTCAATAGATTTTATTATGTGGTTAGAGAAGGAAGGAAATTAGTGAATGATGGTCAGTGAATACACATCTGGCATTTAAGAGTTTTTTTAATGTCAGTATGGCACTGTAAAATATTGAGCAGTGGCTCAGAGTTACTAATTATAAACAAATTGCCTCTGCCCCACTAGAAGTCAGTCAGAAGTCTGTTTTTTCTCGATATATTCTTTCGTACTCTTTTTCTTTATAGACTAAAAAGAAATCCAGTCTATGGATCCCCATATTTTGAAGTCCTTTTAGAATACATTTAAAAATAACAGAATAGAAAAATAATTTGAACAAGTGCCAAGACCTGTTGCATATTTCACCTAGTGAATCACAAAGTTTCAGTTATAATTCCAGAGCAAGATTATTTAGTATGAGAATAATAGACATGTCTCTGTATTTGGAGGCAGTAAAATAAGGACACGAGATTCACTTCAAATGTGATTTCAACTACCCTGTAGGTTATGTGAGTGATTTGAGTCCATAAAGTGAGACATAATCTCTGACTGAGCAAGCACAGACATGGAGGAGGCTGGTCAGATAGGAGGGGAAAATATTTTTGATAATTTACTGTTTTCTAATTTGCTTAATTCCTTTGAAGATGTTAGTGACCAACACTTTTGAGAGTGCCGACTTAAAGAAAACTGAGTGTGTTCTAATTAGGTGCTGATTGCTATGTGATTTTATTTGATTCTACACATTAAAACTTTTAATTATTGCATAAGGGGAAAGAAGGGTTTTTAGTATTTTGTTGACAAGCTTTCCTGTCTGGAAGAATTTCAAGCATGAGCTAATGTGGTGGTTAATTTTTTCATGTGAGCTAAGAAAACTGAAGTTTCCGAGGATGTGAGTGAAAAAATAAAAACATCCTATAATTTTAATGAACACATCTGTATTTTATTCTGAAACGAAATATATTTGAGAAAGAATGTTTTTCCCACTTAGGGTGAGTTTCAAAATTGGTGGGGCAATATCAAAATTATTGGGGAGTTTTTCCAAAATACGTAGCTCTTCCTTCACTTAAAGTTCTAAGATGTCTGTGAGAGAAATCTGGACATACCTATTTTAAAAAAGCTTCCCAGATGATTCTAAAATGTCATTTACTTAAGGAACACTGGTTCATTATATGTTAAGTATTGGTGTGTATGTATGTGTATATATATATATATATACATACATATATCTCGGATTTAGTTGTAATTTTAAAACATCGAAAATTAGAAATTCATTTGTTATTATGTAACTACTGTTCAGAGCATACACTAGAGCTTTAAAGCATTATAAAAATTTACTTTTTAAATTCCTGTTCTTATTTAGAACTTAATCACTGTCTTTGTGTGTGTGCATGAGTGCATGTGTGTGTGCATGTGTATTTTTTCTTAGTAAACAAAGGCAAGAATGGGGGACAAAATTTAGAACCAAAATAAAAAAGTGTTGATAACTGGCCATCTACCACTGATGAATTCAGTTATGAAATGAAGATAAAAAAAGAGAACATAGAGACCCTGTAAGTATGTATCTCATTTTAAGGGAAGAATTTTGTCCTCAGGTACAAATTTACAAAGCCAAGGCAAAAAAAAAAAAAAAAAAAAAAGTGTGTGTGTGTGTGTGTGTAACATCTCCAATGGAAAATTTCCCTGGTTCCCAAAAGAAGAGAATCTACAAAGTGGTACTCCTAGTATGCTTTGTGTCTTTTTCTTTGGGTTATGACTCGTAATTCCTTTAGAGTAGAATTAAAATTTTTCAGGTGACAACACTGCTGTTGGTTATTATTATAAAAACAACCTCAGCTTTATATTCAGGGGTATGATTTTTCTACCTTTGTCACCACTTCTCAGGGAGGATATCTGCAAATAAAGTGAACAAAATGTATATATTGGCTGCATTAATGCAGAGAGATTTTCTGCATGAAGCACTCTCTCTACCAACAAATAAAAATGCAGTTAACTGACTAAAACACATCTTAGTTTTGAATACCAAAGAAATAAAAAACGAAATAAGCCAACTGTAAAGTATCATACTTCATAAGCCGAGATGATCAGCTGGAGAATGTTTCCAGAGTCTTTCTGAAGTAACCCTACTGTAGCTCCAGGAATGAGTTTTGCATAATTCTGTAAACAAAAAAGAATAAGTCAATCTTTGCTCACTGTAAGTGAGAAATGTTAAGTGTGGGGTTCAGCCTGTGGGTTGAGATCACCTTTATTTAACCAGTTGGGGGAAATGGGCTCCTGATAACAACCAGGCGTTTCTCCTGAAACTGCAACTCTGCCTTGTTCATCTTCCTGCACTCAAGCGGGAAATGGCCCAGCCAGAGTTGCCACTGGGGAAATCTAGTGTCAGTGACTGCCTCTATCTAGGGCTGTGGTTTATATCACGGCAGGAGTCAAGTCTCAAATAATCATAACCTTATATAATACCTTCTTGTCATGGAGCATTCTTTAACCAAAAAATTCTGACCATACTACCAGGAGCCATCTTTTCTTTTTTGTAACATTGTGGAAACCGAGGTTTGTTATAAATGGCCCATCACCATTATCAGGTTGCTGTATAAGTCATTCAGTCCAGGGGTTTTAACTGTCAATCGCTTTTGATGGAGGAAAGGAGTGAATTATTTGAATGCTTGCTGTTAACTCGCCCTTTCCTAGTGGTAATGAGCACTCTTTTAGGATGTCAGCACATGCTGGGGTTGGTTGGAATCACCCAGAACTCAACACGATTGAATGAGTCAGAACCTAGCTCCAAACCATTTGCATCCTCCACCTACATTGCTTCTCTTGAGATGTCATTTCCACCTGAAGGGATGAGTCATCAACACTCCACATGGCCAGGGATAAGGCATTTCAAAGAAGGGTAGTCGAAAATTACCTCGCCTTTAGGTTTTATGTTTTAAAACTATTTGCAAATAAAAGGTTTGCTAAAGTATATAGTAAACTTCCCTGTCTTCTTAAATACTCTCAAGCATACTTTGACTTTTTTCTTGAGGAAATAGAGTCATACTTATCAATATTAACTATAGCTTTATAATCATCAAAGGCTTTTAAAAATCCATGGGTAGATCACACTCATACCAAGTGGGCCCAACGGCTATGCTTTTGCTTCTTTTATTTGTTTTTAAATAGTTTCTTTTGTTTCCTTGTTAGACTATAAGCTATTGCTCCCCTACCAATTTACTCATTTATTCATTTACTGTTGCATCAACAACATCTAATAAGTAAGCTTAATATACTATGAGACATCAAGAAGAGACAAACACTCTTTTTGTCAGCTGTGGTCTTCTAAGTTGTGTGTTGTGAAATCAGGTGACTGAATTTATTAGATTGTACATAGAAAAGAGAAATAAGCTTTGAGTGAAGGATTCAGGGCATCTCCTGTAGTTCAAACATAATGACATCTTATCTTATTCCACAGAAGGCAAATAGCTTAGGAAATACACAAAACTAATTAGAATTAATAATTATCATTAATTATAATTGTGATACTAAATAAATAAATCAGGACAAACGGGACAAAGCAGAGAAACAAACAAAGCGAGGGTGATGTTAGAACACCAACATGTTCTGGGAGTCCTGAGCACTTGCTGGAGGTGGGTACCTGGGTTAAGTCCAAGCTTTCTACATCTCTTGTATTAAAAAGATGGGCTTTGGTTTTAATTTGTGGGTTTTGTAATGTTCCACTTATGTTCATGATAATGTTTCAGTGTGAAGTCGATGGTCTGAACTCTTAAAGGTGTCAGTTGTCACTCTGCCTTGAGGCTGTGCTTTATTTTTAAAGGGGCTGTGGGCAGGAATCCAGGTAACATTCCTCCCATTGCTCCATGCTCCACATCGCTGCCCAGTGAAGGCAGGGTCCACTCTGATTCCCCGAGTCAGGTAGAACTTCTCAAATACGGGAAAGGGATGGGAAAGGCACTGGTTCATCGATTTACCTATTCAAATAAACACATGTCAAAAGGGCTGTGAAGCATGAGACCTGTGGTTAACAGCGAATACTTAAATAGGAACTTGAATTTCACTCAAGTGGAGCCAGAACGTGTATAAATTTGGTCCCAGAAGAGAAGGCAGAGGTAATCTTTAGAGCTTGACAAGGAAAGGTTTAGATCCTTTTGAAAAAGAATTTCAAGGCTCTTAACTTTGCATGAAACTGCTATCCTTTGGACAAGTAACAAATCTTTTTTGAGATGGAGGCAGAGTGAACGAATAAATAGGGCTTGATGAAGGTAGTTAAGAAAACCAAGGCA
The DNA here is from genome assembly GCA_028627145.1 of Eidolon dupreanum. Classification (NCBI taxonomy): domain Eukaryota; kingdom Metazoa; phylum Chordata; class Mammalia; order Chiroptera; family Pteropodidae; genus Eidolon; species Eidolon dupreanum. The sequence continues at coordinate 114,983,908 of CM053503.1, forward strand.
ATCAGAAGAAACCAACCTTACAAACATGAGTGAGAAAATCAACCTCAGGAACTCTTGGGTGGCATGGTAGAGAGGAGGGAAGTAAAACCTATAATTAGGATAATCCATGCACAGATAACAGGGGATTCAAGCCCAAGATATTCAAGCCCAAGCATAGGAGTTTGCATTTCTCATCAGCTCATGCAACATCATGTTTTTAGACTTCATAATTTCTAATATTCGAGAGTCATCTTTTATAGTTACAGTGCTATATAATTTATCACATCCAAGCATGCAAAAGCATCCTTTTTCTAACATTAAACATGTTTAATTAAGACAATTTATAATAGCACTTTAGGGCTTTAACGAAAGAAAGGCATTTGACACATGATATTTACAGTAATCATAACACTACAAAATTTAAAGTATAATTTTTTACAGTATTAAATCAGGATGCCAAATTGCCCATGGTTTAGTTAGTTATTTGAAATGCTTGCGGGGAGGGGGATCAGTATCAGGAATTAATTAATAGTTTTCCTCTACACAATTGTCAGTGTTTTCACTCGGTACCGCTGTGACTGCCAACTCCTTTCTACTCTCGCTCTAGTGGCAATCAGCAACTAAAATTAATGCTAAACCACTTGTCCTAATAGCCAAACACCAAATGTCATACCACATACAGGATCATGATTATGCTTTAGGAGGTGGATGGATTTGGCTTTGTTAACCAAGAATTAACTCAAAATCTGGAGGCCACTTGATGCAGTGCTTGTGGAGAATATCCATTACACCTCAGCCAAGGGAATACCGAGACTGTTTTCAGCCTGTATTTGATCCCTGGAAATCTCCTGCTTGTCAAGAATGGAAGATAAGAAATGGACAAAGGGTAACTTAGCAAGAAGGGAACAAAGGATATAGAAGAAAGTGACCGATTCACACCTGTACACTCTGAGCTCCTCTCAGAGACTCTCTGCCGGTTTGGTGCCTCTCAGTGTCTGGCTGCCAGAACCAGCTGTCAAGTGTGCATGCCTGCTTGGCTAAGGTCAGAGAACCATGCAGACACATACCTGCTGGCCGTAGACAGGACACTGGTTGGCTTTTTCTTAAAAAGGACCCAGGCTGAGGGCCTTGGCAGACCCTTGGCTGCTTTTGGTGCTACTTTGGCGTTCTCACCCATAGAAGGGATGGCTCCTGACAGTGACCTTCCTTCCCACTTTGACTGTTCGTCCTGTTGCATTAAATCTCATCTTCAGGTTCAGAGCCTGTGTTCTGGGTTTTGGTTTTGTATTAACTGTATCCTTCCTGGGCATTTTGATTGGGTTTCTGCCTTTGATGGTGACTCTACTGGACCATTATGTACTAGTCTTTTGACATTTCTGCTGTCATCTCAAAGGCTTCTTATCACCTCAGACTCATTAGCTACCATTTTGTACAGACTACGCCACTCATGCTTCTCATCAGAGGGTGGGAAATAAAAGTCGACTTGCCACGTATCTGCTAGCCACATTTTAATAAACAATTTGTAAAACCAAATATTTAGAACAACCTGCTGCTTCTCTTTAGGCTCTGTGCTTGCTTAACTCTTTATTGAAGCCTCACTAATATCAAGGGGTTTTATGCTCAGCACTATTTATTTTCAGTGTTATATTATTAACTGATATCAGTGTTTCTGGTCTTAAACTATACTTACTAAATGTGTCTTGGTAAAATACGTTTACTAAATGGTTGGCTTATATAGATTGACAATCTATGATGTTGCAGAATCTTTTCACAAATATTCCTCTGATCTCTCACAGTATTCTTTTCATCATTCCCTTTTACCTCTTCATATAGTGGCTACTGTTTGTGCATTCTCTCCCCTTCCACACACACTTTAAAGATAGTATAACACACGTTATAACACATGTACAGTGTTACAAGTAATAAGTATACAGTCCAATGAATACTTAAAAAGTAAACAAGCAAATGTAACCGCCACCAAGATCAAGAAATAGAACATAATCAGCACCCTGGAATTTTCCCTTTATTCCAAAGTCATTGTCTCACAGTCATTATCTCTCCCCTAAAAGCTTAACCACTATTTTGACTTTTATCACTATAGAAATCAGGGAGGATATCTTTGTTGCCTGACTAGAAACAAAAATGTGTGAAGTATAACACTAAAAGCACTGTTTATAAAAGAAAAGATGGCTAAATAGAACTTAAAATTAAAAATTTCTGTTCTAAAAAGATGCCTTTAAGAGAGAAGGAGCCATTGAGTGGGAGAAAATATTTGTAATACATGCATTTGATTTGGTGCCAGACCATGTAAACACCTTCTGCATGTCAATAAGGAAAAGACACCTTGTTAGAAACAGATATGCAAGTGGCAAAAGAGTATGTGAAAAGTGTCCAACATTATTAAATCATTGAGAAATATAAATTAAAAGCACAATAAGATGCCTGTATGAATCTCCTAGAAGGGCCAAAATTTAAAAAAAAAACAAAAACAAAAAACCTGACGATTCTCTCACATACTTCCAGTAGGAGTCTAAATTGGTACAGCTTCTTTGGAAACTGGCAGTAGCTACTAAGGCTGAACATGAGCACGCCTTATGACCTAGCAGTTCCACTCCTAGATGTATCCACACAACAGAAATGAACCCATGATATATGACTCTATTGAGACAAACAAATGCAAAGAGAGACATTTATTCTCCTTGTTGTCAAGATGATGCTTGTAGGTAATCAAGATGTCACCTGAATAGGGAAAGTGCAGGTAATTCTTAAAGGGTCTCAGGTCTTTCCGGTGTTTGGCCACAAGGAGTAATCAGTTTCTACCTGGTTTCCTTCTGTCTGGGGATGGACTCAATAAAGGTCTACACTGAGCAAACTCCTCAGCACTCACAGCACAGCCTGCCTCCTTCGGAATCTCTCTCCTTCCTCAGGAGCCGCAGTTATTAATTTAAGGGTCATCACAACAATATGGAAAGATTCTCACAAGCTTCCTGACATCCCCAAGCACCTCCTGCCTTTTGACACATTCTCAGAAACCCAAGCTCCTGGAGCATGTATTGTCATGAGATCTCTGGGACATCCTTGGGGAAGTGGCAGGAATGCCTGAAGAGGAGACCACATTGCTTTTTATCTCCTCTGTTAATCTCACTGTTCTGGTGCAATGAGCCCATATTGTAGACAGGTCTAGAGGTACCCAGAACTCTCTTCCTAACATCATCTGGGAAAGAATTGCTAGAGTGAATACTTGTAATTGGCAGTGTCATCTCTTTCATTCTTCATAGAAGCTCTGTTATTTAGGTACCATTATTATCTTTGTTTTACTACAAAGATGCTGGGTCCCAGAGAATTTAGTTAACTTGCCTGAGGTCATCCAATCAGGAAGTAGTAGAGCTGAACTCACCCACCATACTCTACCTTAGAATCATGATTCTCTTCACCAGGCCACTGGTGGCAGGTACCCAGCAATGACTGTCCTGGTCTAGAGATGCCATAGGTGAGCCTGAGCGAGGTTAATGAGTAAGCCTAAGTTAAGTGGATATATTTGTTTCCAGGGCTGCTATAACTCAGTATCATAAACTGGGTGGCTTAAAAAAAAACAGAAATTAAATGTCTCATAGTTCTGGAGGCCAGAAGTCTGAGATTAAGGTGTCATCGGGCCACACTCACTCTGAAACCTGAAGGGGAGAATTTGTCCTTGTTTTTTTTCTAACTTCCAGTGGTCCCTGGCAATCCTTGGCATCTTTGGCTTGAATATGAATCATTCTAATCTCTGCCTCCATTGTCACGTGCTGCTTTCCCTCCTGTATCTCCATCTCTGTGTCTCTTATAAGGACATCAGTCTCACTGGATTAAACATCTATCCTACTCCAGTATGACCTTACCTTAACTAATTACATCAGCAAAGCCCTATTTCTAAATAAGGTCACGTTCTGAGGTACCAGGCATTAGGACTTTAACATGTTTTTTGGTGGTGGAGGCGGGGGCACAATTTAACCCATAACATTCTGCTAGTGTCCTTTTGCTTTCTTTAACCTTTAAACCCTTCGTTTTAGCTGGAGAAGTGAGTACGTTGCCCAGTCACAGAGCTGATAAGCGTTAGAAACAAGTCTTGGCTCCAAAGCCAGTGCTCGTTCTGCTCCACCAGGCTGTGCCAAGAAATGGCTCAAATGCCAACTGCCAGGGAGGGTGAGTCTCATTAGAAAGTTAAGATAACAATGCCTTGTATTTAGACCTAGGGACTTAGAGATTACAGAACATTTTCCTACCCAAAGCAAAAAGAAAAGAAGAAAAAGTGTTGTGCCTGTAATCACTTTCAAACTGAAAGGCTACATCTTGAAAGAAAGGTAAGAAGTAGTGAAACCACAGAGTAAAAAACATTTTTTTTTTCCTGGGGAACTGTACCATGCTATTTGTCTGGTCAAAGGAAAACAGCTCTTTGCTGGTAAAGCCTCGCTTTTGTCAAGCAGGGTGCTTCTTCCAAAGCTAGGGGTGGGCTGGCTTTCACAAAATAAGTCCTTCTTGTGAAGGCAATCAGAAAGCTTTCTTCCCATCAGGTCTTTCATTCTTGTGAGGTTTTATTCCACTGGTTCGATTGTTCATTATCCTTGTTCATTATCGGTAAATGCATGGCTCCCAGTATTATGCAAAAGTTTACCCCCAGGCTCAACTGTGTTACTAGGACACCCAAGATTCCAAAAAGAATATGTAATTGTTTCTGGCACAAGGTAGCTTGAATGTCTGGGTTGCATGAAATCTGCTTTGCCTTCGGGCTTTCAATTGTCAGCATTCCATAGTCAGGTAGGTAGCAATGGGAGTGTGTTAATTAGATCAGGTGCTTGATCTTGAAGTCTGCGCAGGCGATGACTAGTAGTCGGCTTCAGAACTTTCGAGCACTACCTGTCTTTCTCCCAGTCTGCCCCAGAATGTAATTATCTTGTCAGCCAAGAAGCTGTAGTGCACAGTTGAGCGAGTGCTCGGCAGCAGTAACAGAGTGATAAGAAAAGACAAATGGACCCACCATGTGTGATTGTTCTCAGACAAACAAGTACAGAGAGGCAGTGGAGAATGGAGACTTAGAGAACAAAGAGGCTACATGGAGTATTTGTTACTGAGGATATAGCAGATCATCTCTTAATAAGATTACGCTGCTTTTTGAGAGGAATTGCAGACCTTTGCTCACAAATGCAAATCCCAAAGCTTCAGAAAGCTCTTCTAAAATGGGAAGCGATGTTAGGTTCATTAGCATGCTCTTTTGCTTTACAGACCCAATGGCAGGTAATAAAACTTTGAAGGATGACTGGTAGGAACACGATGAAGGGGAACAGGAAAGAGAAAGCAGGTGTGTGTTGTACACACGAGGACTGCTAAAGAGGTATTAGCCCTTGATAACTTGCAGTGTGGTGGATGGACCAGCAGCATCAACATCATCTGGGGGCTTGTGAGAAGTACAGAGTCTCGGGGCCCAGTTCAGACCCCCTGGATCAGTTTGCCTTTTAAAAAGCTTCCCACGTGCTTGGATACACTAGGAGAGATTTTTAAAAACACTGATGATATCTGGTTCTCAGGCCCAGAAGTACTGATTTATTGGATTGAGGTGTGGCCTGGCCATTGGTCATTTTCGAAAGCTCTCTAGGCAATACTAAAGAGCACCAAAGTTTAAGAGTGACTGATATAGAATGATCAGTCCAGGAAGGGCTGTGGTAATTTGGAAAATAAAGGTGTTATGTTTTTAAATCTGAATACCCCTAATTCAGAAGGTATCCTCAATTATAACATACTTCAATATTTTGTGGAAACTTAAGACAGCTCTTCTGTATTCAACAACAAAAGTGGTGTTTTTGAATGCCTGCTGCCCATGGAATAGCATCATGCTTACTGCTCTTGGCCTTTAAGACTGAGGATCTGGTTTTAGCCTTCCTATCCCACTTTATCTCTTTCTCGGGTTAGACTGACTAGCCTTATTTCAGTTTTTCAAACTCAGTGAGCATTGAGTCCCTTACTGCCTCAGGGCCTTTGCACCTGTCTTCCCCTCTGGAAAACTCCACAACCTTTAGGTTGCTGCTCCATAATCATTTTTTGAAAGGGGTCTTCCCTGAAGATATTTGAAGTAAGATCTTAATCTTTCCCCTTCCGTTATTCTCCATCCCTGCACACTACTCTTTTCCAGTTTTTTAGTAAAATTTCTAAAACTTTTAGTGTAAGCGTATCTCAAATATCACATGGGACATATTTATACTAAAAATTCTTTGTTGCTTATTTAAATTTTTAATTTTTCTGGGATTCTGTATATTATGTGCTAAATCTGGCGATCCTATAGAAAAAATATGCCAGTGCCTGAATTAATGAATAAAGTATGCCCAAACTGTTCAAGCTCAACAATATTTTCTGGTTCCAAAATTTTCTATTTACTTTTTGAAGATTCAATACTACAGGGGCAACAAAATATTGAACTATATTTCAATTAGTACTAGCTTCTTTGTAGCATTTTAATGGCTCTTTCAGATAATTAGGCACAAAATTAAGATATATAATAGTCCCAAATTCTTCTAAGGTCCAGGAGGCTGTCAGTTTAACTTATTCCTTAGTGCCTTGATGCCATATGTAACTGTTTAATAGGCTCTGCCATGTGGAGAATGCTTGCTTACAGTTAGACTCTTGCATGGTGATCCAAGCTGGAGTGAGCTTCCTTTTAGCATAGCATAGTAATTTGGGCTAACCTTGCAGACACAGACAAGAGTGGCCAACTGATACCTTAGGAAAGCTTCAGGGCATAGATGGGTAAATGAGTTAAACAGGGGTGCCTGTATCCTGAAGTCCTTTGAGAAAGCATAAAGAAAGGTAGTTCTACAGCTTAGAGCACTTTGCAGAATGGAGAGGAGCCTTTGGAGAAGCTGAGTTTGTTCACAGACATTAGAGTCCTCACCAAGAGGGCACTTGCAGGGATAAGAAAACAGATATTAGAAATATTTTGTTGTTCTTATTAAAGTTATCATGAAAGTTATATATGAATGTGTAAAAAAGTAACCAAATCATGTGAATATGTAAAGAAGTAACCCAGTAAGTGAAAATGTAATAATTGTGATGTTCTGTAGCTACTGGTGGGAGGGGAAGCAGTTTGCTTTTATTTTAAAGCAGACATCCTGTAAGTATAGCAACCACAGATTCAAGATTTTGTAAAATGACCTTGATTTTCTCTAATGTTATCCTTGTCAATAAAGTGATTGTTTGACACTTATAACTAAATGCAGTTTAAGGCTATAAATATATAAACTCATTCAAAAAAATTTGAACATACTTAATATGTACTATATGACACCAATTATGTTAAAATATGTAAATTATGCAAAGAAAAAAGAAGACTTATTCTAAAATGTCAAGAATGGTTAGCTATGTCTGAGTGATGAGTTTTGAGTGATTTTTATTTTCTTCTTTATACTTTTCTTTATCTTTGCTCTTTTTTTTTCTTTCAAATAATATGGTGTTTTTTGGGAGGAGGGGAGGGGAATTACACTCCCACATTGTTGGTAGGAGAATAACTGATATAGCCATTTTGGAAAGCGGCTGGGACACACCAAGGAGAGTTGAGAATGCCATTCCCAGTGACCTGGGGACTTTACTTCCAGAAATGAATCCTCGGTAGAGAACATGTATGCAAGGATGTGCATGGCTGCAACATTTGTAATGCTGCCCAGTTGGAAGTGATACGATGTCCTTAGTTGCAGAATGAACACACTGCAGTACATACACTTAATGGAATATGCATAGCAGTGAAACAGAGTAAACGAGAGCTATGTGTATCTCCATGGATAAGCTTCAAAAATTTGACTGCAACAATGTGAATGTACTTAACATCACAGAACTATATACTTAAACATGGTAAAAACAGTAAATTTTGTATGTACGCTTTACCATAATTAAAAAAAAAATCCTAAAACATAACACTGAGTTAAAAATTAAATTGTAGAAATAATATGAAATTAAACTTGTAAGCCACAATGCTGTAATTATTTGTGGATGTACATATATTTTTAATAGTCAAAAAATAAAAGTGGGAATAATATACACTGTATTTAGATACTGGTTATTTCTATGGGAGGAAAAAGGAAGGTGGGGTCAGAGTTGAGCAGTTACATAATAGGCAACTGTATCTGAAATGTTTTATTTCTTTAAAAAAAAATTAAGCAAATATGGAAGCAAAATGTCAAGATCTGAGAAATCTGGTGATAGGCATGTGAATGTTCACTACCTTACTCTATGTTTCTGTGTGCTTGAATTGTATCATAACAAACCTATAGCCTTTGTCAGATCATGTGTCTCCTTTGACTGGAACTGTAGATAGTGATTACCATAGACAGTAGCTATTTTACTATTTATTTATTGAATTTTTATGAGTTTATTTGAGCCAAACTGACGACAATTACCGGGAAGCGAAATCTCAAATGCTTTGATAATAGCCGTTTTAGATGGTTGGTCAATGACTTCATGTTCCCTGGCCTGTTCTTACCACTCAGAGCTTAAATGACCCACAAGGTAGAATCCAAATGTCTCTTTTTTTTTTTCAAGTCTATACATTAAAAAATTGCCATATTCATTTAAATTAATAGCAACATCAAAGAATCCTAGTGTTTACTGGCCTTGAAGGACTCTGCCATTTATAAAAATTTCACTTATTGTTTCCTCTGTCAGGCAGCTCAGCTCACTCTTAGGCTCTGGGCTTTCACTGCTCAGTGACCTTCAAAGTCAATTACTTTATTTAAAATGCTGCTTTTCTGGTGGTCTAGTAGCTAGAAACTAGCATGTTTTTTCACGACAGCAGTCCAGTTTCATTTGCGACTTAACTCAGTGGCTGAGGCTGCCTGGGTTCAAATCCTGATTCTTCTATGCAACTTGCTTTGTTATTTTGGGTTCTATAGCCATAAAATGGAGATTAAGAGGTAAAATGAGTTAAAATCTTAACCCCAGACTGCTACCTAGTAAGTCCTCAGCAAACCTTCCCTATTATTTTTATAGTTACAGTTGCATATCATCTCTGGTTTTCAGTTTCCACTGCTATAAATAAAGAGGCTTAGTCCAACATTATGGTACTGAGAGCATCAAAGGTAGTTTAAGATTGCCAATTAATTTGCTGCCCTTTCTAACCAAGATGGTGAATAGAAAAAGTAAAAACACTGACCGATTGAAAACTCTGGCCCCTCAGCAAAACTCTGCCTTGTGGTCTCTTTCCAGAATACAACTTCTAAAATGCCCTTATTATATTCATTAGGCAAATTATTGGTCCACAAGTCTGTTAATGCTCTATGAGACTTCTCGAGCCAGGCACTGTCTTATTCTTCTCTTCTATAATCAGAAACCCTGGTTCATGGGAGGATGTCAGGAAATATTTGACGAATGAATGAGTGAATAAATAAATAAGTAAATAAATAAATAATAAATGAGCGACTTCAGTCAATAGCATCTTGGTCCCAATGATATGCTAGATATTCTGGGTGCTGGGTAAATCTTGAAACATTTAGGTATTATATGATTGAAATCCCATGTTTTAGTTCTACATGGGTTGGCCTAATAGGGCATCTCATTAAGACCCTACTTTAAATCTGTATTTTTTTTTTCTGTGTGTTATTTTCTGGATTATGAGGCTTCAAATTCTTTAGAAGTAAAGTACTATGTGGCATCTAAAGGATAGCTACCGATGACTTTCCGTGGTTGCGATTTATTTATTAGACTGGAAAATACTTCTAACAATCTTGCCCTGATAATCTGAAGGCATGAGATTTATTTCCAAATCTTCTCTCTCTAAAAGAGGCTTTATTAATGAGGGAAGTGTAGACAGGTGCTTCTCCTCGGTTTTTGTTCTGAGATACCATCAATTAAAGAGAAATCAAAATGCTTTTCTATTATACCTGAATTAAGAACACTTTATTAATTCTAAGGATATTTCTCACAATTCATAAATTGCCTTTTCATTCTTAGATGATTTTATTTTCACTAAAAGCATAAATTTGGAATACCCCACTATAGGTTAGTGTTGATAGGATAAAATAACAACTTTCTACACCATGCCCAATAATTTGCCATATTACAGCTAGCTAGATTTTATCTACACAAAGACCATTGGAAATCAGAGTGATTTCCCCACTCTGGGGTCAGTCACTGACTACTAAAGTTGGAGGTCATTTTATTTTGTTTGTTTGTTTGTTTTGTTTTGTTTTTGTAAAAACCAAGGGCAAAAATATAGGGATTTTCATCAGAGCAAAACTATTTTGAGCTTTTCCAACAGTGAACATTCTAAAACAAAACGATAACAGAACAGGCTAACAAGCAGGAGAAGGGTCCAACTTTTGTTTTATCTTCCTCCTCATTTCTCTGTCTTTCAACTCTGTTGCTGCAGTGAAGAGCTCAAAAGATGAGCAAAAAAAAAAAAAAAAAGAAGAAGAAGGGGTGAAATAAAATTGAAACTTGTATATGGTTGATAATTTTTACAAGCCACACAAGTATGTCAGGCTTAGAGCATTTTGTGGCTACTCTTTATGCTTGTTTTTAGATATAACGACTACCGGAAGAATAATTGCTCAGAGGTTTTTCTTTCATGGCCTAGTAAGAAGGTTCTGGAGCTCATCCAGCAGGCTGGTTCTAAGACTGATGACAGAGTGTTCTTTCCTCTCTGGTGCCATCTGAGTCTAAAGTGGAAGAGGGGAAAAGAGGGACTGCCAGGGCTGCAGGGATCGCAGCAAAGGGTCTGGCACCTCCACCTGCTCTTACACATGGGTTCTCTCAATCTTGACAGGTATTTGTCACCCAAAACTTCAAGTTCCTATTTAGAAACTTTGATCTAATTGGAGAAAAGATGAGGTGTTTGCACTGCAATTTTTAAAAAATTTATTCAACAAATATTTACTGAGAACCTAGTGTATATTGAGAATTGTCCTAAACAGAAAGATGAACAAGACCCACCATTTTCCTCAAAGAGCTGATAATCAAAGGCTTTTTACCTCCAGGGAGAAGGGCCCTTTGGTGGTATAAAAACCAACCTGGGTGCCCTGTCCCATGTTTTAGACACATCACTCTGTTCTAATAACCATAGGGACATCAATTAATGGTCACAGACTAAATTGGACATGTCTATTACCAATACATCTTGTTTACTTTCTGAGTGCTGTGTTTCAACATTACAACATAAATACGAGGTCATGTAATAATTATTATCATACCTTTATAAAACTCATCTTTTCCAGGCAGAAGTAGAGATTTTGAAAGATATAGAATGTTTTAAAGTCTTGTAAATAATCCCAGGTGGTTAATAATTTGACAATGTAGTAAAAAATGCTTATTTAATTGTTTTTTATCTCAATATCTCATTAGGAAAGAAAGACGAGTCAAATTAGACAGTTGAGGTTTATTAGCCTGATACTATCTTAATGTAAATTAACAGTAAACATTTGAAAACAACAGAGGAGATAAAAAAAATTGTTTTGAAGCCTGGATAATTGAATCCTGAATCAAAATGGTAGTTAGCACTAGAATGTAATATACTACCTACAGCTCAGTCTATTATCTATCATTATCTCTTGAACCCTGTAATTAGACAAACAGGAAACTATTCGTAATAATAAGTTTGTTCAAAATATCTGTTTGCTGGAGTCTGGGGTGCACACTGTAGTCATATTGAACTGAAGGAGAAACTGCTTACTTTATCCTTTCCATTGTTTGTTCATCTTTGTTACCACAAAGTACAGCAGCACTACACATCTGGGAAGTCCAGAGCATCTTACCAAAATTACTGAAAAAACAGTCATTTTCCCTGCATTCCATGAATGGGCAACATAAATCTTTTTGCTGCAAGACGGGGCGCCATTGAACCTAACCCATCCCCTGCATGGGGTGTACGCACACAACTCTGCTCAACACAGAGCTGGGGCAGGCAGTTTGCCCTCTGGAATTCCCATTAGCTCCTACCACTTAGTTGCTTTCCTTATCCTATTGCTGGTTTTATTTTTCAGTGATTCTTTAGTAGTTATGTTTCTCTATCTCAGCTATCCAAACAACAGGTTGCACAGGGCTCCTGCACACACATAAGGCTCCTTCTAAGAGATTTAAGTGGAAAAGCAACACAAGCCATTATTGGTCTATTTTCAGTTTTCATTATCAATAAAACAGGAGATTAGCATTTTCATGCTGTGTGAAACCTTCAGGAAAGTGCAATGTTGCTGTCATTATGTTTGGACCAGGCAGCTGCCTGCCCCCACTAATGCAGATGGAATAGCGAGCCCAACAAAATAAAAATAAAACAATGAAAAGATCGAAGTCATAGAGTGGGCTGCTGACCTGGTCCACTATGTGGCTCCCTAGAAATGTCCCTTTGAATTTAGCGGAGCCTGGATGGTAAAGACCACAGATCATGACAGAACATAAATTCGCCTCATAATGAGATTAGTAGGCGGGCAAAATGAATGTCCTGCTGTTACATTAGAGGCAGCTTTAATCTGGCGTTTTCCTTGGAAATGGGCATTTCCTTTGCAGTAAGGGAACCGTGGGTGTAACTAGCTTAAACACAACGGGTTCTGTTTTGCCACGTAGTTATTTTCCTTTATCTTTTTAATAGCAATTTTGAAGAGGTGTATAAATGAGTTGTGAGTCTTAAAGACTATTATCAAAGTGAGTTATGGTCGTCTGTGTTCACGATCATCAGTCGTGTTTCTCAGACTCTCCTTTTAAGAAAAGTTCTGTGCAACACCCCCGCCCCCTTCAAAACAGGAGCCCTGCTGTGGAGGAGGTGTTGAGACCCCCAGGGTCCTCCCACACTAGCCTTAAGTATCAAAGGCAGAATAGACTCACTATTGTATTTGTGGCATATATTTTTTTAAATCTTTACCGCAGTTCTACTACTTAAAACCACTGGAAGCAAGTATCACATACTAAAGAGCCTTAAGAAAATGCCCAGATCAGGTGAACCCACATGATCTCTGCATAGAACAAAGGCCTCGAGTATGCAGCTTGATTGCAAGGGACTTCCTTGGTTTTCAGCAGAAGGCAATCTCACCTGGAGTACAATAACCTCCTCTTATTAAAAATGCAAGATAGGATCTCCTCCTGGATCCTTTCTACATAACCTAATGCAAGTTTATGGGGTGCACCAACCTCAGCATTGAGTGGTATTTAATCAAAGCCTCTGTGAAGTAATCTCAGTGTTTCTTGAACTTTGTAAAGTCACCGAGGAGTTAAGAGATCCTTTCAAAAGGAATGGGAGATCAGACTCTGAATTTAGGTGTATTTGAAGCTTTAGCACAAAAGTCGGAGACGATTTAATGTACACCTATTTTCTCGACATTTTCTAGGTCCCAGGCTAGAGAGTCCTTACTTCCCTGTGACACTGTGCATTAGAAATAGATCATTTGCTAGTACCTCAATTCATGGCATTTTGATGTATTTCTTAGGTCAGAAAGAAACCACAGAAATCTTTTGTGTTTGCATATGCATTTTTCAATATATGTATTGGTTTACAAACATTATTTCATCTAATGAAAGTTTTCTTTCTGTAGTTGGTACTTCCATCCCAAAACTTGAACTGCAAATCCAGCTACTTTATGGAGAAATTATTTTTTGGTTCAGTCGAACAAGTTTTTTTCTTGCAACTTTCCACCTCTCAATAGCTTGAGTTGTGTCTCTACTTATATGTTTTCTTGTATCTAATTTGCAAATGTCAGAGCATTTAAAGTCAATTCTCCTCCCATTCTCATAATTTTTTCTGCTTTCTGTTAATTCTCTCCTCGTCAGATGAAATAGTTCAAGGGAAGATAGACTAGATTTCCATTAGTTAAGTGGTCCTATCTTTATTGGTACTTTCTTCCAACTTATCTTTTCATTTCCATAACTCTTTTTTCCTTGTCCCACATATCTGTCCCCACTCCTCTTGGCACCTTTGCGTTTATAATTTAAGTTGTAAACAGTAACTGAATCCACTTTGCCAAGTATATTTGGCATGTGTTAATAATTTTCTAATAGCATTCCATGCGTTAAACTCAGGGTTAATGTTAAAATTTCATGTTGAATAATCTCCTTGAAGGAATTTCCTGAATTAAGTTTGCTTACCTCATATAAGTGAACTTGTTCTTGGGTTACGGCAAAGATGAGTAACACGTTATTTTGCACCAGTTTATCAATGAGTTGTCCAATTGTAGGATACTCCTAAAATTAACATATAGATTTTAAGTATCATCTTAACAAAAGTATGTAAAATAAATAAAGAATTGTTTTTTTCCAAAGATATCTCACTGAGTTTGGCATTTTAATGCTCGTAGGCATTACGGTGTCTGTCACTCTAAGTAAACAAACACATAATTAGCATTACTTAATTGGTTTAATAATTGTTTCCTAAATCTTGTAAATCCAATTAATTACTAAGAGTCAGTGCCTGACAATGTAGTGCATTATGCTCTCTTACTTCTAAGGTGATCACTTGAAATTTACTTAACAACTCTTAGTGTGTCATATTTTCAGGGGTAGAGACACATTTCTTCTAAGTGCCACTTGCCAGCAGGCTCAGGTTACAGGGAATGTTAAAGTGGAAGGAGGAGCAGGTATACTCTGACGGATGTCACTGGGTGACTCTTAAAGCTCTGAAATTCGTACTGGAATTGGATGAGGCAGGATGAAGGCTGAAGAAAGAACAGCCTGCTGAGGAATGACGCACTATAATTCCTACGTCCATCTGACTTGAGGTGTTCCTATACCAGTTCTTGGAGCTGGTCTTATTGTTCCTGCAATATTTTTACAGGACAGTTGAAAACACATTCCATTGACACATCTATTACCAAGTGATATGGGTACTTTAAAAAATAAAGAAGTCGTTAATTATCAAATCTGAAGATGGCCTTTACTTTCCAAGGCTGAAAAATAGCAGCACATTTGCCTCTTGGGTGAATCCAAATGTGGACAATGTACAAAGAGGAAACTCAGGTGAGAGAGTAGCCTGCAAACAGTTAAACGAAGATTTTGTCGATTGTGTCTGAAAGCAGCTAAAGTAGAGGGACACTGTACACTAATGTGGTGCGTTCGCATATCCTCAGCACTTCTGGGGTATTTTTGTTTAATGCCTTCTTTAGGCACAAGATTCAAGTTGATGGAAAAGTATAGTTTTGCCTAAAATACTCAGGAAAATGACCCAACTACAAATCTGGCTGTTTGATACATGTTTTCCTTGCCATTTGGATTTTTACAAGTAGATCTTAGTAGAATCCAGATAATATAAATCTTCCTAAGTCTGACATTTTCCTCTGCTGTTCAATTGCTCAAACACTAAACATCCTTAACACCAAACACTAGTTCACCCTTAAGTGTGAACTCCTCCAATGCTGGTCCCTCCTTTTCTCGTGTTCTCGAAACTTACAACTGCTGTGTTCATATAGCCAAAATCATACCTTGTAGCCCTTCATAGGTAGGAAATATGACTTTTTATCTGATCCACATCAGCTGGTTTAATTCCCACAATTATACCAGGGACCACGTCATTATCATCATTATTTTGTGGCCCCAGGAACCTGGTCCAATGTTGAATACATAGGAAGTGCTCAAAGGACCCAGGAGGTTATGTTACAGGCAGGCATGGAAATAGTCCGTGTCTTCTGTGCATTTGTAGCAACTTACTCAACAGAATGAATTGAACATTTATTAGATGAGAAGATCATATTAGGTAACAGGTAGTATTTTGCTCCTATGGTCCTGCTTTTTTTTAACATGTCTATTAAAGGGTATTTGAGTAGTTACAAGGAAAAGGTAATGGAAAATGGATTCATTGCTCACAATTTCTTGTTCCTCGTTGGCTAAAAGACAAAATATGGCTACCCTCATTGATCTTGTAATATGGAAAGGCGGTTTATATAATGAAAGAATATATAAGTTTGGGGAATACTATTGATTAAAAGTTAGGGGAAAACATTCATGTCAAAGTTAAGAAATTTAGGCAAGGAATGGTAGCAGGTAATCTATGAAACATTAGATTTTAAAAAATTAATTGCCCACACTGTATTAAGCATGTATATACATTATCTCACTGAATTTTCTTTTTTTAAAGAATAGTTTTTTTCCAATCTGATATCAGGATTCTTCATTTTCTTTCTCTTTCCTTTTCTCTCTCTTTTCCTCTTCTATCCCCTCCCCCCTCTTTCTCTTCCCTATATACACTTCTACAGGATTGTCATTTTAAAACGTTACTTAAATTTTCTGTACTCTATTTTCCCAGATATTAAATGGGAATAATATGACTTTCCCAGGTTGCTATTTTGTAATTCAATTGTATTTCATATGGTAGTCAGCACCCTCTGTATTCCAGGCACTGTGCTGTCAGGAAGTAGAGAGAATACACCAGTCCTGGCCCTGAGGAGCACACATTAGAAAAATACAGACATATATGAGCAAACACATTTCTGCATAGCGATATGGGCAAGAAGACATTTCTGTGTGAGAGTGAGGGGAGAGGTAATTGCTATGGGGCCCAGTCGAAATCAAAAGGGCCCCCTTGAAGCAGTCATGATTGAGCTGGGTTTTAAAGGATAATTAAGAGTTTCTCAGCAGCGTACAAGGGAAGGGCATTCCAGATAGAGGGAATAACATGTGCACAAGCATGGCAGCCTCGTGATCTGTTCAAGGAAAGCGGTTAGACACTTAGAATTCTGGTGAGAACTGAGTGAGATAATGAACGTTTTACCTTGTTTTACAAAAGTCAAGTTTTTTTTCTAGCACGTCACCAGCATTTTTTAAATGACAGAAAGTACACCAAATGTTAATAAACACTAACCAAGCAGTACTTGACTAATTGTTTCCTGCTGAGTCCTGTGGTCCACGAAAGCATGGCATTATTTAGGGAACGTGACTCTGGAACCATTATTCACAGCAGTTCCTATGTGATTACGCCTTTGGTCTGAGCCCCCACCCCATCCCTTTCTGGAACTGCGGTTGAGAGCAGAATGAGCTGACTTGTACTTCTTTTCTCTGGCCTAGAACTTATTGAAAAATTGGGGAGGTTCTGGGATCTTTTGTGCCATAGCAGATCTAAACTTCTCACATAGCCCCACCACCCACCTGTGTTCCTGTGGGAACCTCTAATGGTGAGAATTGAGACAAGGCATTTGTTAATCTCAAATCTGAAAATGTGTGGCGTCTTCACCAAGTGTGGTTTATTCCGCTATCTACTATAGTAATTATTGCTCCATTTGCCTCCTTGTAGCCCTGAAAACAGTGTAGAGTGCAGTTTACACACCAAGACAGTTGACATGGAGTATTCATTCTTGCTGTCCAAGTGACAGAGTCCATCATTAGGAATGACAATGCCTGCCAATTTGCTGTCCATTCCAAAATGAGAATCAGCATCACTCACAAAGACCAGGAGATGGAGGGAGTCATTCCTCCAACCAATTTTTTCCTACATGGAGAAAGAAACATTTGTGTTGTATTAAATAGAGGCAGACATTTACTGAGAGTGAATCAATTAAGATTGAACACGTTCAAATTATAAAAGTTATATTGCTGGTCCATTTCGGCCTTTTTCATCTATTGTGACTTGATAATATTAAAAACACAAAATTCCATGACATTTGCTTTTTCCTGGAAAACATTTTCAGATGATTTATGCTTCAGAAAAAAAGAGTTTCACTACAATTAGTATCCAATTGATCTTGACTTTTACATATTTAATTATTTTTACTGTCCAGCTTTCAATTTACCAGAAAAATGAGGGAGAAGGTTGTAGATTATCCCAAATCCAAGCTGAAGCAAAACTAGTAAAAATGCAGTAAAAATGGACTCAATGTAAGCCTGTTTTATTGAAATGTCATCCAACATTTAGGCACATATTTCTCTTTCTACTGATATCATCCAAAAATTATCAATGTAATAAAGAATAAGAATTGCTTATTAAAGTGTGACCCCAAGGTACTGCTAATTAAGATGGTTTGTTGCTGTTTCTTAGCAGAGCTCTCTCCTCTAATTAACATCAGTCCAGATCTAGTTGTACAAAAGCTCATTTTGGCTGTATCATCACACCTTATTCTTTTTCTTCCTTCCCTAATTCCTTGGCCCTCCCACATTCTAGTAGCTTCAGTCCTGTCTGTTTCCTGATATTTTCCATGAAGAGCTGTCACCTGAAGACAGGGAAATCATTCCTGCGGATACCTGTCTGATTGTCAAGGAGCAGTGGTGTTCCTGCCCTGCTGTAGAGACAGTGTGGCTTATTTTATTGGTTTAAAACAATAAATATATAATCATATGTAGAGGTTTATACTGGTTCGGGGCATTTTTACTTTTTCATTAATTTCTGTCTTTGATTTTTTTATTATCATTAACTTAAAAACTTAATCTGATCTCAATCTTTGAAAATTAGTCATACATGACTTGTTTTAGTCAAATTTCCCCAGTACTTCTACAATTTTATTAGATGATTCAAATATTAGGCACGAAAATGTCCATCTTAACATGATTGAATTAAAAATTCAATAAAAATTTTGTTGTAAGAAAAGTATCAAATGGAGAAATATGGCAATTAAAGGAAAGATAAAGTTAGCTAAGCTTTTCAAAGTAGATGTGTAAATAAAACATAAAATTCGTGTTATCAGACTGAAATACTATTCCCCTCAGCGTACCTTACATACAGCAGCTTGCATAATTGCATCAAATCCACCTTCAGGTGTGTCAATATTAGCAGAAATTTTCTGATTCTTCACAATTTCATTGAATCTTTCTGCATCATTCGTTAGTGGCAAAATATGCTTGAATCCAAATGTAGGTAAGCAGAAATATGGAATACTACTGTAAAAGTAAAATGTGAAAATATTTTTGATGAAATAATATAAAACACAATTAATAGATCTAATAGACTGGCAAAATTTCTTAAAAGAAGATGAGTTTTTCTGAAGCGCTGACTCTGTAACTTGGCTATGAATCTCATTGTTAAGTTTATTTTCACCATCTCCCACACATTTTCTCAAAAATGATCATATTAGCTAACACTGAGTGTTTACTGTGTGTCTTACACTTGCTCAAGCTCAGATAACAGATAATCAGGTATTCGGACTCCCCACTCCTGTGTGTGTATGTGTGTGTGTGTATAATTACTACCTTCTCTTGCCCCTCAACTAAAAATCCACCATTATGTCTATATGACAACAATTTCTTTGTATTCCGATATCTTAAGCTGTCATCAAGTATGAGTCACCCTGTAGCAAGATTGAGAGAGAAAACTTTCTTCTTCCTCCTCTGCTCCTACCTGTACTCCTAGCACTGCCTGCTAAGGCCCAAAAATCAGAGCAGGCCTCTTAGTCCTAGAGCCTGACTCTACTGTGATTAAACAGATGGTTGTGGACCAGCCTACGAATAAAACCACCACTTAAAACAGTTTATATATGGGAAAGATGCCATGTTAGGCTATCTGACCCCATTCAGCCACATCTTATTCTGAAAGCCAGTTAGTAGCTGTACATCAGACTCTGGGCAAGTTACTCAGCTCCTCTGAGCTTTGTAAGAAATTTGCATCTTTGTTGGTTATAATTATTTGCTTATATAGATCTTACTAGGACTCTTTGCTTTTGGAAAGTGGAATAAAATGTTAATTTAGTTCACTAAGGAGATTAATGTGCTGGGAGACCAATATAGCTAAAACAAAGCAGAATGTCATGCCAGGAAACTTTGAGTGGAGGCTGCGCCTATTTGGTTAAAGTTCTTCCTCTAATAAACACTCATATTTGGTTGTTACTTTCTTCATAAAGTGATTGAAGGAAATAGATACACATCACCAAAAACTTGATTTTGAGTCTCTCTGCAACAATAGATTTGTTTTTTAAATGTAGGATAATTACGAAAGACAATATTTACAAAACGCCACTTATATTTTTTGCTAAAATTTTAAATAAATATTTATAAAATAAGACTGTAATGGTATATACTAAAAGGTTGATGCCGTCTTTTTTGAGTAGGATTAGAAATAATTTTCATTTTTTTCTGTTTGTCTGTATTCTCACATGGGCTTGCTATTACCTTTGCAATAAGAAACTATACTGTCTGCTGGTATATGATTATGTGTGTACATATAAAAACATCTAAGCATTGCATGATTTGGTTTTCTCTTTTACAAAACTGCAATGAATTCTTCATTGCTGGCATCAAATTCAAAGTAAAACAAAACACCATAACCTATATGAAATGAAGTTAAAAAAGAAATCCCTCAGAATGTTGGATAGAGGGATAAAATTTGACCTTTGTGCTATTAAATATTTTTAAATGCACATCACAACTCATCTACAAATCTGGAAATGGAGAAAGTATGGTTTTTGTTGACATATCTCAGACAACAGCATAAGAGAAACTTCTTTCAAAAATGTAAACCACCTCAGCATTCTTACATGGTGAAATAAATTTTCAGTGACCCTCTATCCAATGTAGATGAAGAAAGAAAGCAACTTTAAAAAGCATTACGGATTAAATTAAAACAGAGGTTTTACAAGTGTTATACATAGACCCACAGAGGACCTTGAGACCTTTTCAGGGATTCCTTAAGATCAAACTTTCCACAATAATGAAAGATGTTATGCATCTTTTTCACTGTGTTGACATTTGCACTGATGATGCAAAGGCAATAGTGAGTAAAACTGCTGGTGCCTTAGCATGAATCGAGGCAATGTCACAAAACTGTATAGTTGTCCTTATATTTGTTAAGGACAAATATAGCAAGCATTTACCATAATAATTTGAAAAATGCTAGTTTCACTTCATTGTCTTTGATGAAGCAGTAAACGTTATTAGTTTTATTAAGTCTATACCCTTGAAAACATGTTTTAAAAAATATTTCTGTGTGACCACATCTGAAATATGCAGACAGCATTCCTGCTTCACACCAAGTACAATGTTTACAGTGGAAAAGCATTTTTGTGATTGTTTGAGCTGAACTAGACTTTTTTTTTTTATAGGATACCATTTTTACCTGAAAGAATGCTGACAGCCAAACTATTATTCCAACTTAGGTATTTGGTAGATATGCTCTTAAAAACAAAGAAAGTGAGCTCATTACTTTAAGAAAAACAAATATCAATATTTGTTGCCACTGGAAAAATTTGAGGTAACTAGAAAATTAGAATTTTGGAAAATTTCATGTCATTCATGAGATTAATAACTTCCCAATACATCAAGACTTATCTGATGATATCGATGGCAATTAATGAATGTGATTTTTCAATATTGTATCATGAAATTTGTAAGATATACATAACTCAGTATAGCAATAATTTCCAAATGGCCAAGCATTACATTACAAAATCAGATACATTCGTAAAAGCCATTCACGTGCAAGACAGACCAATGGCTTTTAATGTATCAGAATATGAAAAGTTTATTGATATTGTTTCACATTCCACACTGAAACTAACTTTTACCTTTTATCTAGTTTGATGTAATATCAAAGAAGAATTTATACAGTCATTAGGAAAAGCTGTTAAATGCTTCTCCCTTTTTCAACTATGTATGTGAGGTTTGACTTTCTTCATAGAATTCAACCAAACAAAATATAACAGGTTAAATACAGAAGCAGATATAAGAATCTGGTTGTCTTCTTTTAAACAAAATGGTAAGAGATTTGTAAAAGTGTGAAACAGTGTCATTCTTCTTGCTAATTTTAGTTTTGCTTTGGAAAATATAGTTATTTTTCATAAAAATGTGTTATAGTAATATGCAGTACATTTGTTATTATAATTATTAAGTAAATCAGTAACTAATTATTTCTAAAGTTTCTCAGTTTTACTTTCTAATATGGCAAATATTAATAGATATAACCCATACAAACTAAGTTCTTTTGGATCCTAATTTTTAAGAGTATAAGAGAGTTCTAAGATGTAAAAGTCTGTAGACACCTAGATTAAAATAACTAGAGATAATAAATGTTGATAAGAGGAAGAAAATTAATACTTGTTTTGAATATTTGTTATGTTCTGAGTTCATTCAATTCTCACAATTGCTCTAAGAGGCAAATATTATTATCCTCATTTATAGGTGAAGAGACCAAGTTCAAAGAGAGTAAGTTTTTATCTAAGGTTATAATTTAGACCCAGGTCTGAAAAACTCCATGATCTTTTCATTATTGCCTTCCTACTAAATAACATTTTTATTCCATAATTATCAGGTTTGGATTGATTAAAGGATTGACTTTTGTGTTTAGTATTTGAGTTCTTGCTGTACGTGTGTGTGGAGGATGGTATTTGGATAAACAGAGAATTAAGGATGTAATAGGAAAGGAAAAAAATATAACGTTGCAGCAAAAAAGAACTATAAGTTTAACTAATGGTAATTTTGCTAATACAAATACAAGAAACACCTTTAGAAAACAGAAAAATATTGACCTTTCAAGAGATCAAATATATAATCCTCCTTTGGATCCTCATTCACTGTATCTTGTGCAGTGAGTGTCCTGGCCTCCCCCTAACTTCACTCTATTGTTGATAGTAGCTACAAAGTACTTAGAGCTTCAAGGACAAGCCCAGTTGCAAATGCTTCCATTCATTATCTCACCCAATCCTTACAACCACTCTGTATGATAAGTACTGTTATTCCAAGCTGAAGCTTTGAGAGGTAAAATAATTCACCTAAGGTGACATTATGAGTGAGCAACTGAATCAGGACCTAATCCAGTGCTGACTTGCAAAGCCCAGGCTCTTAATCTATGTGCCTGCTCCTCAAAGAATCTCAGCTCCTTGAGGAGTGGGCCAGATCTTTTTCTTCCAGAGATCCCTATGCCTAGTACAATGCTTGCTACGTAGTTGGAGCTCAGTAATTTTTTTTTGCTAAATGAATGAAGAAATAAATAAATGAATGCATGAATGAAATGCAGTCAGAGTTATAAAAAAACTGGACTGCTTTTCTTTTCTAGAAGCCTGATTAAGGACAGAGTGTTATTGTTAGTTCAGGATGCTAGGCTGCCCACTTAGCTGAGTCATCCAAGTTTTAAAATTTTAATCATTTTCTCTGATATCGTTCTATATCAATTGTTTCCCATTGTCATTCACAGAAGCTATCATTCACAGAGAGCATGATCATACACTTAGAAAATTCTAAGGAATCTACAAAAAATTAGACTAGAGCTAATGAGAAAACTTATTAAGGTTGTAAGATACAAAGAGAATATGAAAAATCAATTGCATTTCTATGTTATCAATAAACAATTAGAAGATAAAAATTTTAAAAATACCACTAACGATAACATTAAGAAAGTCTATGGGAATAAATCAAACAAAGGATAAGTAGAATCTCTACCCTGAAAATGATAAAACATTGCTAAGAAAGATGAGATTAGATCTAAATGAATGGACAAATATGTCATGGGCAATGATTACATATGCAGTATTTTAAAGATGTCCATTCTCCTCAAATTGATTTCTGGTTTCAATGCTATTCTAATAAAAATCTCAGGATATTTTTTGAAGAAATGAACAAGCCAATTCTAAAATTTCTACGAAAATGTAAAGGATCTTGGATAGCCAAAACAAAAGGGCAACAAAGTTGGAACACTCGCACTCCAGATTTTAAGACTTGTTACAAAGCTACAACAGTCAAGACTATAAGGCATTAGTGGTTACATGGGTATATTCAATGGATCAATGGAACAGAATAATGTATCCAGAACTGAACCCACACATATTTGATAATTCAATGGGGAAAGGAAAATCTTGCTTAACAAATAGTACTAGAACAATTGGATATTTACATAGAAACAAAAGATGAACCTAGACCTTATTCCTCATTCTAAATACAAAAACTAACTTGAGATCATAGACATAACTACAAGAGCTTCAACGATAAAGTTTCTAAAAGCAAACATGGAGGGAATTTTTGTGACATTAGGGTAGGCAAACATTTCTTAGGACAAAAAAATACTAACCATAAAATTTAAAAATTGATAAATTGAACTTCATCAAAACTAAAAACTTTTGCTTAACCAAAAACATTGCTAGAAAAATAAAAATAAAATCCACAGACTGGATGAAATATTTGCAAAACATATTTGACAAAGAACTTTCCAGAATACATATTTTTAAAAAACCTCATATGATATAATGTTAAGAAGATAAATAGCCTAATTTGTAAAAGTGAGCAAAATATTTGAAAAGACACTTCATAAAATAAGATATAAGAATAACAAATAAACACATGAAAATATGCTCAACATTATTTATCATTAAGGAAATGAAAATTAAAGCTATAGTGAGATACACACCTATTAGAATAGCCAAAATTAAAAAGACTGACAATACCAAATGTTAACAAGGATTTGGAATAACTAAAACTTTCACTCATTGCTGATGGAAATACAAGATGATATATCCATTTTGGAAAGTAATTTGATAGTTTCTCAAAAAATTAAAACTATACTTATTATACAATTCAACAATTACAATTATAGGTATCTATCCATGAGAAATAAAAATATATATCCACACAAAGACTTATATGCAAGAGATCATAACAGCATTTTTAATGATAGCCAAAAAATGAGAAGCAACTTGAATGTCCATCAATGGAAGAATGAATAAACAAATTGTAGTAGAGCCATACAACGGACTCTTACTTAAAACAAAAGGAACAAACTGCTATAAACACTAAATCACAGATGAATTTCAAAAACATTATTTCATGTGAAAAAAGGCAGACACAGAAAGAAGGTATATACTACATTATTCTATTTATATAAAACCCCCCAAATAGGCAAAAGCAATCTAAATTATAGAAACCAAAAGTGTTGCCTCTGGAGAAATAGAACTGACTCTCATGGGGCATAAGAGCACTTTTTGAGGTGATGGAAATGTTCTACATCATGTTTTAGGTTGTGATTACATTGGTATAATCAGTCATCAAAACACATCAAACAACACTTCTAATGCGCACATTTTAGTACATGTCAATTACACCTCAAAAAAAAGGGGGGGACAATGGGGGCAGACACTATCTCTGATGCTTGCAACCAAACACAGTTCCTAAGAATTATAATCAGTGATGAATCCCTTTCATGGTCAAATTATTTGGGGCTATGTTAGATTCTGGTTGGGAACTATACTATAATGTCTTAAAATTATACTATAAAACCTGTTTATCTTTTATAGAGATTGATGCCTTGGGAGTGTACAAGTGTCAAAAGTCAATGGAAGCTTGGAAAGTCATTTCATATACACTAAATTCATAGTAGTAAAGGGCTTGGTTTTGGACCAACCCAGATCTTGGTACAGATCACTGATTAGCCATGTGGACTTGGGCATATTACTAGCCTCTCAGAGCCACTGTTGGTTCTTCTGAGTATAAGGATGACAAAATCTACTTAGACCTGCTGTTATTATGAAGACCGAATGTAGTCATGTATGTAAAACCTTCAGCTTAGGGTCTGGCACAGACCAAATGGTAGCTCTTTTTCATTAGAAGGATATTAAATTTTATTTTGAACATGTCATTGGCTGTACAGGTAAGCCATAACAGAGCAACTTGCCCTTGACCATCACCTGAATAATACATGGTTTTAATATATTATAATGGAGTCATTGACTAATTTCCTACTGAGCCAGTAGCAGGAAAGGCTGCAAAGGCCTTTTTCAAATAATAAGAGAACACTACATTCCCAAAGCACATCAGAAGTTGTTTCAAAAAATATGATTTTGGCAGAAGTCATTGTAGTGGAGAAAGATTCTTTGAGAGAATGTGTGCTATTGTCAAATGGCTGAAGAAAGTAGTGGTCGTTGAGGACAGAAGGTCTCAAAGGGTCTGGGAATAGGCACAGTTCAGGGGAACCTATAGTGGCAGACTCAGTCCCCTTGTCTGCAGAGCATGAAGCCAAATTTGCCACATCCTGACCTACACAGGGAGACGGATGCTGCAAGGACCCAAGGCTAGAACCATGTATTAAAATAACTTTCCTTTGGTTCCAAAAAACCCAAGAAACTGAGAGAGCTGGTGAGATCCAACCATTCAGGAGGTAAATGCCAGGGAGTAAGCAAGCTCCTGCCAAGTGCAGCTCAAAGTGGGTCTATCTCTACAGAAAATCAGTGTTCAAAGATGCCAGAGAATCATTTACTTACCTACAAGGGTTGGCAATTTCTTCTGGCGTTGTTTTCACAAAAGGGGAGACGGGCTTTTCCACAAAAGAGCCAAAGCCCAGTCTAAAGTTGCTAGTTAATTTAGACATTTCCTTGGAAAGCAGGGAGCCCAGCTCTTTGATTGTGTTGAGGTCGTCATCCATGGAGGCTGAGAGGTCCATGAGGTAATACAAGTCCACTGGGTAATCCTCGGTCTGGCGGACTTGCACTTGAAGAGTCTGTTCACTGCCTGCAGTCCCAACAACAAAAAAAAGCAAATCCATAAAAATGCATGAGGACTTATTTGTGACTAATCAATCACTGGGCCAGCTGGCTATTTCATTTCGATAAGAAGTTACCGAAGATACTTAGGATTTCATAAACTACGTGGTAATAGTTTATAAATGAATGAGCCCATGAAAATCTTTTAGCAGTGTGGTTAGAGCTCCTGGAGGAGGTAAGAGTCAGGATATTTTATATCTCCTTGGGAGAACTAGCATCCATTTAGATAGAAGATAAGCTGATTTTTTTTTGTACGTGGTTTTAGAAAAGGAGAACAAAATAAAAAGGAGTTTAAAAGCTACGTTACAACTCTTAAAGAAATGTGAGGTAAACCTTAACAACATTTGAGCAATTCAAATGGTTACTATTAAATAAGAATTTTTTAGTAACACATGTGGAGTGCAAGTGACCAATGTGAATAAAGAAAAGTATTAGCTTTGCAATTGTCTATTTCCTTAAGAATGGGAATCTGAGTATTCACAATCAATGATATGTAATATGGTACAGGATGTACCAGCAGAACAGCAGTATTACCATGTGCATTAGATTTATTTACATGAGCCCATGCTCATGTAAATCATAACATACCTGGTCTCAATTTAAGAATCAAGCTTTGAGGTGCAATCTGTACAATGTCGGAACTATTTTTCTGTCTGCCTACACTGAGAGGCTTATTTGTAAGTATTTCTACTTGGGAGACAGGGTTTTCGATGAAGGTTAGTTGACATCCTTTAGCTAAAAGATTTGCCCAGGTATCACATCTTTCACCAACTCCAGATGGATGGGTAAAATTCTAAAAAAGAAAAGCAATAAAGAACAAAAGAAGACAAATTTGCATTTCTTTTGGAGATAAAATTTTATTTTTCTTGCTTTGCTAGTTAGGCATCTTGTCATACTCAGTATATCACATCCCATGTCCTGACATTGATTGTATGTCTAAAGTTAAGTTATAGCAGAATAACGAGATAATTCTCCATTAAAATTCGAATCGAATTCTTCTTTTTATTATATTCAATTGAATTTACCTAACAGGTTTTTTTGAGGGGGATTTTTAATGCTTATTTCTTTAAGGCATCTCCTGTGCCACTACTAAATCTGTGAAACAGATGAGTCATAGAGTTGATATCACCCTGTGAATTTATTACAGCTGACCTGTAGGTTTGGGAACTCCTAGGACTATCCAAGCTCATTGTGCATATTACTAAATCCAGTGACAAAGAACCTTTTCTGCGAATCCCCAAAGGGCAAGGATTGTGACATCTCCTTAGTTAGCTCTCTGTCCTGGTTTAATTCATGAATGCCTCATCTTTATGTTGACAGTGTTACTTCACTAAAGTTAACCTCTTGGAGATTTTAAACTCGGTGTCCTGAAGCATTCAATTCTTTAAAACTTTCTCCAAGATTTGGAGGTAGGGAAAGGAAGTGAAAGAGAACATGGTATAGAAGACTGCTTTTCTGTGTAAGACTTGGGAGATTCCCAGTCTCCTTCTGATCCACCTGTGCAACAGGAGGCAGTGAGATGAGTGTTCCCAGGCAGAGATGTGGCCATTCCAACCTTGCAATGCCCAGAAAAGAAAAGTGGATTGGGGAGATAAATGCCTGTCTTACTTGATAGCCAAGCCTGCTCTAAAGCTTGAGAGGCTTTGAGCAAAGTTAAACTTGCAGCCCATTGATTCTCATGCTTGGAGAGAGGCAAACCAATGTTCATATTATTTTGCTCATTCTTTAGAATTCTAAGCCACTCATACTGTTTTCACCAACCAGGGAAGTTACATTTCTTATGAAATCGATTTTTGAGAATATAATTTATTATATATCAGTCAGAACTGTGCGTAGTTGAGGCCCCAGGCCAGGTGTGGCAAACTCTGTAATTTCCCATGATGTCTCCAAAGCAAACAGTGGCTGAATGAGGCCTCATAATCCTTCTCAACACAGTATCATTGCTACCAGCTATAATCACCGTCTTTGCCAAAAGGTCAAGCTGATGTTAACCATGGAACCTGTTTTCTATCTGCTCTAAGCAGAAGCCTACTTTGTTTCAAGTGCCTCAACCGATATAACTAACATTATTAGAGTGACTTTTTAGAATAATATGGCCTTAAAATTTGACAATAACTGGCTACAGAGTATTATCCACCAGTAAAGCTGTCAGTAGTAACTTATAAAGTTCCTTTAAATGAGTGACAAAAATGCATTTAAATAAAAATTTCAGAGGTGAGCATTTTGTTAGGTTGATTTGTTGTTTTATGTCTGGCATGAAACTAATATTGTCTTTTTCAGGGAGTCAGTGTGAAAAAAAAATGTAGATTTTTTCCTTCTATATTCTCAAACCTACTTTTGACCTACGAGCTCAAAAAAACATAATTGCTTTACACTCTTGTGCCTCATCTGTCAAAGCAGTGATGGGAGTGAGCTGGGTTTGTGCTTTGTGGTGGGTGAGGCCCTCCTCCAAAGATACACGTTCATCTTGGGCGGTGGATTTTAGCAGTTCTTGCCCAGTCCAGAGCCGGGTGTCCAGGTTTATTTCCCTTGAGCATTCTACCAGTCCCTGCTGCACTTGGTATTGGTATTTTAATCTCTTAATGAGATTCAATAGAGAACTGTTTTAAATCCAGAAAGAGCTAAGGCAGCTCTTTCTCGCCAAGAATCATTTACAGATTGCTCTATATTGTCACTGGAGGCAGTGACTCAGGATGTCTTGTTATACATTTCCCAATCCCCCTTATCCTACTTTCTCACAGTTTTCAGTTTGATCAGATAAGGAATGTCTATTTCCGAGTTTGTCATTGCTGTGGTACAGAGTCACTAAGCTCATGAAAATGTAATTTTTAAAAGAATTGGATAATGTTTGAACAGTAAAGTTTACCCCAAAACACTTCTCTTGCAGAATGGATCTTGGTTCCCAGATGTAATATGACAGTTTTGAAGTCAAGTATATGTTTAGTTTTAGAAAGTATCATATCCATGACCTCTGATGACCCAAGCCTTGGCATTGGACATGTCAGCAGTTAGAAATGGCTTCAGAATAAGAGGTGGAATCTCATTAAATAAAGGAACCCGAGTTAAATATTTTTCAGAATAATTTGACATTCACTCCCTCCACAGATTACTTTTGAAATGACTACTTTGATCTACTAATGTGTGCATTTTCCTTTCTAGATTTGTTTCTCTCTTATAACCCCACAGAAAACAGGACACTATAAGAACAATCACTGAAAGAATTAACTTAAGCGTAACCGCAGTTTTTATAAACATGTTGAGGTCATTTGTTTTACCTCCTGAGAACACCAGGCACACTGAGGTCCAATGAGTAAGCAGTCTTCACAGGTTTCTGCACCTCCCATGGCACAGCCACCTATGTTTAAACCCAGCAAGACACAAGGATTCAGTGCACTCTCAGTTCACTTTCAAGACTTATGGCTCTTAAAGTACTTGAATGGAGCAATATCAAAGTTTATTTTAGTCTTCAAAGATCAGTCCTCTAAATGTTAGCAATTCATAGAAAGATTTATATTTTACACCTTTCACATTGAAAATATGTGTACCTTATTAGCCAAAAATAATTATTCTCTTTTTTCTTAAAATATAATAAGTCTCAATGCTCACAAATATAGAATCCTCATGTCTATTATCCTCATTCATTATCATGCACCTAAATTTTTAAAAAATTATTTGACCCATTTAAAATGTTTCTCTTTTAAATGTACAGTTTTTTTATTTTTAAAATAAATCTCTCTCAAGTTTATTACTCTTAAGAGGAAGTTCTTGTTGTATAATAAAATAACTAGAAAAGTTACCAAAATGGTTGTCACGAAGGTATTAAGAAGTCCTATTGAGCAGTAATGCTGTTTAATTCTCCTCATTAAAATGCCCATGCAACCTTTGTATTTATTTGCTTTAAACCTAGAGCATTCCTTATGGGAGCAGCCCTGTGTCTGCCTGTGATTTGTTAATGTCTGTTCAATGGCAAAAAAAAAAAAAAAAAAAAAAAAGCAGTCGAACAGATAAAAAAAAAAATGACTTCAAATCTAATTTCTGAACCAAATGACAGGTTTGTCAAGCAGACTGCAAAAGCAATATATCGGAGAGCTTAGGTCTTACCTTGTACGTGATTGTTCCTTCCTAGAAATAGAAAGAACAGGCAAAGCAGTTCAATCCCCATTCGTTTCAGTTCTCGCTGTGCAGACAGATTGAAAAATGAATTACCTTCAACATTACAAGACCGAAGCTGAACATTGTTAAAAATCTTGCTTTCTCGAAGTGTAAAATTTTAAATACTACTTACACTGCTTTGAAAAGAAACTTGAGTTGTAAATAAATAAGTTTTCATTAAGACTGAAATGAAAACAGGCTACCTGGACAGGTAAAGAAGAAAAGCTGTGTTTAAAAGCAACTTCAACATGATTTACTTCCTTGTTCTCCTTATAAGGAATGCAGGTGTACAATCACCAAGAAGGTAGGGGAAATTCATTCAGTAGAAAATTTCATGTAAATTCTATTAGACTCTCTGCAGCCTAGAGAAAGTTAATATCTTTAGTGAAATATTGATCAATGGAATACCAAAAGAGCAATTGAAATATGATTTAAAGTTGTTTCTAAAGTAATTTTAATTTAATAAAAACAGTTGATAAATAAAACACAAATATATAAGTTATATATAAGGAGGGTTTTAAAAAATGAGCTAAAGGAAAATACCTGAGATTTTTGTATTCCATTGTTAAATCCTTTGCAGAGAATTGAAATGGACTCTGAAAAATAAAAATCATTATTTTACAGTCAATTTAGAAGACAGGCTAGAAAAAGCAAAACATTGTGCTCCCTTGTTTTTCAAATGGGATAAAAGACATTTTTCTATAAGTATAGTATTTTTATTTAAAAAGCAATATTGGAAATAAATATAATATATTAAAATCAAATTAGACCAGAATTAGTCTTGAAACAACAATTGAAACAGAAACAATGGTGCCTGAGATTCTGAATAGGGACCAAGTGCTGTTTTTGGTGTACTGTCGCAGCTTCTATCTAGCTCACCACTTGGCACGCAGGAGTCATTTGTTTGTTGAACAAAAGAGTGACAGATTTAAAATCTATATGATCTGTGGCTAAATTCATGAGGTTGATTATATATATTTTCCTAATATATTCAAGAAGATGTTTTGGGATTTGTAGAGACTACAAAGAGGTAAGAATCAAATATTCACTTTGTTACTCTCCAAACTATTTGACCTTAGATGAGTTTCTTTGTAGCTGGGCCTATGTCTTTGGAGATTATCTTTTTAAAGATAATTTAAAGATATTTCTAAGCAAGTATATGGAACCTGTGAAGAAAGGAAACTTATTATAGACTGGTCAGCCTCTTCTTGGAAGGCTATGTTCAATTTCGAACTCCACCATACACAAAAACCTGGAAGAACACAGCAAGAATCCTGTAGAGAAAACCAGAATTATTAAAGAATTAGAAGTATGCCATTTGGGAAAAAAATACAGTTATATTAAATCAGTTGATTTAGCATGAAGAAGAAAAATTGAGGCACCAATTATCTGTGTCCCTGGTATTGCATCCATTTTCATACCCACTATTAGCTTTCATTCATTGATTCATACATTCATTCAACAAATATTTATTGAGCATCTATTCTGTGTCAAGTACTATTCTAGAAGCAGAGAATATGTCAGTGAACAAAGCCAAGTTCTTGACAGATGAAGCATATATTTTAGGTTAGGGTGCAGCAGTAGGGAGACAGATTCTTAAAATCAGGCAATGATAAGGGCTATGAAAAATTATAAAGCTGGGTAAAAAGAAAGAGGAGTAGGAAGGATGTGTTATTTTATTTAGGATAGTCAGGGAGGATTTCTCTGCTCAACTGACATCTGACAGAACCCAAAATGATGGGCAACAAAGTGCAAAGGCCCTGAGACAATCTCATCCTAAGTATTTTCAAGTACAGCGGAAGGCAAGACGGGAGAGCGGGGGTCGTAGCAAATGAGGTCAGATTAAGAGGCAGAGGTCAGATCATATGTATTCTTGACCTTGTATTTTATTTTAAATGTATTGGAATGTCATTAGCAAGTCAAAAGCAAGGGAATGATATTACTTAATTTACATTTTAAAAGACTCACTCTGGCTTCCATGGAGTTTAGAATGTATGATGATAAGATCAGAAGATGGGAGATCAGTTAGGAATTTACAGCTATTGTCTAGGACAGAGGCAAAGTAGTTGGGACTAGGATGTTGGTGATGTTGGAGGATGGAGGTGGTCAGACAGGATGTTTTGAAAACAGAATGTGTTTATGGATTGAATGTGGATATGGAAGAGAGAGAGATTTTTGGCTTGAGCAACTGAGTGTATGATACTCTTTTCTGAGAGAGGTTATCTTGGAGAAGGATCAGATTTTGTATAAGGATGGGACTCAAGAACATGTTAATTTTGAAATGTTTAGAAGATAACTACGTGAACATGCCACATAGGCAGTTTGATTTCTGAGTCTACAAATGGGGCGATGTTAGTGCCAGCTATAAATGTAACATCAGTCTACAGCCATGCTACCCTGAACAAGCCCGATCCCGTCTGATCTTGGAAGCTAAGCAGGGTCAGGCCTGGTTAGTACTTGGATGGGAGACCACCTAGGAAGACCAGGTGCCATAGGTATAAAGAATGAAAAATAAAATAAGAGATTGTAAGCTGACAAGGTCCTTGCAGTCTGTGAGGTTGACCAAAGGTTGCCTTGCCTAAAAAAAAAAAAAATGTAAGATCATCAGCATGGATTTGATGTTGATGACATTTAAAGATGAGTCTGAACGAAATCCTCAGGAAAGGGAATACCTCTGAGGACTGAGTCTCGGGACCTGCCAATACCTAGAAGTCAGGAGGAAAAGGAATAGGTAAAGAAAACTGCTATCTAAAGAATACTCCTTCTTGATAAAAAGGAAACTATCTACCCATTTAGCTTTCCTAAACTACTACCCATTTAGCTTTCCTAAACTCAGAGTTTCTCTCTTGTAACACAGCTCACCACATGTGCAAGTGTCATCTCTTTCCATTTGTGTCACCCTGTGACGATTGGCCTTGGGAAACTGGTGGAAGAAAATGCTGGCTCTTTGGCCACTATTATTGCTGTGAATTATAAAGTCCTTTATTTCTGACCCAGACATCTCATTTCTCTGTAGACACCTATGAATCTGTGATGATCTAACTTGTTAGCTTGTAAGTAAAATCTCAAGCCCTCCACAGTTCTTGACAATCTTGAAATCCCCCTTTTTTCTATAGACTGAACATGCACTTTTCAAATCTCATTTTGGAAGATAAGATCTTGCATCCCACAAGACTTCCCGAAATGCCTTGGACTAACCAGTGCTACCCTGGACTCTAGAGGTTTCCTCGGGCCCTGAGTTGTCTATCTGCCCACTGACCTCCCTGGAAGCTACTATCATCAGGCACTTTGGATGAACTGGAATCAGGTATGCCTGCACAACTCTCCAACTGCCCACTCCCTAGAAACTTTTCTCTGAGGTTCTAGCTGCCATCAAAATCTCTTCTTCCTGGGAACATAGTTAGACTACCTCTTCCTTCCTGTACTGCAGTTAAGAGAACCCCAATGACTTAGCTCTTGGCAGTGGGATGTGAGTGGGCGTGGTATACACCATTGCCAGACCACTTCCCTGCCCCTTTGCCACTGGACGCAGGCAGCAACAACAAGGTCCTAGGGGAACTCCAGACATTCAGTGTGACCCTGTGTTTAAATTGAGGACCCTCTACTATTCCATGTACAGACTTCCATCCAGTCCCTAAAGTCCTAATTGTGCCGCTTCGTTCGCTCTTCGTCTCCAGTTGCAGCCCCGCCCTCGCTTCCAAGCCTGTGTACCTGCCATTTGTGCTGCCCCTACCTCCTTTTCACTCCTCTCACTTGGCTAACTCAACTCACAGTTCGGGTCTCAGTGTAGGCTCTACTGATACTTCCCACCGGCAGACCTTTTTGATGTCTTCAGGCCTCTTTTCCAAGGAACTTTCCCCAAGATAGCCCTTTTAACTATTTGTAATTGCCTAAAGCTTAGCCTCTCTCTCCCACTAGGCTGTGAGGTCTTTTAAGGCATTTATTTATTCAACAAACATTTACTGAATTCTTACTTGGTATCAGACAGGGACTGCCTTAGTTATCTTTATATTCCCAGTAAGTAGCATAACACTTGGTACTTTGTAAATATTTAATTAATATTTATCAAGTAAATGGATGAATTTTATGTCCTCATTGTCTAGTATTTTCCCTGTTACAAAACAGGTACTCCATATATATTAAGTAAATAGATGAGTAAATGAATAAATGGTTTTAGAAAGTACATAATGCAATTAGAAGAGGGAAGAGGTCTCCCCTGTTTGGGTTGTGATGAAAGCTGGGAAAAGACTTAAAATGCAGGCTGGAGAAAAGCAGCTGAATTTAAGAGAAAATAGAAATAAAACGATGTTACAAGAAAACATTCACCTATTCTGTTTAACCTTGGCATCACGCTGGAGAATTTATACCAGCGGAAGGGAAACATTCTTGCTTCTTGAAGATGTGGTGCCTGGCGCCCTCTCCTGGAAAGTACCCATCCATGCCCCTGCTGTTCCAGGAGCGGGCCATCCCCTCGAGGATCTAAATAAAATAAAAGTGTCCCCTCAGCCAAGCCAACCAGATTAATCACCTCTGTTTCTGTATGTATGTGGAACTTGAACTGGAAGGTGCAAATATATATCAGTGGTTTTATCATTGGAGCTAAACCTGGCAGAGAGGACATGAGGTTGAGGGGAATATGATGCTTCAGGAGCGAGCCTATTTGGGGGAATAGGCAGCTACGAGGAGACAGAAGCCAAGGCAGAGAAAAGCTATGAGGAGTAGATGGGGTGGTGAGTTGAAAGCATCAATTGTGAATGCAGCAGAGAAGGGCTCCTGAGTCACATGAACTGAGGAACGCTAGAGTCAGACCCACAAACTCACTCTGTTGAGGGGACAGATCATGGCCCAGGCCGAGAACCGCTATGGACCCCAAATGTTCTTCCAGATCAGATCTCTCTGAGGCCTAGCTCTTCCTGGATTTCCCTAGCATCCTGTCTCTTATAGAGCATTGTGTATTTTTACAACAGATTCCCATCACTTGTGGGTGGTCGAGGTGGATGCTATATTCCTTAACATTAAGAGATTTTACATTTTTAGACAGACCGCTCAGGCCCATGGGATAAAATTCTACCATCCATTTGGGAGTCTGACCCTCTTCAAAGGTCTGAGCTGGGGAAGGTGCACTAACAGAGCACCTCACAGCTAAGAAGGCAGCACCTCCTGTGCTCTGCCCTTCAACTGGCCTTTGCTTTGGAGATTTAGTAATGTGCTATCTTCAGTGGAGCCTTGACTTCAGGAAGCCATATGAAACCATCTAATTCAGTGTGTTTGGCTTGGTCTTTCTTGGGCCTAACCACTCATCCACATCGGAGAATCTAGGGCACAGCTGGGCCAGCCCCAGCATACCTCAAAACACTCCTCAGAGAGTAAACACTGAGTCAACCTGGCTGGGAGCCAGTTCAAACCCTGGGGATCTTTGTAATGACAGCCAGCTCCTGGAATGGTCTTGCTGAGTTTTCCTGCTTTATTTCAGGTACCGGTGACAAATCCATCTCCAGTTGTCTTTCCATGAAAACATTTCTGAGTGAGTAGTTAAAAGAAGACAATGAAAATGGATGCTTTGCCTTTGGGTCTGGCCCTGATGTAATTCTGTGATATGCACTGCATGGCGGGCTGTTTGCAGATGCTATGGCTGACTTGAGGATGTGTGTTACTGGATATGCACGGAATCTGGAAGCGATACCTTTGTTTCCCATTTCCCATTTTCCTGGCCCCTGGCAACCACCATTCATTCTGCTTTCTATCTTTATGAATATGACCATTCTACCTAACTCATGTAAGTAGAATCACACAATAAAGCTTTTGTGTCTAATTTATTTCACTAAGCATTTTTTCAAGGTTCATTCATGTTGTAGCATGTATTAGAATTTTATTCCTTTTTAAGGCTGAATAATATTTCATTGTATGGATATACCACATTTTGTTTATCTATTCATCTGTCGACGGACATTTGGATTGTTTCTATCTTTTAACTATTGTGAACAGTGCTGCCATAAACGTGGGTGTGCAAATATCTGTTCGAGTCTGGAACTCAGGTCATGATGTCCAGGATGCTCTGGAGGAAGTCAGGCGTATCGGGAAGAATTTAGTTTTTTTATGTGGAGAGACCTGGGTTCTAACTGCAGCCCTGCCAATTCCTACTATGTGTCCTTGGTGATAGCATTTCTTTCTCAGCACTTTAGTTAACACTCTGTGAGATAGTAATAATATCGACTTTTCAGGATTGTAGTGAAGATTTAATTATATCTTTCCGGACGAATCCAGCTTTTATGGGGCTTGAAGATTCTATGATTTAGGGGGCCTCTTTAAGAAAAGGAATGCAAATTGGAAATAAATTAGGTATAAAAGTCTATATTTATTTGAAATGAGAAAGGGGGGGGGGAACCATGACAACAAATTCCTGAAGCCTTGGGGATTCCAGGCCCTTTCTTCTTGATATCACCTTAGGCAACTCACCAGAAATGCTTCCCAACAGTAACCTGGCTTCCCGTTCCCACCTGGAGCTTCCCGTTCCCACTCACAGGCGCCTGTGCAAGCTAGGGACCCTCACTGAGGCTTTACGCGTTTCATGGTAACCTATCCCCGCCTTCCGATTTCACTCAGGATTCTTGCTTATTGCAGTTAATTTTATTGAGCACTTTTCATGTGCCAGGCACTGTTAAACATTTATTAGTATTGCCCTGTTTAATCTCACAATAGCCTTATGAAGTAGGAACTATTTTACCTCCATGTACTAGATGATAAAAGTGAGGTACCAGAAGCTACCGCACCTGCCCAAGATCACACCAGCTCAGGCAGCAGAGCCCAGCAAACCGACCGCTCCCTCCAGCCCCAGCTCTGCGTTACGGCGCAAACTGCCTCCCGGTAGATAGGGGATGTTAGTAGAATCATAAAGCAGCTGTCAGCAGAAATGAAATTGACCAATGAGACTTTAAATATGTTTGTCTCTGAATCTCTATACCAGTTCCAGCTCTGTATCTAGCTGTCTCTCCTTTCGGTTTCTTGTTCATTCTTTCGATCATTCATTCACCACCCAAAATGAGACGGAAATGTGATCCTGGATCATACGATCCTTTTTTATTCCTGCTCTAAGTCCAGAACAAACCACTTAAAAACAAACTTGAAGCTAAACATTCTGCCCTTCGGGGGAAGGTGACACCGTTGGTCAGGGAGCCAGGCCCCAGGCCGAGTCCAGGAGAGGGCGGTCACGGGCATTTCCTGTGGCCGGGAGATGACTCAGTATTAACTCCCAGTCCTCCAGACGCTGTCAGTCACACTGTTAGTTAAAGGAAGATAGTTCTCATTTGGCAAGTCTGACGCAAATTTTGTATGTTAGGCCTGCTTGAGAAACTCACCTCAGATTTTGGAAATTAAAGTCTAAAAGAACTGAGCTCCTTCTGTCCTTTAGTATGTGGAATAAATCCCAAAATGAGATTTTCCTTAAAGTATCAGTGAATGTGAATTTATTCAGACTTGACTTTGAGAACTAGACTCTCTCGTTATGCCCCTATTTCCTTACCTAAGAAGCAAAAGGTATGCTATGGCAGGAAGTCGGTGGGAACAGATGGAAATATTGATTACAGGGTGATTAGCTCACTCTCAGCTTGCAAAACTGCTAAGCAATATTTTCTCTTTTCTTTTTAAAAGATATCTTCAAGCAGTCTAACCAGGGGTTAGGGTTTCTTGGTTTTAAGCTTTTTTTTTTTTTTTTTAATTGGATGAGCACCATCTCTTACTGCTGGGACTGCAATGGGTAATGGCATTACTAGTAAAAATTGACTGTGCTTCATTCATTCATTCATTCATTCGTGCATTCACTCACTCATTCATCAATGTCCCAGGCACTGTTCTGGGAACAGAGTTTTGATTAAAACCACCAGTGCCTCTGCCTCATAGAGCTTACATTCCTGTGGGAGAGACAGAAAATAAACACCCAAGCAAATGAAGATGTCAGGAAGTTATACATGCTAAGAAAAATACAGAATGAAAAGAAGTCAGTGAGTGAACAAGGTGGCGAGGGGGCAGAGAAGCCTCTGATAAGGTGGCATCAGGCAGCATCCTAGAAGCAGGGGAGGGAATCACACTGCTCTCTGGAGAAAGAGCAAGTACAAGGTCCACAGTGGGAATGTTTGGGGACAAGCAAAGAAGTTGGTGAGGCTGGACTGGAGGGAGTGGGTGAGCACAGGAGGTGACAGGGGACAGGCCAGAGAGGCATGGGGGTGAAGGGAGCTCGTCAGGAGAGCCTCTTGGGCCGTGTTCAAGACTCTGGATTTGCATTCTGAGTGAGAATAGAAGTTTTTGTGGGTTTTGGTACGACGAGCTGTAGCTTACGTTTTGGAAGAATCACTCTGAACATACTATAGAAGTAGCAAGGTTGGAAGCAGGGAGACCTATTGGAGGCTATTTCAGCAGCTGAGACCAGAGACAATGAAGGCTTGAAAAAGGAAGGTAGCAAGAAGTAGCTGGATTCTAGATATACTTCCAAGATAGACGGAGTCTACAGATGGATTGCTTGTAGGGCTCAGGGATGACTCTAAGAGTAATGGAGGCCCCTACTTGATAACCCCACCATCACCCTCAGGTTTCTCCAGGCACATCAGAGAGACATTGTATAATATCTGCCCATCGTAAGAGTCACAGTGAGATCTAGTCAACTCTAATGATCTGCGGAGTTATGTGGAGTCATAACTGTAAGAGATGTTCTGTGGCAGAAAAAGAAAGTTCAAACTACGCAGGCAAGTGCTCTATAGTAAGACTGTCTACATGTTTGTGTTGTTAACATTCCTTCAGTCCAGTGAAAGTCCTATTAGCTGGCA
This sequence comes from Eidolon dupreanum, assembly GCA_028627145.1. NCBI lineage: Eukaryota > Metazoa > Chordata > Mammalia > Chiroptera > Pteropodidae > Eidolon > Eidolon dupreanum. The sequence goes on from CM053503.1 coordinate 115,023,218, forward strand.
TCTCTGTTTTGGAATTCTTCATGATTGGCATTTGAAGGCAAAAGAAAACCTGGGAAATCCCCCATGGTCCTATGGCCTTCTGTAGCTGCACTGGGAGACTGTCCGGTCAGTTTCAGTAGCAAAAGGGTCTCCCCTAACAGATTTTTTTAAAAATCTGTTCCTTATCAAGTAGACAAGATGGGTATACTTTAATTTTTAAAAAAATCTTTGCAAAGTGGAAAGATTCCAGACTTCTTTTGACCTTAAAGATGCAGCAGTAGGGAAGGTTATTATTCTTTAAAAAGCTAAAGAAATGGTGGCCAATAATTATGTCTGAAGAATACCTTTGAGGAGAAATGCGGAGGATTTATTACTTTCACCTGCCATTTTATGGACTTTTCTGATTGCTCCTGATGCCCACTCACTGAATCTTATCAGTCAATTTACACAAAATCAAACAGGGAAAAGGACTGAGCATGATGTGAACACCCTAATTGTTAAAAAGGCTAAGCAATAAATTATTCTCACAAGCTATTCAAAATGTCATTCTACTGGTGATGTCTCAAGGACTGGAAGAGAAGAAAACTTTTAAAAGCAAATTCAGCTGGTATCTAACTAAAGATGATACGTTGGATTTTTATACAACAGAAGTAATGAATCTATATATTGTTGGGCATAATTACTCTCAGACAAAAAGGGGCTCCAATGAGTTGTCAGATGTGAGAGACTTGTTTGAGGGAGTATGAAAACCGCCTGCCTATCTTGTAACCTGTCATCTCAGAACTACTCTGAGTGAAGCTGTGCTTGCAGATGGTCCCTTCCCAATGCCAGGTAGCTGAGGAGAGTGTAACAGGGTTTCTTCAAACAGTACACAATGCAGCTAATGGCTCAACAGTAGTTTCAACATCTACTAAAGTAGTGAATAATTTTCTTCAGATCATGGAGTTTTAAAATTACAATCAAAACATGTATAATGAAAGTTTTTGATAGAAAAAAGTTGCCATTAGTTGCAAATATTTGGGGAATTTTTTTCTTTTGGAAAATGATCCCTTCTATATTGGTGATATTATATCTTGGATATCAATAGAGAAATGCCTAATAGCATGGAAAATACAGTTGTCAGCCATGGCTCAGTCCAGACCTTGGTGAGCTATTGGACATTTATTGTACATTTTAAATTAATTTTGAAATAGTTTAGGGCCTAAACTTTAGGCCATAAGGATTAGGAAGACAGAATTTAAATGTTAACTCAACCAATGGAATTATTTATTTTTATGTATGTCGCTGGAGGAACTGCACTGAATAAAGTATGGACTTTATATAGTAATAACGTGTCGATGCTATTTCCCAAACTGTGTTCTGAAGAGAGCTGTTAATCCTTGCCCTGATAATGAAATGTTCCTAGTATAGTTAATGTAGACTATTAATGTCCCCTATCAGAAATTCACAATGCACATTAACCTATTAAACACTTTAAGAAGCCCCACAGTAAAGAAAATTGGGTACCTTTGTTTAACAATTAAACAAAAAAGTATTCTCTTAGAGAAAGCCTTTTTTTAAACATACTTATTAGCATCCCTGGATCCATTTCCACCTAAGATAATCTCAGTAGTGCTAGAAG
>CM053503.1:115025317-115250894 GCA_028627145.1 Eidolon dupreanum
TTACCCTCTGCGGTCACGGGCTGCAGAGACCCCATTTTATGATCTGGATCTTTACTACAGGGACAGAGTTACAACTCAGTGCAGAGCTTTCAACTCCCACCGCACTCCACTCCCATTGCATTGCATAGTTGCTCCACCCCCCGGCCCCCCCCCCCCCCCCCCCCGCCGCCTGCTCTGTCTCCTGCGGTCACTTCCGGCAGCCATAGGACTTTGAGCTGGTTTCAGTGAATTCTTTCTGCATTTGTCAGAAAACCATTGAGTCTCAGAATGTAAGTGCAACAAGAAGAGCCTTTAGTGATCAGAGTCTAACCTTATTCTATTTTCTCTGCAGTCTTTTCTTCATACTGTCTCTCGATAGATTTGCATTGAATATCTACTCACAATGCTAGGCATAATGCTAGGTGCTAGTTACAGTGGTGAGCAAGCTCAATGGGCAGCTTCTCAAAGCAATAGTGGGTCACCTCCACACTGCCCGAATAGGTGTCTATATGATCTCCAATGAGCATTGATAGCTTATGTTTTACTTAGAAATAATCCTTTAATATACATGTTCTTAACCTGAGGTCAATCTATTAATAGAACCTGGAGGGGCGGGGGCAGGCAGTAAGGTCTGTGACCTTGGAAGGAGAAATATATTGCCTCTTCATCTGAGGTAATCCCAGACCAAAATTAAATGTTTCCTTCTATTATAAATGTAGACTGCAAACTGTCATAGAAGCAGTACCTGTAACTCTCACCAATAAAAATCATACATATTTTTCATATCACTTTATACTTGTTACAGATATCTCAAAATGTGCTCAGTACTTGTCATTGTGTCAAAATCACAATAGTCATTAGACCTGCCACTAGACCTTGTTATTTAAAGTGTTAATAAAAAGGCACATGTGTTGCTATAAATTTATTTTTCGGTATTTTGATAACTGTTTCAATATAATTGCTTTCTTTCTAATCACATGTATTTTATTTTAGAGGCATTAAACCAAAGAGGTCTATACCATACTAAGAAAGTTTAGAACTCCTAAGCAAGGAAAGGATTCTAGTCATGAAATCTGAAGATGCTTTCTCTATGAAGTCTTTCGAAGACCCATCAAAATTGTCCTCATACTTTTATCCCTGAAATGAGTTTGAGACATCAGACATATAGATGTAGGCCACATAATTGTTCCTAGATCACCTCAATTAAATGTGCAGGTTGGCCCCGGGGGGAGTAAAATGAGCATGATCTGGGGTTTCCAGAATAAGGTATAGTATTTAAAAGTTATGTGGCCAACTTTTGACTACTATTGAGGTTGGTTAGGCCATTACTTCCAGATCTTTCTGAACCCCAAAGTTAGTAGAGACCCTGAGTTTTGAGAGGGGCCAGAGAAGAGTCTCAACCATAATTTCAGGGTTAGAAATAAAAAGGTTTTAAAGGAAGATTTAAAGAATTTTATACATATGATTAATGCATTGATTTATGCATGTCATAAATCCAAATTTTATTCAACTAATGCATATTTTTCTTACCCTCATTATAGGTTTAACATAACTTAAATTACCTATGATAATTCACACTCAGATAATAAATTAAATATTTTGTTAAATAAATATGGCTCATTTTAGTTAATCAAATAATTGCATATAAAAAAATAAAGATGCTGAAACTATTTATGAGAAGAAGAGTTATCTTAAACTTAGAAACCATTAGGTTGAAAGCAGCACACATTTGGCCTCTTGCGGGTGCTCACTGAACTGTAGATTTATTTATGAAAGAAAAGAACAAAATTAAAAAACATGAATAAGAAGTATATCACTGAAGACCATGAAAAGGGTAGGATGGAATTGGTGGTATAATGCTTTTTAACCTCTAAGAACACAATCTCACTCCTCCCGTCTCAATTTTGATTAGCTTTTGTACCCTTAACTTCCATACATGTTTTCAGGAAAACAAAATTGTCTGCTTTTGGACAAAAACATTAACATTTCACTTTTCCAACTCCCACCTCCACAAACAACAGAAATAATTCTTGCACCAATAATAGGATTTTCATACCCTCAAAACCTGCCCACCCTCATGTCAGACTTCTCAGTTCCAGAGTACATGGTTAAGTAGTCTTTAATGCATTTTTCGAGGTCTTTAAGTAGTCTCTTCTCTCCCAGTTCTTTTTCTTCCATTCATATATTATATAACTGGCTAAAACACTGCTTTCATAGGTGAGCAATCTTTGGCGATTCCTCATAACCCACAGAACAAACCCCGAATACCTGACATTCAAACCTTCTATAACTTTGCCCTTATTATTATAATTTGCTATGTATGACATTCCTGTAAAAACTATGGCTTTTGCATAACAGGTTTTTCCCCATTTCCCAACAACCCATTTTTATCGGTTTCTGTTCACTCCCTTTTCCTTAGTGTAAATGCCTACACCCACTCGCCGCATCTACTTAGATTATAAATATCCTGTGCATCCTTAATTTCCAAGCTCAAGTCCATTCTTTTTTCAGTACCTTGGCCATGATGCCTGTCCTACATAAATTTTCATAGCCCTGAATATATTACTCATTAAAGATTTATTATGAACTATGTTGAAGTCATGGCATTTATTTTTGAAGTAAATTGTATTTTAATTTCTTTGAGACTAGCACAACTTCAAGCACATAGTAAACATTCAAAAAATTCTGACTTTGCCATTTATTGATTATTTGGTCTTGGGTCCTTAACTTGAGTTATCTAACCATTAGTCTTCTCATTGGTAAAACAAGAATAGCTGATACCTTGCAAGGTTGTTAGAATTAGAAATAGCATATGTCAAGGATCTTGTATGACAGATAATATAATGAGGCATCCTTGCCCTAAAGCAGACTATCATCTAGCTAAAGAAATAAATATAAATTAAAAGGGGCAAATTGATACAAGGCAAAAATAATAACAAGGAGCTAGAAGACTTAATTCTCCTCCCAACTTAGCCTCTCCATAAATTAGTGACTTTTCTCCTCATTCTTTTCTAGGGCTCGATTTTCTCATACCTAAATTCAAAAGAGATAATGTGTGTGGTATAGAAAATCCCCAAGGTCTTTTCTCACAGCAATACACAATAATTCTAGAAGCAGAAAATAAAAACAAGAGCATCAAGCTCTAATTCTGAATTTTGTGGAGTGCAGAGAGTGGAGAAAAGTTATTCAAGGACATTTTTGAAGATGAGATTCGAAACAACACTTAAAGAAATTAAAGGACATAAACTAGTTGGAAAAGAAAGTGGGAGAGGAGCCAAGAAAAAGCACAAGGAAAGATTAATATCAATTAAAACCTTGGAGTAGTTATGAAGAAAAGCATGACCTCTGGCTAGATCTGAGGAGTTGGGGCTAAGACGCAGTTGGACTTGAAAGAGAGGACAAGTTGATGGAAGCCTTGAATGTCAGGGTGCAGAATTTAGATTTGAACTGATTGGCAATAGGGAGCTGCTGAAGGTTCTGAGCAAGAGAATGACATATTCATCATGAGCAGATGATAATAGCATTTAGGGAATAATATCGTGGCAGCTACTGCACTGCTAATATAATACTGAGAGACTAGAGGCAAGGACACCAAAAGAATCTATGGGAACACTTCTCTTGAGGACAAGTTAAATCAGAATTCATCATCCCCCGGGCTTTAATAATCCAGGTGTGAGGTGATAGAATCTTTGACTAGGATGGCGTGGTAGATTGTTTCATTGATCAAAGTATTCATTTTATGCATTCATAACCACTGTTGTCAAGCTTGGTTGTATGACTTACAATTCCCTTAATCTAATGAATATTATATATTTCACCTTACTGAACTTAGAAGGAGCCATGTGGCTATCTTTGGCCAATAAAATATGGGTGGAAATGATACATGCTACTTTGGAAATGATACTTCCAAAAAGAAGCTTTGAGAGATACTTCAAGGTCCCACTGTCTTCTCTTTTCCCTCTGCCATGAAACTAGTAATGTTCCTCACAGGAGCTGCTCCATAAGCCTAGATACTGGAGTGAAAAGGGAGTGAAGTAAATCTGTCATTGACCCAGAGCTGACATTTACATTTATAAGAAATAAGAATTGTCATTGTAACTCACTGAGATTTTGGAGTTATTTGTTACCATAGCTTATTTTAGCCTTAGCTGACTGATACAGATAACTATAAAAGAAGACTCTATTAAAGAAAACAAAGAGAGAGAAAGGACTTGCTACTTTAATGAGGAAGAAGAAAGTAGCTCTTTATGAGCTCAGGGCAAGAGGACATTATCTTAGCAGTGATGAGGACCTTAAAGGTTAAGAGGTAGGTGGGAGGCAAAGGGTTCATTAATCCTGTTCTTGACATTCTGAATTAGAGATGACATTAGGGCTTCTAAAGAGAGATTTCTTAGGTGTCAGGTCTAGCTAACTTCTTTCCCACCTCTCACTTTTCTAATGTAAACCTAGTATGGGGAGGGCCTCATTAGACCCAATGGAAATGAGCATTTCTGCGGCTCCCAATCCAGATCATTGAGTGTTAAATGTTACTCACAGGAATTTGGCTTTTGATCTATAGGTGACGAGAGTCTAATAAGATGACAGCAGTCAGTAGGGATGACTGTTGGACTTGTAGCAATGATTTAGATGGACTGAAGGTGGGAGAAGGGGATTAATGAATTTGGATCTGATCTAGTGCAGGGCCATGGGAATGAAGAGGCATGGATGTTTTAGAAATCAAATTCATTTGATTAATTTACAGGCTTCCTACTTTTTGATAGCACTTTTGTCCTTCATATTATACCTGAAATCTGTGAACCATCCGAAAAAGAATCCAGAAATTAATCTTTACTCTCACAATCAATCCATTACAGAGCCTGCCTTATGCTCCATCTGATTGCCAAGCCCATTTATCTATCATAATAATGATGGCGATGATGGTGGTGGTGATGATGACGATGATAATGATAGTTATTTAGCATGTACTATGTGCCTGGCACTGTGCTTAGTATTTTATATACATTCTTTCATTTAATCCTAACTTAAATGGGCCATTTGTTAAATTAATGTCTCTGAGCTCCAGATCCAGCCCTCTATCCCCTGCTTTGTGATGCTGAAACTGGGACTCTGCAAACCACATTTCTGCTTTGCCAGCTGCTTCATGCTTGGCTCTGCCAACAGGGCCAATAGAAGGAGGCTGCAAGCCTGAGGGAGGGAGAAGGGACCTGCTGCTTCTTGTCTGCTTCCTGTTCTAGTGTCTCCCCAGCAATGCCTCCTCGCCCTAGCAGTAGAGCTCATTCCAGCAGCACAGTCAAATCCGGTTTGCTGTTTTCTCAACACTCACAGAACCAGCCTCATCGTGCCCACTAAGAGACCTCAGTGCCCTCCTCAGAGGTGTGAGTCCCAACCCTGAAGGAACCCTCCTTAAGTTTCTAAATTTTAATAATTTTAGATCCTTCCTAGCCCCAAGGGGGTAGCTACCTCTCCCTGTTGCTATCTTAGTGATGCCTTAGACGTATCATTTTACACTTTCCGTTGCCTAGTTAACAACTTTGTACCCTGTCAACATCCTTTATATTTAATGCCTTCTATTAAAATAACTCATGTCATTTCTGTCTCCTACTGTGACCCTGATTGGTACAGTGAGGTAAATATTATTCCTTTCTTTCCATAAATAAGGTAGCCGATGCTTCATAGTAAGAGAGATTAAGTAACTTGACCAATGTCATGTTGATAATAATTGGATTCTAATCAGGATCGAGACCTCCTTTTCACTTCAGAGCCCTGGTCATAACTGGTCCCATCTCTGCTTCACTTTGCGTCTCACCATCTTGTTCACTTTCACGGTCTCCTCTCCTTTGTGTCTCAGTGTGCACCATCATTTGGCAGACTGCTCTTTTCCCTGTTCTCTGGGTGCAGGGTAGAAGGCCAGGGAGTCAAGTGGTAGAGAAGGCATCCTCAGTGCAGCCAAACCTGGGACCAGAGATGGCTCGATCAGCTGTGCTGGTGCCCACATCTGCCATGTCATGATTTCAGGACTTTGCATTCTAGGAACCACTTTAAAGCTTCTGCTGAAAGTTCTCTCTACTCAGCGCCTCCTGACAGCATCAGACAGAGAGAAATGAAGCACTAGTGTGGACAGCTGGGTGGTCTGGGGTGAGCAGGCAGTGGGATCTGTCTGGAGCTCCTGTGTTTGGCTTGTTTGTTTGAGAAAGAAGCAGAGGCTTTAAATCTTGGTCCTCCATGAATAAAGCCATCCCAGGGTAATGTGGTTTTGCTTAGCACTGTGGCTGGTGTGCCCTTCTTCAAACAAAACAAAACAGAGCAATGCAAACAGTCTGTCCTCTCAGCTGCCAGTTTCCAGCCCTGGGGGTCTCCTGAAGGTCTGAAGTGGCCTGTGCTATGGGCGAGGCTGGGTATAGTGGAGTGGGAGGGGAGGCGAGCTGCTCCCTCTCCAGCTTCCAGGCAGCGTGACCTAAACTCTCCTTGCTGCCTCCTCAGCAGAGCATGGGTGAGAGGGAAAATGCTAGTCCTAGTACTAGGCCTACCCTAGCCTGCCCTCAGCCTCATGCCCCTCTCTTTTACTCCAACTGGCTCTGGGCGATCTGATCAGTTGATGCCTGGAAGGTAATTGGGGTGGCCTGGGAACCAGGTAGGACCCTCTTGCCACTTATATTGCCCTTGCTCCGATTTCACAGATTAAGAGAGAGTCTGGGAAGGTAGATTGTCTGCCAATATTAAGAATATGAGAAGGGCCAGATTGTTCACTGCGCCCTGATGTTGATGGACACTGTTAATTGAACAAGCCAAAGTTGGCCTACAGCGTGTCAGGCACGGAGATGAAAGCACTAACTTAATTCAGATAACGTGCATAGTGGGGCACCTGGGTAAACACAACTCTCATTGTTGACATTGTGGATTTGTCTATTTAATGTGAGTTTTCTAGGAGACAGAGGTACAGTGTCTTGACACAAGGACACCTTCTTTACTAATTTGTATAAAGGCACCACATGAGCACTATTAGTCCACTTGGACCACCTCCTTCCTCGTCCGCAAAGCCCTGCTCTTGACATCTGCTTGCGTCTGTTGGTGTCTCTACAGACTAGATGCACACAGCTTTTCTTTCTTTATTTTTTGGAGAGGGATTGGGGAAGAAGCTGCTGGAGGAGGGAACAAAGTAAGGAAGATGATGGGACTGGTTGCTCTTTACTCTTCGGCTAGCTTGGAGGACTCTGAACTCTGGTCAAGGGGCAGATGGCTAAAGGAGGTAAAAACTGCTCAATAAACCTCAATGAGGGAGGCGTGGTCAATGAACTGCCTCAGGGCCCAGTGACAATGCGGTTAACTCGCATGTGACAAGATGCTGGGAAAGGGGCTCTTTTCCTCTCTGCTTGGCACCCAGGACTCTTCTGGCCCCTGTGAACTACCGGGCTCCACTGAGGGCAGCCTGCACCCTTGGTGGAAACTCTGCCCACCCCAGGTTGGGTGGTGGGAGAGAGGTTCCCTGCAGCCCTGTGAGTGAGGAACCTGGATCAGTCGGCACTAGGGATGACAGATGCTAACTGTCTTTGCGGGTGTACCTACAAACCTCACAGACTTTGAAGACAAACACATAACAACAGCTGTTTCTCACTCACCAAACATTCAGGGAGTGTTGAGGGAGGTGTTGGCTATTTTATCCAGTGTTGTCAGGGTGATTCTCTCTAAGGAGGTGACATTGTATCACAAATAACTCTAAAGGAGGAGCCCACATGGGGCCAGGGGGCATTTCAGGATGAGGGAACAAGTAGAGGCAGGTGCATGGCAGGCTGCTCTGTGTGCCGGGAACTGTAAGCCATCCAGTGGGATCAGAGCTGTGGGTATGGGGAGAGTGGTGAAGATGAGAGAACTAGTGGGCAAACAGAACCTTGAAGGCCCTAGAAGGCACTTGGGTTCTCCTCTCAATGAGACAGGAAATCATTAGAGAGTTTGGAGAAGAGGAGCACTGTGGTTTGATGAATGCAGACAAGGCTCTTAAATTAGCAGCCATTTGAGGTTTGCTTATGGTGATCTTTGTTGGAGGTACTATTATTATTTCTGTCCTAAAAGCATGGAAACTTTCTAAGAGAGTTCAGGTAACCTATCTAAGGTCAGCTGGTATGGATGAGAAGCTGGGAGTAGAACTCAAGCAGAAGGAGCTGTGCTTTTTATCACTGATGGCTACCGCCTCGCCATTGCTGAAATAGCTCATCATGCTGCAAGAACCTTTTCCTTCTCAAAGTTGATGTGACAGCATCCTTCACACTGCCAAGTCCTTGCTGACCTCCCAGGGATTTACTTCTCTCTGCAATCGTCCTTCCCACTCGCCAGAACGCCCACCTGTCAGCGTTCTCTAGGGGATGCAAATGACTTTGGGTTAAGGATCTTATCTCAGTTTATTGGGAGACCCTCTAGGGTTCCAGAGATCATGTCCCATTAGAGCCTGAACATTTTTTAAATTAAAAACAAGTCCAAATGCTGAAGCTTGGGAGGTTGCCTGCCTGGTTCTGCAAATCTATAAATCCCACTTCCTGCTGCTTCCAGGTCGACTGTAAATACCCTGAAAATTCAGCATCACTGGAAATGTTTTGACCATTCTGCTTCTGGCTCAACGGGTAGTAATAAATAAAAATGAAAAGTGGTGGGAGAAAAAATGGATTAAATTTAAGGCTTAACATGGCTCAGCTCAGGGAGAGTAGTTAAAGGCTTCTGGCTTGTCCCTGTCCTTTCTGACTGGGTCCTTTCATTCCTAAATCCAGGCTTTAAGGGCCTGGACAGCAATCTCTTGTCTCCTTGATGATTCAGCTCTGAAGGTGGTGGGGACCCATGAGTCACCATCATTTCAGAAGCAGCTGTTGATGGGAACAATCCTGGTTTTGCTATCTAACTAGGGCAGTGATATATCCCCAGCCCAAAGCAAGCACCAAGTCCTGACAAGGGCTACCTATGAAGTCTTCATGGAATAAGGGAGCAGGATATCTGGAGGGTATTCTAGGAAACCTGGAGGTGTGGCTGCCATGCGTCATATGAATTTGAAGTCAGAGTCCTGGGGCAGACTGAATTCTCAAAAAGGTGGGCTATCGTTTAAGGACTGACACATTTCCTAAAGCATACATTGCCTTCCTGGTCACAGCAGCTGTAGTGATGCAACAGTAATGATTACAGTATACCAAATAGCCCCAAGATGCTGCAATCCCAGGGCCTTTTAGTTCGCCCGAAAATCCCTGGGAGATCCATTTGGGAAGTCAACTCTAAGACAGGCAGACTTCCCAGAGCTGGTGGTGAAGCTCCCTGGATTCCACCTGGGACCAATGTGACTAGCTGGTCTGCTGAGTGGCTCCAGGGAGGCCATCTAAAGAGGGATAAATGAGGTTTGGTCCTGAGTTCCTTACTCTGCCACAGCAGACATCTGCCTGCCCTGAGAACATTTTCATCCTGCTCAGTCACAGTGCCAGCCTCCCGCTAACCACACACTGACCCAGGGCTTCTTTTGGTGACTATTCAGAGGTTCCTGGGCTACTCAACTATGGCCATATCTCATTGCTTTTGGGTCAGCTTTTAAGTCTCTGTCCTTTCCATTGACAGACTTTTATTCTAGTTGCTTAGCAGTGGCATTTTCAGTGCTCACCATCACAGCCATGATTGTGATGGTTTCTCTCCTTCTGTTAACCAAGCACACAAACACACGTGGGCGCGCGCACCCCACAGACCGCAGCCATCCATACACCCACAGAGCTCTCCAATCAACAGGATGAAACCAAACATGTGGATCTTTTCTAGAGTGGGAGCAGCTAGACCACTGCAAAAGGAAGACTTGTTTCATTAACTTCTTGTTTTATCTGGAATTCAACTCTATTTAAGTAGAATTGTTTGATGTTTCCTGGGAGCATTAATGGGAAAGAACCTGATACTCTTCAGTAACTAGGAATGTGCCTCCTTCACACCACACTCCAGGGTTTCACCTCCAAAGGTGAGCTCCCACGTCAGAAAGAACACACTTGTTTCTCTTTGGAATTCTATTCTTTGACATAACAGATACTGAGCACCTACTATGCGCAAGATCTCAAGAGGCTATTGAGGATGTGAGAATGCGTAAGTTACAGTTTCTGTCTCCAATAAATAGAGCTAAATTTCCCTGTTGGTGATATGAAAGACAATTACATATGTTTATATTTCACTTCATAATAGATAATGTTACAGACCCAATCTAAATGAAACCTTTTTGCCATAGATTTTTTGACAATCTTGGTATCCTTTATGTCAGGATTACAGTGTCATTGCAGGGCAGGAAACTCTTTTCCATATTTTGTAAATTTCTGTAGAATGTACCCCTAAGGCAGAAGTGATTACAATTAGCTCCTGTTAATTAATTATGCCTATATAAGTACAGAAGTAGTATGGCCGGCGGGCCTGGGGCATTACCGCAGAAGCCCATGGAGGCCTGGGTCCACAACGGGGCCATTGTTCTGCCCATCCTTGCCCTTGCCCCGCCCCTTGACATCGGTACTTAATTGCTTCCCAGCTAAGTAGGTCTGAACCTGTTTACTGAGCCTCCTTGGCAGGGCTGTAATGCCTCCAGGCCTCACCAGCCTGTGGGGGCTGATTAGATCACATTTTCACTCAAATTTTGCAAGCTGACTGTACCACTTGCATAACTCTGGCCCTCCATGCCTCAATTTTCTCAAAGTCTCTGCTTATTTGGGGTGAGTCCACAGGATGTATCAAGTATGCTCAGAAACCATCTGTAGGTTTGGGAGGTTCATGACTTGTTTGTCATTTGAAACTGCCGCTCTGCTGATGCCCTGTGTGAGAATACCTCTGCGTAGGGCCCAGGTCTCTGCCTCCACCCCACATAGCCCAGGGCCTGAGCTGCTGGCTGGGGCCTCCATGAGCTTTTGGGTGCCTAGGCCTTACAGAACCCTCTGGTGGCCTGGAGATTCATTTAGTGGACTGAGACATTGGCACTGCTGAACGTGAAACACTGCAATGTCCCTCATGAAAATTTTCCTTATGACGCTGCCCTCACTCAGGGCCTGTCTTCCAGTGCCACAAAGGTGTCCCTTGGCCTCTGCCCCACCTGCAAAATGTCACAGAGCTCTGTGTTTCCTGCTTTTCCTACTCATACTGTGGTCACACCACATTCAAAGGAAAGGACAACACCCTCACCCCACCCTGTGCCACTTTTTATATTTTGAGTTTCAAGGCTGCTTTGCTGTGTCTGAGGATCTAATATTCTCTTGTGCAAACAGCTGCTCAGCTCCTGGCTCTGGTCTTACTCCACTAGGGGCTCAGGCCCTGCTAGGCCTCCCCATAGCATCTTGGACAACACCCCCCACATTGCATTTCTCCCTAAGTCTCCATCCCCCATTCATTAAACTTTTCTCAGGTCCTTCAGCTAAAAAACATGCAGATCAACCATGCGAATAAAAGCTTGGAAAGTGGGTGGATCCTCATCACATGTGTCTGACCTTTGCCTGGGCTCAGCGGCCCTGCAACAAGAAAACTGTTGAACATCTAACCTGCTGTTCCTTTTTCTGGCATCAGACAGAAAACAGCTTCTTGGTAGCCAGGCCATTTGATTCCCTTTCCTTGATTTTCCCAGAGCTTCCTACAAAGATCACATGAGATAATGTGGTAAAAGTTATACTTAAATTGAAACTGGTTATGTCAGTGTGATATAAGGTGAAACCATTACTGAATAGCTTTGGCCATGACATTTACTAGTATATATCTAGTCATCCATTCAAAAAAATACTTATTAAGCACTTATTCTTTGACAGGCTCTGTTCTACACACTGGAGATATAAGAGTAAGAGAATAATATCCTAGTGAAGAAAAATAAATGCTAAATAAATTAAAAATAATAAATAAGAAAATATTAGACTGTGATTAAGTGCTCTCCAGAGAATCAATTTAGGGTGATGTGGTAAAGGGTGACTAGGTAGCTCCTTTGGGGTGGGAAACCAAGGAATGCCTCCCTGAGGAGGTGACTGCAAGTTAAGATTAGAATGAAGAAGGAACCATCTGTGTGAAGATCAGAGGAAACAGGGTTCTTGGCAGAGGAACAGCAAAGGCAAGGGAGCAGGCTGAGCTCTATGAGCTCTGATGATGGAAAGGGAAGCGGGGGCGGCCAGAAGGGATCGGTTTGTGGGCATGAGAAGACCCAGATGATGGAGGGCTCTGCCAGGCAGGAGAGAGATTCGTTTTTTGCTTTAAGCCTAATGGAAAGCAATTAGAGTTTGAAACAAGAGAGCCACATGATCTTTTTTATGTTCTAAAAAGATACCTTAGGCTGCTGTGGTAGGAATGAACTTTAGTGGAGCAAGAGAAGAGGCAGGAGACCAGGCAGGGGTTGGTATGGTAGGACAGAAGGGAGAGGATGATGATTAGGTGAATATATAAGACCCAGAGAGAACACCCAGGTTGGCGGTCTTTGGAAGCAGAGCTGACAGGACTTGCTGATTGACTGGATGTGGAGAATAAGGAAATGATGGGACTCCAGAAGGATTCTGGACTGGCAACTGAGGAAACGAGAGGCCCCTCACCAGCTCAGAATGTGGGTGGGGTGACCTCGACTCAGGGGATTATTAAAGTATCTGGAGGGTGCCCCCTGAGGTGGTGCCCCCAGCACTACCTCCTCCTCAATCTTCATATGTAGTCATTGAAGAAACATGGAGAAAACCCGCTAGAGGAATCAACTGGTTTCAAATTTTTTTAAAAAGCAGCTTTGAAAGGAAACCATAGCCAATTGTACTGGCTAGAAAGTCAAATAACTTTAAAATAGCCCAAGGCAGGTAGAGTGCATTAAAGTGGCCAACAGTTCTGTTTACCTGACGAAATATCCATGGCAGCAGGAGGGAGAGTTCAGGAGCTGGGCTGGTCTTGGAGATTTCTGATAACAGTCATCACGGTGGAATTTAATTTGTTTTACTTAAAGGTAAACCTGAGTACCTGTTCTCATGAAGATTGGTAGCCCAGTGTATTCTCCAAGGACCTGAAAACCCAGACCCCAAAGGAACATTCTGTTTTGCCAACATGCACTGTGTCCTAGTGCTCACTGACTTCACAAACCCATCTTGGTGGTAATATGAAAAGCCTTGAAAAAAGGGTAAATGTATGCAATAAGGTCCCTCTGGGTGCTCAAGGACTTAATAGATCCCTGAATTTTATCACTGCACTTACTTTTAAATTAAAGACAATAACTGCTCCTCACAGGTTCTTATTGACAAAAACACTGATGTCACCCAAGCCTATGATATGATAATCTTTCCCAGAACTGGGAGTATCCAGGACTAATTAGTTATGAGAACTTTTTTTTTCACCTAAGTTCTGAGATGTTCTCTATTCTGTCTTAGTCACACACACAGTTAGTCATTACCTGGAAGGGCATAAAGGGTTTATCCATGGCTACCGTACATTTTGTACTGCTTTGTTAAACCAGGAAAAATGCAGACGGACGCTGAGTCATAGTTTTCAATTAGTTTTTCAATTCACCTGGAGCAAAGCTTTTCAATATCCATATTAATTTTATTGCTTTCTGTGTTACTCTGATCATATTCTTTGCAAAATAATTCGGTCTTTTGCTTGAAGGTATTAATACATACTGTGAGTGGGGAGTAGCATTATCAAAGTACTCTTGAACAGATGTAAAAATGGAAAGGCAGCAAGATTTAATAACTCACATTCAAGGTCTATAGAGATGTGACAAAGAGGAAAGGAGAATGAGGCAATTAAGAATCTTGAAATCTTTGGTGATGGACAGAGGGGAGGAGGGTTGGGAGGCTGGGAGAACAGGGTGAAGGGTTAAAGAAGTACAAATTAGTAGTTGATAGTTGAGCACGGGGAGCATGGCAGAGGAAATGCAGTTAGCATTAATATGATGGCTAAGTGAAGGGCCAGGGGAGGGAGGAAGCAATTTGGGGATAGTTTTATGAACATTATAAATGTCTAACCTATGTACTGTATACTTGAAACTAATTTAAATAAATTTATTTTTAAAAAATCTTAAAATCATGGCAGAACTTTGTTACCTCTAGAAAATCTACTCTATGTGGTTTTTTCTAATCTAAAGTTTACTTAATTCAACAGATATTACATACTTATTATAAACCCAACCCCATTAGACAGAATAAGCACATTCAAGCAGTTAGTAAATAAAATATGTTAAGTACTGCTGAAGTACAGAACACTGTAGATATCCAAGCCCTGTCTTAAGGAACCTTTATCTAATTGGGTAAACACACACACATGAGCTAGTTCAATGACAAAACAAGGTGGATTGTGAGATGGGATAAAATGAGAGGTGCAGACAATATGTGCTTGTAAGTCAAAGATGTAGAAATGATGCAGCCTGAAATTGTCAGATTTCTAACTTATGCTCATGATCCTTGTAGGACAAACGTGATTTGGATGAAGGACACTGAGGGACAAGGCACTCCAGGCAATGGGAACAGTACCTGCAAAGGTACTGCACTGCGAAGGATTAGGGTGTGCATGCTGAGAGGGGAGCCCATCCGATAAGCAGTCCTGACGGAAACACATTGAAAAAAATATAGGCTGACACAAATCGTGTCACTTGCTGTCATAGAAACAATATGCTTTTGGAGGCAATAATGCCTCACCTTAAACTGAGTCTATGTGCAATTGTGGAGGTCCTTAGTCACGAATAATATTTCTTATCTATATTTGCAAAAGTTCAGCTGAAGCTAAAAAAGTTGATGATAAACCATCTCATTAAAGAAACTCAGTTTCCAGGAAGAAGGGGCAGAATCATCAAATGGTAACGAATTTCCCTACCTGTCCTATGTGTTCATTTCCTCCATTGAAGAGATCTGACCTCAAAGGGATTAGCTTTTCATTTGTTTGAATTAAGAAGTAATCTCAGTAATCAGGAGATTCCTTGGGCTCAGAGGGCTCAATGGACTTAAAACCAGAATGATGACTCTAGAGGCTGTCCAATTCTAAATTTACGAGGGCCATTAATTCGCCATGTGTGTGATCCTGGATATAATTATAAAGCCAGTTTCTTCATCTTTAAAATACCAACACGTCTCAGAAAATGGAAGATAACATTCATTCTCTCACTCACTCACTCTTGCTAATAATGCCATGAATATAATCCAACCTATTTTCAAAGCTGTTGTTGGTTCTGCCACTCACTATTTCCATGACTTTGCAGAGATACTTAATTTCTATAAGCCTCAGTTTCTTTTTAAAATCTTCGTAATAATACCATCTGATAGAGGTATTTTAAAGATTAAGAAAACATGTGTGAAGTGCCTAGCACAGAGACTAGCATTCAAAAAACACAGCTCTTTTTTCTTTTTGTTAAACTGGTATAGCTATTTAGTTTATAAAGCATTTTTACTTTTTACACTAAACTTTTAAGATAAATGCAATTATTACCAGCTTTAAGAGATGAAAAAAACTTCGGAGATAAAGCTAAAAAAATGTTAAGTTCAGGACATGCAACAATAGGAAAAGAAGTGGGGAAGTCATTTAAAATACTATTTCCATGATATTTACCTTCTGTTCTAGCAGTCTTTGTTAGTGAGACACACAAACTGAAAGAAAACAAATTGTATTTGTATTTCATAGAGTGCATAGTGAACCCCTTATAAATGTGTTTCCCTTCTGAATTCCATTAGGCAGCTAGCAAGAGCTTTACCTCTGTGGTGTTCCCTTTGGTCACCATATCACATGTGGCTATTGAGCACTTGAAATATAACTAGTCAGAACAGAGAAGTGCTGCAACTGTAAAATACATGCTGGATTTCAGAGACTTAGTGTGAAAAATATGTAAAGTAATTCTTAATAGTTTTTAAATTGATTACATTATGCAATGAAAATATTTTGGATGTGTTCAATTAAATATTTCACCTATTTGTCACTACTTCTTTCTAATGTGGTTACCAGAAATTTTTCAGTTAAATATATGGCTCGCATTTGTGGCTTGCATGATATGTCTATTATACAGAGTACCTCTGCCTAATCCCTTGCCTTTCCTCTCCTCCTTCCTCACCAGGATTCTGAGATCTTCTTGTCTGGTAAGCAGTGATCTGCTCACCTACTTTATGCCAAGGTGTTAATGATCTCTCCCTCTCTCTCTCTTTCTCTCTGCAAAAAAAAAAAAAAAAAATCTACTTTTTAAAAAAGTACTGAACATAGAGGATAATATAGCTATGGTGGGGAGAGATATTAGGGCAAGGATCACAATTTCAAATGCCTATAGGCATCAGGAGGATATCATTCAGAAGAATAGGTGTTGGTGGCAATAAGAAATGGTGGGGACTGTGGCAAATGAAGACCATGAATGGTCCAAAGGGAATAGCCATCACCCACCTCTGGCTAATGGTTGCCATATTGGAATTTAGGCCCAACATGACCCGGTCTTTTTATTTTTTTCAAGAGTAGCCAGAAATCTAGATTCCTGTGTGATATCTCCTGATTTTCAAAGATTTGCAATGAAATAAAAACTTTTAACAAGCATTATAAAGGACCAATAAAATCTGCCTTAGGGCTCTATTTGGCCCACTAAACTTCAGTTTTTATCTTTATTTACCTGTATATAAGGTGCAACTGGTGAGATGTATGGTAAACGGGACAGGTAGTGCTTATAACACTGGCTTTGTCTCTTGGCATTTGTAGAGCTGGAATGGTCTCTCCCTTTAAAGATGAGATACTGAAGCCAAAAGAAGACAAGTGGCTCACCCACAGTCACACTGTCACTCGTTCAGGACAAGGCTGTCAGGTTCCTGATTCTCTGTCCACTGACCCTTTAAAACAATAGACAGTTTCTTCTGCCTGCCTCCAAATTTGCCTCTGATAAAGGATCTTGATGAACTGAAACACTTTACCAGAGGGTAAGTGAGTCTTAGAGCAAAAGATGCTGCGCCCACACTGGTCTCTAGCTGGCTTGGGGGATGGCATAGATGGTTGACATCCTTTGTGAATCTCTCTCACACATCATAGTATTTATTCTACAAGGATATAAACTAATCATTTATGCACAGTAACTTGAAATCCCCAAACAACTCAGGTAGAGAAAAGCAATCACAATGCTGAATACTCCTGTTATTTATGAGCAAGTATACATTCTAGACACCTGAGTCAGGCCCCAGAGGGAGAAAGTTTCCTTATTCCGCAGATGACACAGAAAAATTTCCACCTGGGACATACTCTAAATGCAAGTGCCCATTTACACTTCTAAAGTGTAAATGGCCCAACCTAGTCAGTGGAAAAACAATGCAGGTATAAAATTTAGCATTCACTTAACACAGCATTTGTTCTTTCTGGCTCTCCCTTTGTAAATACATTTAACAGTACTTAAAACTTAAACTTCCTGTTTATGTTATTGATAACAGTTCCAAAATAAATATCACATTCTGAGTAATTCCAATCCTTCTTGCTTTAAAACCTGGGACTTTCCTAGGTGAGTTAAGAGGACTGAAATTTTCCAAATTATCTAGGTTATAATAAGACTGCAGAGATACCATGGCTTCTAGGGCTTTTAAGTCTTAAGAGCAATTTCATTTCTACTATGCTATTTGTTTCTGTCAATGGTCTAATGAGTTTAGAAGAACAGATTTACTGTTCACATTCTAAAGATGAAGAAATGGAGCCCTGGGAGATGGACACTGTGACTCACCTAGATAATAACAGGCCCAGGTGTCTCCTGGTCTCATTCAGGTTTCTTTCTATGAGAGCTGAAGCAATGAGGGTTGAAGACATCTTTAGTTTTCCTTCCTTAGAAGAGTTGAACCCCATTACTACACAGTACATTATTACATTGCCTTAGATATTCTGTGGGGAAAAAAAGATATAAATCTTCATACTCCTATTGATCCTACCTCTGAGTCATAAAGATTATTTATAACATTAATTTTTAGAAAATCAAACAAAAAAAAAGTGTAGTAAATTTGCTACAAGTCCTAATATCCTTGAATGACATGGGAAAGTTTTCCTTCCGTCTATAGAAATCCAGTCAAGGGACCACATCTTTCCAAACAGAAATAGACAAACAGGTAGTCTTGACAGGCTCTCTTCCTGCATCCCCTCTTCTATTTTAAGCAAAAAAAAAGAAAAAAAAGAAAAAAAAAAAAAAGAAAGAAAGAAAAAAGAAAACAGAAAGATGGGAAAAAATTTTGCAAAGATCATAGTGCTCAAGAAAGAGGTGAAAGAGGCATCAACTGTCATAGAGAGACGGCAAGGGTAGATAAAGAAGTATACAAGTGGCAAAGAGGAAGGGAAATAGCAAAGAAAAGACCAAAAAAAATGTTGAGAGAGGGGAGGACTGGGAGTCACTGGCTCAGGATGGGCTACCAAATGTGAGGCCAACAAAGTAAAATCCAGATTTTCAGCTTCCTGTAAGGAATCCAAAGATTCGTTCAAACATCTTCAAATGCTTTTCTTAAGCATAGTTACCCATAGTACCCAGCAACACATTTCTAAGTCAATTTGTATTTTATTTTTGATATTGGTAATCTAAGGGTATTCTTTTCTATACTTTTTCCATCTTGAATTTGTGGTATGTAGACCGCATTATTCTTAAATGTGCTTTTGTGGCCTAGCCTGAGAAACTCTTATCCATTTATCATGAGAGTTCTATAATACAATATTTTCCAAGTTCTATCGGTTGAATTAAAATGAGGCTTAAGAGCACAACCTGTCTGTCAGTTGGGGGCTGTCTGTAAGTACAGTGACACTGTGGGAGTGAGTTGCAGATGTACGTTAACCATATTAGAATTGCTTTAAGAAATTGCAAAAGACAGCTAGAACTCAGTGTTTTATCAGATTCACTCATCACAGCACCCTAGTGCCTAGAATGGTACTGGGAGTTTCTATAGAAACATTTGTCTATAGAAAAGAAGTTTCATATTCTCATGTGGACTAACATATCTCTTGTTTATCTTATATTTTTGTACTTTTAACAAATCAAAGAATAAAATAATTATTTTCACATCACCACATGGCCCATAATAAATGTGCTTTGCTGCTTTAAAAATAAATGTAACAAATTCTCTGTAATAAATTACTGAACAGTTGCTTACACAAGCAAAAATCCTTCATTCATTCTGTAAGTCTCTATGGAACCCTCTTTATGCCACTTACTGTTGTAGGCCTTGGAGATATGAAACAGGCAGAAATTCCTGCTCCCATAGAGCTTATGTCCTGAAGAGGAGGAGAGAAACAGTGAACAATATTTTAAAAGGATAACATATAGTACATTATGTGGTAAAGAGTGCTGAGAAAGAACGCAAGCAGGGAAAGGAGCTAGGAATTGTCAAAAAGATAGAGTGGCTACAGAAGCCCTCACCGAGAGGTAGAATTCGAGTGAAGATGTGAAGGCAGTGAAAGATCAGCCATATAGATATCTAAAGTGGAGCATTCAAGGCAGAATAAACAACAGGTGCAAAGGGCCTGCAGCAGGAACCTTTCAGATATAGTCAAGGAAAATGGAGGAGGCTAAAGAGGCTGGCAGAGTGAGGGGCAAGATGACAGTTAATAAAACCCAAGAAGTGATATTTAATACAGGTCTTATGTGGAGAGAAGGAAAGTAGTCTATTCCAACCATCTGACATTATTCTTCCATCAAGTAGAAATTACTCTTTACCTTTTCATCTCCATAAAGTCCACCATCCAGTAAAAAACATCCTCCACAAATTTCAAATATGGTCATCTCTTTGGCACATTCCATGACATCTTTTTATTTCTTAGTGGTTGTGCACTAGGCATATGCTAGCAGAGAGGGATAAGTAGAATAGACCAGATTTGCTTCATCATTCTGGCTCCATTTCTCTCCCCTTACCCTAGCCCAAGGCCCAATATCTCTCCTCTGGGTTACTAAAGAAGCCTTGAGCTCTTGTCTTGCCTCCAGTGTCTATAGCTCATAGCCATCTTATACACCTGGCCCAGTCATCTTTCTAATACTGTGAGTTCTGAGAGTCTCATGGGGCCCTGGGGATGGCAATAGGAGGCAATGATTGGGGCTCTGAACTCCCACCTCTACTTCAGCCAGAGCATCCCTTGTTTATCAGAATTAAGTGCGATCCTCTATGTAAGATTTCTTTGTGCTCCCCAAATGAGAACACTGACCTAAAACGACAGCTCACATCATATCGCTATTACTCTTTTGCTCCAATGCCTTTAAGCACCCCTTACTCAGTAAAATAAAGCCCAAACTCCCATTGTACCTCAGTTAAAATGCAACGTTCTTACAGTAGCCCATAAGATGTGGCACAGTCCGGCTCCTGCTGGCCTCTCTGACTTCCTCCCTTCCTCTCTCCCCCTTGCACAGCCCACACCAGCAATCCCTGGAGCTTGCTCCAGGACCCTGAAAGTACACTAACACCTCAGGCTTTTGTGCTGACTGTTCCCTCTGTTGGGAATATAATTTTTCTGCATATTTGCTTGGCTGAGCCCCTCACTTCACTCAGAAATTCAGTCAGGTTCCACGCCATCTAAAATAACACCCCATTTACTTTCCATTTTCTAACCCCACTTTATTTTGCTTTATATCACCTATTGTTATGTGACACTGTATTATATGTTTGTTTACTGTTTCTCTCTACACCAAGATTATACGCTCTATGAGAACAGGAGTTTTGTTTTGTCACTGTTCTATCCCTAAACATTTTGTACCATGCCTGGCGCATAGTAGGTGCTCACTAAATATTCATTGAATAAATGAATGAATAAAGCATATAGGCATGACCTTCAAGACTCTCCAGGCTTGTCTGGACAAAACTCTCTAGCCCTAACTTGGGGCCATCCTGCCCTGTTCCCACATACCCTAATCAAAGGCACTGTTCACCTATCCCCATTTCTAGCCAGTACTGCTTTTCTTTTGCCTACCTTTGCCCTTATGCCTGGAATGCCCTTCCTTTCATCTCCACCTGACATAATATGCATGACTAGCTCAAAAAACATCCCTTTCTAGGGTTTTCCCCAGTCTTCCACCTGAAGCATGTTTCCTGCCCGGGTCTCTAGAGCTCTTTATTCTTCGGTGTTTTCATTGAGCCCTTCTCCCTATATGCCTGGCTCCACTGGTGAGTGCGCCAACACCTCTGAGCACACAGAGCATTCTGCGTCTGGGACCACGTATGGAGTATAGCATATGCTTAAAGAAAAATTGATTTCACAGCTAGGAGAAAGAAAGTATTGAATGTTAGCTAACATAACCTTCTTGTCCTCCTTACTTTTTTTTTTTAGTTGTACTAAGCTTCTGTCTGATTTCTCTTTAGGCGTTGCTAACAAATAGCAATGTAACTTTTGTCCTTCCCGGGCAAGTTCTTCTAAGATCTTTCTAGCATGTTTTTTTTTCTGAAGCTTCTACTCCCAACAGCACCTTTCATACGCTCCTGCCCTCAATGCCCACACGCTTCTGTGATGAGCCAGACAGGCTCATTGACTTGTATCCAAATTATTTTTTACCTGATCCTAGGCCAGTGCTTCCCAAAGGGTGTCCTGGTGACACCAGTTCTAGAAGGGGGCATCTATGAGGGAAAATACTTCGCCTGGAGTTTGTTCAGCATGTCAAATGTTCTATAAATCCTTCAGTAAAAATATCTGTTTCGCATCATTAAGCCAAAGGACCACATATTTCTCTGACTAGTGAACTATTTTTTTCCATAAAGTACCCATTAATATCTTGAAAAATTATAATCCTGCAGAGCATAATTGCACAATGTTATCCTGGATAACATAAGTATGCAAGAATATTTGTGAAATAAATTAAGGAATGAGATGAAGATGACATTACAATTCATGCATTATAGAAATAAAATAATAATCAGTAGCACAATAACATAGTATAATAACAGTCAGCATATGTATATGTTCCTTATGTGCCTGGCATTGGTCTAGAAATTACTTAATCCTATAAGAAAAACACTATTACCATCAGTCTCATTTTACAGGTGTGAGAACAAGACTCAGAGAGGTGAAGAGATCTACTAAATTTAAGCAGTTATGAAGTGGTAAGGTAGACGAGGGGTTCAAGCTCAGGATCTGTCCCAGGGGCCTGCTTTTAGCCACTCCACTCTAGTGCTGCGTGCCACATGGGCCTCTCCATGACTCTGGTTTATGTGAAACTCGTTTGAGTAGGAAACCGGTACTCATTCCGTACCCACTGTGCATCAAGCATTTTGTGTACATCATCTCATTTAAAGTTTCAGTAACTTTATGAATCAGAATTATGATTGGCATCTCAGACTACCCAATTAGTGAGCAAGTCACATCCACATTGCCTCTCCATTGGTGATGGTACTCAAAAGTGATCTAGGACCCATGAGCCCTCTTCCAACCACTTGTTAAGGCTACTCCTTTGCAGCAACTCCTTTCCAGAAGTCTGAAGAAAGGCTGAGGGAAAAGGTCCCTCTTGGGAATAGGTAATAGGCACAGAAAACAGCCTTGTATATTCATATCTTTTCAACAGAGACTTACAAACATCAGGATAGCATATTCTTTTAAAGTTAATTTAAAAGGTGCCACTTCGGGAGAATCTGCAGAGTCAAGGATCTTTCTGGGACAAAGTGTTTAAGGCACAATGACAGAGCCCAAGGCAGCCCTTCCCTGAAGTCTTTGGGCTGTTGAAAAATCCCCAAGACTGCTGGAGAGGAGGTGAGGTCATGGTGAGGTCATCCCATCACACCGAGAAGGGGAATTCTTGGGAATTGGTGCCTGCCAGGAGGAAAATTTTTTCACTCTCCAGGTTGCCCGTAGCAAGAAAAACCACCCTGAGTATCTCTCCTTCCCCCAAGTTTTGTCCTTTCTTTTTGGCACCATGAAGTCTGGGTGCCCTGGACGCCTGGGCAAATGTGCTTTATTCTCTTGGCTCTGTGCCAGTCCAGGCCGTTCCTGCTCCGTTCCTGCTCCGGGCGAAGGCAGCTGCAGGTGACTCACTGTCTGAGTCTAGTTCCTGCAGATTCACTGCCCTGGACTTCCCTTAAATTAAATCGCTCTTTGAGAACAGGGACAGCTTTTTCCTACCATTATTCCTAGCACTTAGCACAATGTGGGGTGCATGGTAGGCACTCGAAAATATTTGTTGAATAAACCAAATGAATGAATGAATGAATGAATGAATAAATAAATAAATAAATAAATAAATAAATAGTATGTTTTACATTGATTTAAGCATATCATATGTACCAGTCAGGGTTCACAAGAAAAACAGAACTAATAGGAGATTATAATAGGAGATTTTACAAAATAAGATATTTATTTTAAGGAATTGGTTTATAAAATTGTGGGAGCTAGCAAATTCAAAATCTGTAGGGTTGGCCAGCAGCCTAGAAGCTCAGGCAGGAAGTGATGCTGCAGTCCTGAGTTGGAATTTATTCTTCTCCAGGAAACCTCAGTTTTTACTCTTAAGGGCTTCAACTGACTTGATGAGAACTACCCACATCATTGTGAGTACAGCAAGTGATTGTAGATGAGAATCACAGCTACAAAATACCTTCACAGAAACACCTAGACTAAATATTTGATTAAATAGCTTACTTGGTTGACATATAAAACTAACCATCACATCCTGTATCAAATTATGTTCATAGAAACAAAAACAACAGCCGCCACAAAAAAACTCGTCACCAAACTAACAAATATGACATAATGAAAGCCCAATAAAATAGAGTTAGCCTAAAACCTGTACCTCAGTTCCAGCCAGGTACTGGCAGCACCAAGATGCTAAACATATTCATTGCCCTCAAGGAGATAGCTGTCTAGTTCGGGAGACAGTCTGGTAGACAGATAATTACAAATGGGTGTAAAAAATGTTATTACCAAGATGTGGACATAACTTGCTTACTGCTATTTAGAGTTGGTAACCTCCAAGTGGTCAGAATGACCTTGGTTGCCAGAGAGAGGGTCTGATGTCAGCCAGGCTAATATTACAATCTTAGCTTCTCTGCAGAGGGAGTTTCAAATACCTTAAATAAATGGGCTGCGAAATAGCCAAAAGGTCTTAATGTCGACAAATGTCTAACCACCCAAGGCAATGTGGGTATTTGGGGAAAGCTGGGCCAGGCAGTTCTGCTGCTCACAGCTTTTCCTGAATGCCAATCAGACATCCCAGTCTTGCTCAGGTTTGGATCTGAAGTCATCTGGGTAAACTCCCGAAGAAACTGATGCCTTGGAGGGCAGGTTAGAAATGTGGCTCTGTTTGCTGCCTTACCAATTGTAAATGTGGCCCTGGGCTAACTTCAGCAACATTTATAATTCTAGAAGAGTAGCACTATGTCCTGTTTCCCTTCCCTCCATAGATGTGAGCAGACCACAGGCATCTGTGTACTTCAATAGTGCTGATGGCTTTTATAATGTGCATGTTCTACTTTCCAACAATATCTGTTGTCAAAGTAAAGACTGGATTTAACATGGTTAGCCGCCGATGCAATGCTGACACCATGATGAGGTGGTCAGATTTACCCCTTGTCTCCCGCGAAGAAATGTTAAGACGATAAGATTAAGTACCAGTGTCCCCCTGTGTTCTTGTGCCGGTCCTGCCATTAAATCCAATGTAATGGCAAGACTCCCAAACCAGGGCTGCCCTATATTAAATTTGCCACTGAGGCTCGTGGAAGAGAGTCTCATGGGTGCAGAAAAAGCAGCAGAAATGGTAAGATGTCATGTTAAAACTTCAGGATCTGACTAGTCAGGAAAGTATTCAGAGACTACAACCTGAATCATAGAGTCTGGAAGGAAAAGTCTCAGACCTATTTGGGGTTCTCTCAGGAGGGTGGGGTTGGAAGGAGACATGGAAGAGCACTCATTTTTTACTGTATACACTTCTAAAATGCTTAAAATCGATACAAAGTATGTATGCATTATTTCTGTAATAAAAAAAAACATTAAAAACAGTTAAATTTTATTTTAAGAGAATTGATTTCTTAACCCTGTAATGATGACAGCAATAACAGCAACAACACAAGAGTACCAACTGACTCTCATGAGAGATAGTCTTGCCCCCATCAAATATATACTTTGTAAGGGCAGATCGTAGATGACTTTGATCTTATGTTTCCTGATGTGGATTTTATTTATTTGTTTGTTTGTTTGTTTAAAATTTGTTTGTTTATTTTTTATGGTGCCATTGGTTAAAGAAATCCGACAAGTTTCAGCTGTACATTTTAACAGTAAGGTGTATATATATATATATATATATATATATATATATATTTACACTATGTGTTTACCTCCCATAGTTAGATTTCTTTCTGTCACCATGTATTTGACCCCTTTTACTCCATCCTGATGTGGATTTTAAAAGCACTAGCTATCCGGGATAATTCAGTCAGAACAGTGTCGGCCTGCTGGGGTCTCTGTGCGAGGAAGTCTCAGGACCCCGTCTAAACCGGAAGTGCTACTCTTCTAGAATTATAAATGTTGCTGAAGTGGTGGATGGCATTGGCCATCCGACTGTTTATTTGCCAACCCAGATCTAGCTTAGGACTGACACACAGTTTAATTATCATGCAGAGCTGCAGCTGGAGGCGGCTGGAGTGAGTTGGCATCTGCTTTTGCAGAGCACAATTTCTGCAAATAATTAACCACCAGAACTCTTGATTCTCTCTAATTAATGAAGAAGAAGCCTGGAATCTTCAAAGTCCACGAATGTCATGCTGCCATTGTGTCAGGATTGATCTCCTTTGTTCTAAACTGAAGAGTATGCCTCTCCTGCCTCTCCTAATTCTTTATAAATTGAATTTTTCTATTACTAGTTGTGACAGCTAAGTAACATGACTTCAGAATTTCACCCGCAGTTCACGCCAGTATTAGAAGCCTGAATAATAATAATTTTTAAAAAAGAACCACAATGGAACGAGCTCTCTGTCTCTGTCCCAGAATTAATCATTATGAAGAAACACCTACTGAAAGGAGGGTCATTAATTAGCTCTAATGGATCTTGCTAAGTGGAGTCAGAATTATTGGGAAGTCTGCACACAGTGGGAAAGAAGAGATTCCTCCCTTTCTCTGTCCATCTCCATGTGATGCTGGAATTGGAGATGATGAGACTTTGCTTCCAGGGGACAGGGAGTACTGATGTGTTTAGGTGTGTGGGGAAGGCTAATGTGTTAGCCTGGAAGCCTGACAACACTCAATGTCTTGGAGAAAAAAGAGTGGAAGTCGGCCTATCCCTGTTGCCTTAACTGAGTCTATAATGAAACCACCACAGAAGCTAGAGTCAAATTAAATTAAAACCTAAGTCAAATTGTGTCATTCCTTAACTCCAAGGCTTCAATGGCCCCATCTCTCTAAAGGAAAGCAAAATTTATACATCAGCCTATAGATAGGTCCTACTCATCTGGTCACTCTTTCCTCTATGACCTCATTTTCTCTACTTTCCTCCTTACCACTCCATTACAGCACACAGGCTTCCTAGACTGTCCACCAACACTCCAGGCATGCTGATACCTCAGGACCTTTGCATGGCTATTTATCTGTCTGTAGAACCACTTTTCAGATATGCATTTGGCTCCCTTCTTTTTCTTTAAGACTTTACTAAAATGTCACCTTCTTAATGAGGCTGACATTGACCACCCCATGTAAAATGGCACTTCTTACCCCACTATATTTTTCTCTTACCTCCTCACATACTATATAATTTTCTTATTTATTATGTTCATCGTTAAATATTTGTTTCCTCCACCTCTCACTAGACTCTAAGCTCCACAGGAATGGGGATTTTTGTCTATTTTGTTCACCAGTGTATTCTCAGCACCTAGAACTGTGCCAGTTCAATAAATATTTGCAGAGTAAATGAATCAGTCATCACACTTTGGAGTGTTTGCTGGTATGTGTGAAGACTGCATGTGTCCATTCAAAATGATTGCTCAGACATCTTATAATGGCTGGGGTATAAGCTGTTCCTTTTTCTTTCTCAAGTATCTGGATGAAGTACTATTGTTGCCTTGGCTGCCAAATGTTAATAATTAAAGCAAACAGTGTGATCGGAGTTAAATATTACTTGAGATTTTTTTTTCTTTCAATGGCATCTGATAGAAGAAGGTAGGGTGGGACTGTCCAAGAATTATACTTTTATGGGAGGATGGTTTTGTCCCCAGAAGTCTCTGTTCTTGCTCTTTAAGTCCACAGAGTATGGGAGGTCTCTAGAGACATTGTGCAGCAGAAATTATAGTTGTGAGGCAGTGGGAGGAGGTATGGTGGGGAGAGGTTCTTGGTGTAATTCAACTGACCTTACTGAGGGGAAGCATTCGTAGGCACCCAAGGTAGAGGCAAATCTGCTGAGGATATAGGACTGGAGCCAGAGCAGAGAGCTTTAGGCAGGGAGTTGCAGGAAATTCCACATCTATGTATTGTTGCCATCTCTATGGATCATTTCTAAAGCTTCTTGTGCCATTCATGCTTCCCAACAACGAGGCCATAATAGATTCCTGCGTTAGCTTCTTTCCACCAAAGAATACCAACTGAGTCCTGCTTGTCTCTGTGACTTGCTGGGGGTTAGGTAAATCTGGCAGGTGTTGCTGTATAGACAGATCAGGGCCCTGGGAAGTGAATAGATCCAACCTTCCATGCTCTACTTAATCTGTGGCTCATATCTATGCAGTCTTTAGTACAGAGGGGCTGACCTCAGAGATAAATGAGCGTGCTTTCAGTTGATAAGCCACCTGGTGTTGGGCTAAGTGATGAGTCATGAAACAGGTTCTAGCCCTGATTCTGCAGCTGTTGGTTGAATGACTTTGGCCATTCATCTCCCTGCACCATGGTTTCTGACTCAACCTTCTTAATACTTTACAAAATTCTTTCTCATTTATTCTTCTGCATATCTGTGTCTCTTAATGTTAGTGATAAAGAAGGAAAGGCCCAGAGATGTAAAGGTACTTGCCTAGATCACACTGTTATTAAGAGGTAGGACCACGAATATTAAAATTAGAACCACTATATGACCCAGAAATCCCACTTCTGGGCATGTAACCAAAGGAAATGAAAACAAGATATTGAAGGGTATGCACTTCTATGTTAATCACAGCATTATTCATAATAGCCAAGATACAGAAACAACCTAGTGTCTGTCAATGAATAAATGGATAAAGAAGATGTGGTATATACATACAATGGATTATCATTCAGCCAAGAGAAAGAAGGAAATCCTGTCATTGGCAACAACATGGATGGAAATTGAGGGCATATGTTAAGTAAAATAGGTCAGAAAGAGAAAGAAAAATACTGTATGGTATCACTTATAAGTGGAATCTAAAAAATAGAAATAAAAAAAAAGACAAACTCATAGAAACATAGAGTGGAAAAGTGGTTGCCAGGGGTTGGAGGGTAAGGGACATATGGAGAGATTTGTAAGAAGAAAAAAAAAGAACCTGAACTCTTCCTGCGAATCCACTTTCTATCCACAATACCCTTCAGGTCAGAACAACACCCTGTTTTCCTCTTGAAGCTACAAATGAAACTGGTGTTATGAGTAAAACGAAATTTTACCAACTCAAAGTGGATGATTATTAAAGCGGCCTCCCCATTTAGAGGATGCTCAGAGGTCAGAACTGAGAACCTGAACTAAGTCATTATTGTGTTTTTTAGATATTCTAAATTCAAATTCCAAGGCTGACATAGAGCATCCCTTCAAAGCCCAATCTGGCATAGTGCTCTAGTTCTAAATAGCAAAATTGACCTTCCCTCTTATACTCATATTCTAAATTATTCCAAAGATTCTTCCCCCTAGACTGCTCCGACAACCAACCTGGAGCAGTCTCCAGGACATTCCTGCTGATTTACAACTGCAATCTTGCTAAAAGGAATGGAAAAAAGCCAGATGACTTTCTGTTAGACAGAATTACTGGCATGAAATCCTAACATCGCTACAACACGACATATGACTGACTGTGTGACTGCTCTTCCTTTCTTATTTCACTGAAATAGGTCATTTGTTAGAAAACTGAGGAAACCTTGTTCCTCAGCCCCCATCCTCAAAGGAGGAAGGAAGACGGCTGCTTATTCTGCTGCTTGTTGTGTGCCTGCATGTGGCTCCCCAAAGCCAACGCTGGACCAGCAAGCCTCTTCTGGTTAAGTTCCCATGTCAGTGGTTTGTCTTTGATGAGTGTCTGTGACTGCTGTGTGCAGAGCCCTTCTGTTTCCTGCCTTTATTGAAGGAATAAAGACTGGGCAGGATGCAAGCAGTAAGCTCCAGCTGCCCCTGCTTAAAATACAATGATTAGATGTGAATCTGCCATTTGAGTGTGACAAAATATTATCTAAATGAGGAAGGGAGTCCCTTTCCTTCATATTAATTCTCTCTCGGAAGCTTTACCCTTGCTATCAACTAGTCAACCAAGTAGTTGTTGAAACTCCCCCGTTCCATCCCATTTTGCATGAAGGGAAGAGAGCAGAGCGAAGTAATGTCTTACAAGTTACTAAAGACTTAGCTTGGAAAATAAGGTGTTTGTTCTTTAAGAGTGAAAAACTCAAATAGCTACAGGGACCAGATGGGCAATGTGAATGAATGAATGGAGGAATGAAGCTGTTTCATAATAACATTTTAAGATACATTTTTGTTTTGTTTTGTTTTGACACAGATACATATCCCTCTACAGAAAGTCCACACTTAACGTCATCAATAGGTTCTTGGAGCTGCGATGAAATGACATATAACGAAACCAATTTACTATAGGTTAACTGATAAACAAGAGTTAAGTTCGTATGGCATCTCTTCAACATTATAGTGGAACAGCGTTGAATGAAATAATGTTATTTGAGGAACTGTTGTATATTTAATACACAGGAATATTCTTTCTTCCACAAAATCAGAATCCTGCTAATCTATCTGTAGTTTTCACATTTTTAATAGAGACAAAGTTATCTTCTACCCTTCTATAAGACCATAGGGTAAGTGCTGATTCAAATGGCAACTGATAACAGGGTTCAGTGTTAAGAGACAGTTGGAAGTTCTACAAGAAAATGGTGGGGACTATGTCCAGTTAGAGAGCTGCGGGTTAGCACAAGTGAGTAGCTGCTTACCAAGTGCCAGGCTGCCTTATTGCTGAGTGAAAATGAAGGTCTAGAATACATCTTCGAATGCTTCTAAAACACTATTCTTCCCAAAACATGTCACAGAACATGTTGCCATTTCTGTCCCTCAGATTTCTTTAGGTTTGTATTGTCCTTCTGTTTCCCCCAAGTGGGTGGGAGGCTCCTTGATGAAGGCTGAGGGTTTTCCCTCTTTGTCTGTTCACAGGGATAGTCTGACCTCTTTGCTCATGGCTGCTGGGCAGCGATTACTCCATGTCATCATTGGGCTCACCATGACAAAGAGGACACCCTCTGTACAGTCTGATCAAAATTATGCAGGGTAATGCACCACTGCATAAATTTTGATTAAAGCAGAAGTATCTCCAAAGTGACATCCAGCATCATTTAGGTAACTTTGAAAAGGTCTCTGCAATAGATTGCAAAATGGCCACAAATACCTTCCTTCCTTGTGTACTGACCTCTGCCACTCCCCCCATTAAGACGTCTATGACTTTACTCCTTGATTCTGGGTTTTACTATAACTTGTTTTGACCATTGAGATACTAACAAATGTGAAACCAGTAGAGACTTGAAAAGCACTAGCACACTGAGACATACCAACTCCTACTTCCCTGGATCCATGAGACCACCATGAAAATAAGCTCAAAGACCCAGCAGACAACCTGTTAACCACCAGTTGTGAGTGAGGCTCATCCTAGACCAACCAGCTAGCTTAGAAGAGACTTGCAGAAGAACTTACCAGCTAAGCCCAGCCCAAATTTCCAGCCACAGAAATGTGAACTACTAAATGATCATGACATGCTGGCCAATCCAACTGAAGACCAGAGTCCGCCCACTGCTCTCCATGCTGAGGTAGTGATGACTACGTAGCTACATGGGAAGGGTGTTTGTGAGGTGAGACCACAGAAATGATGCAAGGCTACATACCAGTTCCCTCCTCCTCCATCCCACGTCAGCCTTCTGATTGAATGCCTCTGATAACAAGAATGACCTTCGAAGGCAGCTGTGTACTAAGTCCACTTTGATTCTTAGAACTATCTTTTTTACACTGATCCCAATTGTTTCCCCTGTGACTTCAACCCATTGGTCTGGATGCAGCACAAGGAAAGCAGAACTAGTCTCCCTTGGTACGTGAAAGTCCTTCACATTCTTGAATGTAATGACCACAGCATCCCTAAGTCTTCTCTTGCCTGAACTTCTTTGGTTCCTTAGACAGCCTTTTATGGGACATAATTTCAAATTTCTTGACTACCGTATTTGCTCTCCTCCACATGGGACCCAGTATGTCCCTCCGTGTGGTGCTCCAGACTGAATACAGCTTCTCACTGTGGTCTGACCCCAACACAGCAAAACAGGCATGACTCACTTCCTCATCCCAGATGACACCTGGTTCTTTGTGTAGACTAGGATCACGCTGACTTTTAGAGAGGCCCATACTGTATTCTGTTGACTAAAACTCTTGAGAATTTTCATTCAGACTACTGCAAAATTATATTTTTCACATCCTGGAATTAGAGTTATGCCACAACTCCAATTTTCAAGATCTTTTGGCAGTTTCAATGGTTACTTCAAAATATGTTCCTAAAATTTTTGAAACTTCTCTCTTCAAGGGGTGAAGCTTAATTCTCCTCTTTTGAGTACAGGCTGGACCTACTGACTTATTCCTAACGAGTAGAATAAAGTAGAAGTGATGGAGTATGGCTTCAGAGACTAGGTCATAAAAAGTACTGTGGCTTCCTTCTGCCTCTCAGATTGCTCTCTCTGGGGGAAGGTTGCTGCTGTCTCTTGAAGACACTCATGTAGCCTATGGACAGGCTCACATGGTAGGACACCAAGGGCCCCTGACCACAGCCATGTGAGGCACCTGATTGGAAGCAGATCCTCCAGCCCCAGTGCAGCCACGTGAGACACCCTGAGCCAGAAACACCCAGCTAATCTGCTGCTGAATTTCTGAACCAAAGAAACTATGAGATATTTAATGTTTGTTGTTTTAAGCCATTCAGTTTTGGTGTGGTTTGCTATATAGCAAGAGTTAAATAATACATCTTGATTCTATGGTTGAATAACTTTCTTACCCAGCTTCATGTTGTTCACACAAGGAGTAAACATGCCCTTTCTATGTTTATTGAAACCTCCAAATGATACAAACTATAGGCATAACAGAGCCCTTGGTGACATTACTGGAAGTCTTCTTAAGATTAGCATTGGTTCTCTACGCAGCATCCTTAGATAAGATCCTTTAGCTAGATCATAATCAAGCCTGCTATAAGAGGGAGATATCACCAGACATTGGTAGAAAGACTTAAATGGAGCCTTGATGAATTATATGAACTCAGGCCTAGATGGATGGCAGGTGGAAGCATATTGGATACATATAGACAGATTCCTGTGTATTGGTAAGATTCAAGGGACAACAGGAAAACAGCTAGACTGAAAGCTTTTAGGGGAAAGGACTGTGTTTGTCTTATTAACTGCCTCCATCCTAGGTGTGGCACAAATGCTCAGCAACATTTTTTAAAATGAGCTAATGAACAAATGGAGAGTTTGTGTAGATGAAGAATAAGAGAAGTTTAGCTATGGCAGCTAGCCATATTTGAGAAGAGTTTAATGGTCAAAATATTTTCCTGAGAGTCAATTTTTCACAGCTGGTGAAGGATCCTCATGTGTCTGAGCTTTGAGCAGACCTTAAGTAGGGTTGGTACTTGGTGAGATAAGGAGGTGCAGAGAAGGCTAAAGGCCATGAACTGAGGTTCCCAAATGTCACGTAAGGTAAGCATAAATTAGTTAAACCTTGGCAGCCTCTTGAAGAATTATTTGTTCCTAGGGAAAATCTCATCTGGGGAATGGCTAAACTGAAAAGGCAAAGGCAGGAACTGTGCTGGTAATTAAACTTAAAAGTTAAGGTTACCAGGTTAAGCCTAGATCTAAGTTGGGAATTTGCAAAGATGAACAGAGAATACGAGAATGTGAGTGAGAGAAAAGACAGCCCAGAGGCATACAATATGTATGAGCCATGCATGGTGTCTATCTCAATTTTAACAGCGCCTTTGGGTCTGAAGTCTTCCAGAATTGGACTGCGGACACCAGGCATCAAGCCCCAGCCACAGCACATCCTTGCTTCAGACTCTTTTTTCTCTGACCGAATTCCCTAGTCCCCAAGACTTTTCTAGAAGCATTAGTTTTCATGAAATGCAGATATGGGTCCTTAGACTAAAACCCAACTTGGAGTCTGATAAGTCAAGTTGTGTTTAGTGAACAGCATAGGTTAAGACAGGACTTGGATTAAAACACACTTTCATGGATGCAACTGGCTACTTTGTTTATGAGATTTCTATTTTTATTAATCAGTACAACAAAATTTATTAACTGCTTTAATTTAAGTATGGCTCTAAATGTTGGGAACACAAATGTCAATAATATAAGTTTCCTACATTAAGAGCCTCATAGCACAACAGGAGTTCAAAATCTTTCTGTGTGTGAATGTGTGTGTGTGCGTGTGTGTGTGTGTGTGTGTGTGATGATGCAAGAACTAAGAGTGAACAGTGGCCTATGGAGCTGTATGGGGAGCTTTGGAAGAGAGTCGGGGAGAGCTCCATGAAAAAGGTAATGCTCAAACTGAATCTTGATGGAAGAAATCTAGAAGAGCACTAGGTAGATGAGATCACTATTCAGATCTGAAGGTGTAGAAGAGCATGATGGGTTTGGGAAAGAATAAATACTTAATTTGGCCAAAGCATAAGGTATATTTATGTGATGAAGGGAGGTATGGAAAGGTGGCATGAAGGGAATAACAAGAAGTGGAAAAGCAGGCAGTAGTCTTCAGATCTTGAAGAATCTTGACTACCAGACTAGGGAGTTTGATATTTATCTTACAGGTGATGGGGAACCATGGAAGGATTTTAAACAGAAGAGTGATGCATTCTGATTTGTAATTTTGAAAGATAACTTATGGCAAAATGTTGATGAATTGGAGCCAGGGTGATTGCTTGGGAAGTTATTACAACAGTCTAGGCAAAAGTAGATGAAATGTAATAACAGTAGGCATGGAAGAGGAGAGGATCAATAATAGGTCCTTAAGAATCTAAATGAACAAGGCCTGGCAATGACTGGTAGTTGGTGGACAACTGTAGTGAAGAAGTAACTAAGTAAGCCTAAGGTTTCCTGCTCAGGCACTTGGTTGAAGTAATTTGATACAGTAGAGCTGTACGTGTTGATGAGCTTTGCATTATTAAGAAAAAAATCAGTTTTAATATTATAATTTGACATATCTACTGACCTCCTCTTGGAGTCTCAATAAAGGTAAGAAAAAAAAGAAGTCAGCATGTAGAGAAGATTATGATTCAAAACAGATAAGTGTAAAACTGAACACTAGCAGCATGAAGGACAGTCAAGAGCCTTCTTCTGGGATTTCCAGTTGAAAATAGCTCCCTGGGCTGGACTGGCAGGCCCATGCGCTCTGGTGAGATGTGGGTGCCATCACTGTGAGCTGGCTGCATGGATCCCCAGATGACCTTGGCCTATAGTTAGCTCTCACAATCAGCTGTGGCTGGTTTCCAAAGCAGCAGCAACAGCAGCTGACAACTTTGGAAGTATATTTTCTTCTCTGTAAAGAAGTGCCCATAAGCAATACATTTCCCAAGAAGCTACTCCTCATAGTTTGACTAAGGGGTTCTGTGGCAGAAAATATGCCAACAGTTTCCATAAGGCCATTTTAAAAAAAATTAATTGCTTTCTCTTGAGTCGAAATACCTTGAACCTCTTGGGTAACTTAGAAAAATCAAAGTATAAGTTCTATCCCTGGAAAATATGTCAAAGAAATGCTTGATTGCATGCTTTAGTTCATTGGAGAAGCTTTTCCTCTCTTGCATATCACAATAAAATCAAATAGAATATAAGGATTCCAAGGCAGAGAAGTTATCCAACCCTAGCACAGTAGAAGTCAATGCCTCCTCTTGGGATTTGAAGTTGGAATACAAAAATCTAACTTTGACACTCTCAGATAAGAAATTCTTGCAGTCACTTGGAGTTTGTGTCAAAATATCTGGTGGTAAGTTTGCTTTAGTGTATGGTAACTGGGGAAAATATTGAGAGATTGCAGTAATAGTATTTGTAAATTGAGCTTTAGTATCTGTACTTATTCCAGTAAACACTAGAGGGAGTAAGTCAGATAGAGGAAAAATGCTACCATGAGAATGAACAGGAGTGAGAGGAGAGACTGCTGAGGAGGAAGGCATTTCTGCATTTCACTAAGGCAACAGCATTTTACTTAAGTAGACACTAATCTTTATACTATGACCAAGTTACTTTATGTTTGAAACCCAGTACCAAAAAACTTTAACTATGATCAGCTTAGCCTGTTCAGAATCCACAACAATTACTCTCTGACTAGAATCTATATTCTGTTCATTTCAGGCATTTTGAAAGCTGTTATGATATAGCTCTATCTGTGAGTTTTTAATTTTAGAGAACACATTTTTTGGATTAATAACCTTTTACAGATATTGGATTTTTTTTTTTTTTTTTTTACAGCACTGATAGTCATGCTGCTAGTGCTCCAAGTGAATAGTGATGATACCAGGCGTTTTCAGATACTTATAGAAATAAAATGTGCTCTTTGTAGATATATAGATTGGAAACCTTCCCCTCTTCATTTTCTCCATAGTCCTCATGAATTAGCTCTATGTTAAGATACCATTTTACAACACACAAACACTAAAGTTAACTGGCCCGATGTCATGAACATGTCAATGAGGACTGATATTTATTCTTCTTATTGAAATTCCCAATTTCTTAGTTTCTTTGTGCCTCTTGAAAATGCAAAAAGAGCTAGTGAAGGCTAGAGTCAAATCACTAGCTTAAAAAAATTTTTTTAAACAATTAATCACTATAATCAGAAACAAATATCTTTAAAAGTTTCTTAAGAAATTATTCAACTGAATGTTAAAATATTTGACTGAATGATGAACTAATAATTTTATGAAATATTGTCCTTAAACCATAGCAGATTTTTGAAATACAACTGTTAAAGCATGTGTGAATTCAAATGTAAGAAAAATCACAACAAAGCATGCTAAGTTAATAAGGATCTGCCCTTTTACAAATGGTGGGGTCAGCCTCACCTGGACACTTACATCAAGAGAATAGAAATAACATTATGAATTTCCTAAGGCCATGTCTTTCAGAAATGATCAATTACACTGACAGGGAAAACTTAGCTCCGAAATTTGGGTTTGCGTTTGTTAGTCATGCATTATACTACTTACCTCTCAGGGCAGACCTTTAATTTCAGAAAGTGCTGAGATTCATTACTGTACCGGTTATCAAAAGTCTTTGGCAGAAATACCATTTATCCTTGTTGTGGTAATGAACAGATTTATAACATTCTGGTGTCACCATTCCTGAAAAAGCACACTCATTTAAATATTTCTTCCACAAACATAGTGAAATATTTCATGAAGGCACATGGGTGTAGAATACTATAGAGAGATATTGCTGGTGAATGACAGAATGTCTGGTTGATTTACATGAAATCCCAAGTGCTCGTATGAGAATAGGTTAGGTTTAGATTGACGAGCAAATGTGTAACCAGACTTCTGGCTGACAAATGGCAGAACTATGCCAGCGCATTAGCTCCTCTGGAGAGAGACCAAAAGTAAGGCAGGAGGATCAAGTTCATTCCATAAAGGACATTCAAACTTAATGGATGGCAGGGTGGCTGGGACATTAAGCACATATAGATTTTAATACCCTAAAATAGTACTGGGCAAGTTTAGTGTTGAGCTGGCATCCAATTCAAGGATCAAACTCCTATCAAACTTTCCTGTATCATGTGTGTATTTATGTTTACATTCTTTCAGAAGGATCTTGGCGTTTTCAAGATAAGTCTATTTTATTGGCAGCTTTGGTTTAAAGTCACTAGCCTGTAAAAATGGCTTGTTTGGGTACACTAGAAAATGAAAATAAAAACTGATGAGGTTAGTATTAAAAATGATGCCAAGCACTAAGTGATCCAGATTGGATTTGATTTATTTCGGCTAGGCACAGCTGAGGACAGAGACATCTGTACAGCTTTTATGAAGAAGGGTGAAGTATTTGGACCACACTCTTCTTTCCATGCTGAGAGTGAGAGTTCAGGCCTTTGGGCTTGCCTTCAAGGAAGTGGTACAACTGTAATGATGGACGCTGTTCATAGAGTTTCTGTGGCATGCCAGGACCCCTGCTCAGCTCTCTAAGTGCATTATCTCATTTAATTCTTACCACCACACTGTGGGGTTAGGTTTATGATCTTGCTTTATAGATGAACCTGAGGTTCAGAGAGATTAGTTGATTTGTCCAAGGTTACACACTAGTAGGTAACAGAGTTAGGATTTAAACTTTCCAGTCTGACTACCAAACACTTTCCATCATGATGCATTGCTTCTTGAATGTCTGATGCATAGTACTGGTGGAGGTTTGACAGATTACAAGCTCTGTGGTATTTGAGTTGTACAGAAGCAAGAGCAACAGAGAGCAAGGAGACCTGGGTCTGAATCCTGGCTCAAACGTTTAATGGCTGTGTGATTTCAAAAAAATTCCTAACCTCTCTGAACTGTCTCCTCATCTGTAATGAATGTGTATTTTGTGCGTGGTGAAGTATTAGAAGATTTTTAAACCATCTTTCATTTCTAACCTTCCATAAGCCTTCAAGGGGCTTTTAATTACCTGCAATTGAGGTGTACATTTGGTCTTTTGCTCTTTCAGTGAAGTTGGATGTGAGGAAGCTTTCCTACTTGAAATTCAAGAACTGACTAAATTTCGGCCATAGAGATATTTATTCCTTCTCTGCAAAACTCATTTCCTCTGTTGTCCTAACACAGACCGAGTTCTCTTTCCTGGGTAGACAACTCCACTGTGTGCTGAGCTTGGTGCTCTACTCACAGGCAAGCCATAAAGAAACCTACAGGACACTTTAGAAACACAAAATGGTATTTTATAATATTATCACAAAAGAAAACCACTAAAATTAGCTTTCATCTGAAGGCAATAA
This sequence comes from Eidolon dupreanum, assembly GCA_028627145.1. Classification (NCBI taxonomy): domain Eukaryota; kingdom Metazoa; phylum Chordata; class Mammalia; order Chiroptera; family Pteropodidae; genus Eidolon; species Eidolon dupreanum. The sequence goes on from CM053503.1 coordinate 115,063,314, forward strand.
ATGTTACTTCTAAGTGGGTCTGAGAATCAAATGTCCATGTAATTGCCTATTTTGGATGCTTAGTTCTATTTCTGTAAATTAATGAGGTTTTATTCATTTTATCTTCTTCCTATGTACAATTCACTGTGATATGCTGATGGGTTTTCTCTGAAAACTGCTGTCTACAGTTAAAGCGTGCCACCCCTCCCTAGTTTGGCCTGCACCTATTCTCCTGTTGATGGAAATGTATACATTGGCTCCCCTGCCATGGGTATTCATTGCCTGATGCCTGCCGCTCACTGTTCAGCATTCTTGAGGATCAAATGACATGGGCCAGGCTGTACTCAGGGAGAAATGTTGGAAAATTCCTTTGATGTTGCGCCTTGTGACACTCAATGGCTAAATCTAAGCTTTTGCTATTTGACCAAATGCCAAACGTGCTAGTTCCTGAATATCTATGATCTTACAGATAGTTGAATGGAAAAATGAGAATAAATCACTGGATAAAATATTTCAACACTATTTTTTAGGGCTTATTAAGGTAAAGCTTTGATTAGTTGGAAAATTAGTTGAGCAGAGTGTTCTAGTTAATTAGGAGCTAAGGTATAACACTTTAAAAATTCATTTAATATATACTGACTGTCATCTATGTATAAGGTATTAGGAATGCAGAAAGGGGCAAAAGTTCATGTAGTTCTTTTATTCAAAGCAACTTTCATTTTTCTTCTACCCATTATTGTTGAAAATTTTGTTCTATTTCCTTCTGGTCCTTTTTAATGCTTATGTTTTTTTGGTACAAAGATATGATCATATAAAATATGTATTTGAACCCATTTTTATTCATTTGACATTATAAGAATTTAATATAAGGATCATCTAAGCATGTATTAATGTACTTAAACATTTCTTTATTTGTTTAAAATTTAGATTGTTTCCACTTCTTTTCCATGACAAAAAATGCTATGAAGGAAATTGTTTCACAAAGACATTTCCCCTTGTTATTTATTTATTTACTTATTGTATTTCCAATGACAAATTCTCACATGTGGAATTGCTAAATCAAAGAAGACAATTTTAAATACTCATTGTTATCAGTATACATCGCAATTGCTTTCCAAAGGAGTTATACCAATCATACTTGTATTACTGTTGTTTGACTTTAAGTTTCTCCTTAGTGTCTCCATCATTATTGGGCTTTTGTTTGTTTGCTTACATTTTTTGCTTGTATAATAGGTAAAATGCTTTTGAATTAAAAAGCAACAAATTTAACACCCAGTAACTATTGAATTGATGCAATAACTCGCAAAGTTGACAGTTCACAGGTGAATAGAGAGAAAGATTAAATGACTTGCCCAAGCTGATACAACTATTATCAGAGCTGGAACTTGATCTTGCTTCTTCTGGGTCCAGACCTGCTGTGTATTCCACCCTACCACAGCTGCCCCTTAAATAACCAGATGGGTCTAAGCTAATGAGGCCTCCAAGATAAGCTTGGAGAGGCTCAGTGGTTGGTATGTATAAAGATGGAATTGATGAGCAGGACTGTCCAAATGGCTTTGTTCCCTTAAAAAGCAAGCATTTCCTCAAAGTGAGTGAATTTTTTATTAATTTACACATGCTGTTTCACCCTCCCACATGCACGTTAAAAAGATTTTTTTAAGAAGAAGAATGTTATTTAATAATGCCCAAATGTTGGGGAATTTTAACTAAACTCGGATATACATGAGTAACTTCAGTGGAAGTTTTTCATGCAAATCTGAATCAGAATGTGGCCTTTTGACTTTAGCCTATTAAACACAAGGAAATTCATAGTTAAAATTCCACCTTTAGCTTTCCAGCCAAGATGGGAACGGCCCAGCCACAAAAATGACAGACAAGGCTGCCACAGGCCCAATAATCCGTTGGCATTACAGAGTAGGGTAAGCAAACCTCAGTTAATCAAGTCCTCACCTTCATTTTTCAAAAAGCCAAATGGATTAAAACATCTGTTTCATTCTTTACAGCGAGAAGTCTGGTTTTGCTGGACTATGGTTTGTGGGGTAAATGACAAGTGCCTCCCAGTTGGAGGGTGTTTGGATGCCCCAGGTATCCATTTGGAAGGTCAACTTGGAACTGTGATTTGGGACCACGTGGCCTTCTTACTCTTTGCAGGAGTGAAAAGAAGGAAAACCCAGTTTGGAGGTCATAGTCATGTAAAATGACAGCATCTGCCAGCATTTGCTTCACTGAGTGGGGCTTGGGGTAAAGCAGTTTGTGCTTCCATTCCGCTGGAGGTTCTTGGTGTTTAGATGGTCCCCTGTGAGCTGTGAGCTGAACAGGAGGCTGAATAATGGGGTTTAGCAAAACTCAGGGATAAGCTGACCTCTCTTAGATGACAGAATCCCATTAATTTTTAATCAGATCACCATTTAATGGACATAAAGAACAAAGTAACAACAAATCATCAGTATTTATTTCACGAAGAAACAATTCTGAATATGAGTAGCAGAAAGGATGTCTTGTTAACATCAGCCAATGATTCCTTTAAGATAACTGCAAAGAAGGCTGGCTTCTTCAGGTACTCAGATACTCTCCTCTACAGGCTTCTGTAGGGAGATGAAACTGTTCTGGTGCATCCTTCAGAACTGAAGAGGTAATATGGATTCATCCTGCCGTTAAGGTATTAAAGAGAAAAACACAGGCCTAAAATGGTGTCACTTGTGCTAAAGCCCGTGATATCAAACCTAAACTAATACCTGACCTAGTTGTAGTTTCGACCTTCGCCAGAAATGTGATCTTAATCAGCCAGTCTGAAATTTTCTGGTCAATGCCAGTGAGGTAATATATCATGTGGGGCCTCTCCACATCCCCCTACCCCCATGGGAGGAAGAGGCAGCGTGCACAATAAAACCTTTGTGTTCCCTTGCCCCCTCAAAAAAGATGTCCTGGTCTAAAATTAATCCTTTTTTTCTTTTGCTAATCACTCACCTACCACAGCCTTTTCCCTATAAAACCTTCCTTTTTGTACAACCCTAGTTGGTAGGTGGGATGACGCCTGACTCATAAATCACTTACTAAAGCCAATTAGATCTTCAAATTTAATCAGTTGAATTTTGGTTTTTGACAAAGGAGAAAAGCTGGAAGCAGCAGGATGCATCTGTGGAGATGTAGAGAAGTGAACATCTCTCCAGGTCCCCTGTTTTGTGACCAGATTTTAATTTTAATCAGTGAGGAATCCTGAAAAAACAACAGAAAGCAGATTGGAAGAAGCAGCTTTGATTTCAAAATTCATCGTGCAGTTTCCACTTCACCAAGGTATTTTTATAGCCTTTTGTCTGAAAGGCTATACAATAAATATGCATATCGTCTAGAGCTCTGCCTGGAGCTGAGTTCTTGTTTTGCTGGAGGCATTAGAGAGAAGGCATGCTGAGTTGAGCTTTAAGGCATTTTCCCCTCACTAGTCTAAATTGCTATTCTCTCTGACATGACTAGAGTGTTTTCTGTCACCTCCAAACATTACACACTGTGATAACATGATTTCCAAGGCCTGTACTGTCTGTGACACTCAGGAATGCATGTAAGGCGCAAGCAGATTTGGACAAGATGGCTGAACCCCTCCAGCCCAGCCCTGACCAGGAAGTGCAACTGGGGAGGAGTTGACCCTCTTTTTGCCCCCTGTTGTTTTTGGAAGACTTTCATTTGGGCTTTTACTTCTGGGTGGTCTCTTGGGCCTCCCATTACATTCCAAATATTTCCAAAACATTTTCAGAGGTAGCGGCCCAACCAAATGAGCGTACTCTACTGGCTTAAGCGGAAGGCTGTGCGGGCGGGCTCACAGCATTCTTTCATGCTTCTCCCTTTGTTTTCTTTGAAGCCAGTTTGAACAAGATAGAATTATGACTCTAAAGTTCTAAGATTCTGGGTACGGTGGATATTTTTTTTGCAGCCCTTATGCTTTGATGGTCAGTGGTCTCCAGGCTTTTTGGATGGCTCACCAAAATCAGTAAAAGATTTTAAGCAGATATTTCCAATACTTGTTATTTATTTATAAATATACATGTATATTGAACTTATACATTGTTAGTTAAAAACAAAGATAAAATTTTAAAAGATGAAAAAATATTAAGATGTTTATCTTCTTATTGATACACAAAACCCTTTTTGCTTTACTCTGATATTAATGTTGAATGCTCATTTTATATTTATATGTGACTGAACTAAATATGCTTCACTTGAAAAGCTTGCTTTACCACTTCGCAATATGATTCAAAAGTCTGATTCTAAGCACAGTTTATTTTGATAACTAGTTTTAGTGACTATCATGGCTAAAAACAACGTTAACAAAGATAATAAGAGAGGGGCATTGTCTGTAATCACTCTACTGTGATTCATGTTTTTGACCATATCTACCAGCTATGAAAAGATACTGTTGAAAGTTTACTAATAATATCCATCTTCTTTAGCATCAATCAAGTGTTCTTATAATCTAATCAAAAAGTGTTTCCCATTGGTTAAACCCAGAGAAAGTCAAAAGACAAGGAAGCCTGGTTGATGCACTATTTTTACAGATATACAGGTAGATGGACAGGTAGACAGACAAATAATGTTTGAAGTTGTCTGAAATGATACATTTACAAGATGTTTAAATAATTTAGAAAAATTCCACTTCCCAGTTATTAAAATGTATACATATCACAATTTTTAACAGAGAAAACAAATTCGTACAATGATGGAAAGAATTCTAAATTTCCATTTGCAAAGTGTTCTCTCCACAGCATTAATTTCTTTTTAAAGCAGTCACTTTCTCACTCATTAGTACAATCTCAGCATTACAGGACACTTGGCCAGACGGATTCGGTGTCTCTATTTGTACAGAACTCACAGATAGGTTGCATATTCAAACAGCCTCTTGTCACCCTAGGGAATTTCAGAAAAGTTTTTTTTACACAATAAGATAGTAGAAGGATTCATCTTGCCCAGTATACCATTCTGGTTTGTTTCCGCTAGGCAAATAGTGAGAGAAACAAGTGGAATGGTCTAAGTTACTGCAAGTAACTCCTAATGCACTCAAATGAGGTAACTGAAGAGAGTTTAATAAAGGCCATCAGCAAAGGGAAACCACTCATGATAGGGCAGCAATAGCAGGGAGCCCTTCCCTAAGCCTGAAGTCAAGGGGTTGGGGTGGGGGTGGGGAGAGCAGTGACTCAACTCCAGGGAGAGAACAATGGCTCTAGGAAAGGGAGCATAGTCTGTACCTGTGAGTTTTCATAGAGAGACTGTTACTTTGCTCAGAATGTCCTAACAAAGTACCATGACTGTGTGACTCAAACAACAGAAATTTATTTTCTATAATTCTAGAGGCTAGAAGCCCAAAACAAGGTTCTGGTTTCTTCTGAAGTTTCTCTGCTTGACTTGTAAATGGCTCTCTTTTACCTGTGTCTTCGCATAGTCTTCCCTTTATACATGTACCTTTGTCCAAATTTTCTCTTCTTAAAAGGACACAAGTCATATTGGATTAGGGTCTACCCTAACGGCTTCATTTTAACTTAATTATCACTTTATAGGCCCTATTTCCAAATATAATCATATACTGAGGTACTGGGTATCAAGAATTCAATATATGAATTTTGAGGGGGCAATTTCAGCCCATGACCGGAACACAGCCAATCTGTGACCCATAGGAAGAAAGAATGGGCAATAAACTTTATTTGTTCTTCCCTCCAGCCCATCAGTTGTCTGAGGTGCCTCAAACTGGAAACCAGATGGAAGCCAGGGCCAAGGGAGCCTGTTTGATGCCACCCTCACGGGTCAGTCTCCTGGACACAGAGAGTTAAAAAGAACAATCTGGAGGAACAAATAGAGAATATTATCTAGCTCACAGAGTCACTGTGCTGAGCTTAGAATAGAGAGGTTTCATTGACCTATTGGGTTATAAATAATTTAACATAAAAAGAAAGAAGTAATGATCAGATAAGTCGAGATGTTTGGCTTTGTGGATGATTGCACAAGTGATGCTAGTTTCAGAAAGCTGCCGTTACTAGGCTCAGCTTTGTGGAAACAGTTTTAATATCTTGCACAGGACTAGTCCTTGTGAGAATTAGAAAAAGACATCCCCAGTCGACAGACAAATTAGAAAAAGCTGCCTTCCACTGGATCCAGCAGTGCTTTTGGTGCCTTTCTCAGCCAATACCCCTGCATGACCCTGTGTAGTGACACTTACCACGGACTCAGATTCATATCAACACATCGGTTCTCTCTTTTTAGCCCCTCACCACAATCAACTGGAAGGATAAATTTTGATGTCGTGTCTGCTATACTCTGCAAACAGGCAGCTTTCTAGATCCACAAGGAAAAAATCATTAAGCTATGGTAAAATTCAAATCTATTACTGGCTGTTTTATCAAATCAATCAATACACATTTGCTGGCAGTTTCTGGCTGACCTAAACTTAAATAACTATTTGGTAGATCTTCATTTAAATATTTGTTCCTCGTAAGCACTTCTGGTAAACCCATTTTAAGAGTGTGGGATTATTGGTAAACATGAGGTTTGATTACAAGCATTGGATTTTATTTATCCAGCAAACAGACTACACCTTAGGGTAAGAAAACCATGCTCTGTACAACTGCAGCAAGTGCCATTCACATAGTCATTGTAGATTTGTATGGTCATTCTGACATTTTTTGGCAGATGGCAGGATAGAGTTCCAAGAACAGATACCTCCTTTGTTCCCTGTTGCTATAAAGTTGTTGTTTGGATAAGTGGCAGGTTAGGTACTCAGGTATGTGAGGAACTCTGCCAGGCACTGGAGTGGGGCTGGGGAAAGGTGGGACCCAAAGAAGACTCAGACATGGTTCCAACTTCCCCATAGGTGCCCTCAGCCTCTGCTTCAGGATAATCCCCAGATGTACCATCTTTACCTGCCTCCCCCTCACCCCACCCCGCCATGTTTTGCTCTTGGATGAGAAATGAAAGAGCTGGAAAGAGAATGTTCCACACCCCACAAAGGCACTGACAACATAAGGCTACTGCAGCTCTTCTTGGCGGAAGGGCCAAGACCGCGAGAGACTCACAATGGCCACTGCTAGGCCAGGCGTGGTGAAGAACTGCTGAGTCTGAGGGGTGGAAGCCAGTGGGGACTGGGGCAGATGGTAAGGAGGGCCAGCCCCAGGAGTAGCCTGGTCAGTTCCACAGCTACCATGGGTGTCCGTGGAAGTCACTGAAACAACATCCAACACACCAGAGCACCCTAACAATGAACTGCATCTTTGCTTGGCCAAGCTCAGTTATTTTCAGGAGAAAGGAGGAAAGCTCTTTTCCAGTGTTCACAATGGGAAGCCATACAGCTGCACATGGGAAGCCATTTATATCGGTACCTCTGGCCCAGCACCTTTCCCTTCCCATGAGGGCCAGACCCCCTCAGCTGTGGTTCCTCATCCTTACTGCTAATCTCTATCAATACTCACTCTCCCGCCTCTTGGGCTCTTACTACTATTGTTTTGTTGTGTGTGTAAGTTTTTTTTGTCTGTTTTTGTTTGTCATAAATCTCAAGTACAGATATTCTTTTCAAGAAAGATTGTTATTACATCAAATCTTAGGGTCTGTGATTACCATTTTGAAAACATTTTTGATATTATCTTGTAAAACTGAAGCTAGGCATACCCCAAGATGCAGCAATTTCACCCTTGGATATATACCCTACAGAAATACATGCATAGAGGCACCAAGTGACATGTGCAAGCATTTTCACCAGAATGTTCATGAAAGCCAAGAATTGGGAAGAGCTCCTATGTCTATCAAAAATAAAATGGACACATTTTAGTATAGTTATACAAGATATTACACAATAATAAAAATAAACATGACAACTATGAAAAAAACATGTTAAAGATAAAATATTGAGCAAAATAAGCCAGGCAGAACAAAATATTTAAAGTACAACTTTATTAACATAAAGTTCAAATATAGGCAGCAAAAGTAAACTCTAGGTTTTAAGGATAGATATTTAGGTGGCAAAATCACAGAGAAAAGCAAGGAAGTGAACACTATACAGTCTATGTAGGGTTACCCGCTGAGCCTAAGAAGGGGTTTATGACTGAGAAGAAGCACTGTGGGGGGTCTTGGGAGGGAGTGGGCCATGTTCTATTTCTCAGCTTGGGTAGAAGTCACAGGGTTCTCATTTTGCAACCATACTTTGAGCTGTACATATATGTTTTATGCACTTCTCTAAGATTATTTCATAATTAAAAAAGTTAAAAAGAAAGCAGTTATTATTGCCTAATAATTCTCAGAAAGATTAGTTACTGAGATGAATCTTAAAGGATAAGTAGGAGTTACCCAGGGGGAGGAGGACATTCTAGGAGCGAGACAAGAAGGGGCAAAGGTGCAGAGGACAAAATTCCTCTGAGATTTTAAAGTCCCAGATGAGGCATGGCTGGAGGTGAGGCCCCAAAAACAGTAGAAATGAGGTCGAGGGAGAGCCAGGTGTTTAGACTTGGTGGGCTTGTGGAAGAATTTTAAGCAGGGGAATGAAATGTCAAAAAGAGGAGGGCTCTCAACAGTGACATGCAGCAGAGAAGTCATTCAGAGAAGGATTGATGGTTCTCTGACTTGGGAATAGGAGGTCCCTGTCTCCCCTGGGTAGGACACTAGGCAGTGAAGAGCTGACAGCAGACAACAGATTGAAGTCGGAGGAGGTGGGATGAGAGGTAGGGAGTGGAGACGACTGTGTTTGGTAGCACTGACCAATGATACAGAGAGGGCCTACTGGAGGAAAAAACAGGTGGTATGGTTTAGATTGGTGAATTCACTATTTTCTCATGACCATAAAAGGTTGTAACTCTTTTCCTTCTCAAAAATTGAAAGGTATTTATTTCAGACTTCAGAACTGACTTATGGGTAATGAGATGGTTCAACTGGTAAGGAAGCATCCTCATGCTCTGCGAAGTTGGACTAGATCTGCTTGGGAAGCCCTGGAGAAATACCTGGGAATTTCAGGAGGCTGATGCATTGTAGTTTCTGCAGGAATGTTGCATTCGTGACCTTGAGATGGCAACTGACTACTGACGTCTTTGAATCATCTCTGTTCCCTTAACTGAATACACACCAAAGTTGTTGGCTGAGAGCTTGTAGGAGACCAGCATATTTACCAGGCCTTTGGGAGAAGATTTGGGAGGGTGATGTCAGTCAACAGAATTCATTTTATCTTTTTTCTCCTCCACTCAAACTTTCTTATATTTGTTTTCCTACCTATCTCCCTAAGTCTCTTTCCTACTTCCTTTCTCTCCTTTCTGCCATCCTCATGGCTTTTCTCTATATTTTCTTTCTGGATTTTCCACTTCCACATTATTCCTGCTCTTCAGCTCTCTGTGTCAAACCATTTACCATGTTCCAACAGACAGTGAGAGGTAAGCAGACTTCATGTGGTAAATTCATGGTATCACAAAAGGTCCCCTTCCTTTGGAGAGCACTTACCCTGTTATGGCAGAATTACCTCTGTCCCTTGATGTATGGTTCCCATCTCCTCTGGGTGAAATAGGAGGAGAATCTACTTCTTCACCATCCCCAGACTCCCACACAGAGCAAAGTATGAGAGCCTGAGCAGGGGAAGCAGGACTAAGGTGTTTGTATGACCAAGATGGTGGTGTCAGGGGGGGGCGGTTAGTTGTATACATGAGAACTGATCAAACGAGTAAATATTTCAAAGATATCGGGAGCCAGTCTTCTTGCTGTCAGAAAAAAGAACCACAAATATGGAAAGGGAAAAATAGACCCTGTGGTGTTGGATTGGAATTGGAGATATGGATGTGCAAACACAAGTTTTTTAATATTTATAGATTATGTAGAAAATACAGATATAAGTGTGTGTGCACACCTGTACCCACACACATTTTCTAACCCTGTTCATTGACAGGGTTTGGGAACAGTGACATGCCAACAGCAAAAAAAATAAACGTAGTGCCCAAATCTCGATGCCATTCTTCACTAAAAGGAACCAAGACTCTTTGGAGAAATGGCTGAATCCAGAACCAGGACAGAGAAAATATAAGATGAACTTGGGACATCTGGTGGTACCAGAAAGCAAGGATGTGCTTAGGAATATTGTATACATGTCTTAAAACACACACACACACACACACACACACATCACAGGCTGGCTTGTAGGGGCTCCTACTGACCAAATTGGGAACAATTTGAGCATCAAAACAAATAATGACTCTTAACAGATTGGCTCATTAAATAAAATAGAAAACCTTGAGTCCATACTCATGTAAATAAGTAAATGAATAAATTCAAAGTTTAGGGAAGTGCAGGATACTTAGATGCCAGGCAGACACCACCTTAATTAAGTGATCAAAGGGAACCTCATTGGTAAGGAGACAAATTGAAAGAATTCATATCCTGGTGGGATGTGGCAAGAAAGACACAGCTTCACTTCAATGATATTCCTGCCAAAGATGCAGGACCAGCAGTAACTCCCAACAAACCAGTCTTGAGCACACTCAGCAAAATATCTGGCCTGTAATCTTCAGTCATGTCAATGTCATGAAAATCAAATAAAGACCAAGGAGTAAGTTCAGGCTGAAGAAAACTAGAGAGACACAACAACTGAAAGCAATGCATGATTTCAAACTGGCTTTTTTTTACTACAAAGGACATTCCTGGAATAACTGATGAAATTGACTGGGGTCTGGGGATTAGATGGCAGTAATGTATTAGTTCCTTTCCTTACTTTGATGGTTGTTTTGTCCTCATGCAGGAAAATGTGTCCGTTCGAAGGGGATAATGGAACATTGGGTTAATAATTTGCTCTCAAATAAATCAGGATAAATATTCTTTGTGTCGTACTTGCAATTTTTGTTTCAAAATAAAAATAAAATAATAAAATGTCTCGACGTCCTTGGGGGAGAAAGAGAAAGGTATAATGTAAATACAAAATTCCCATCAATTGAGGACAAAACATGAGAAATTTTGTGTTGATGGAGAACCACACAGGACTGTCTCAATATCCCTGGAGGTCCCTATGCTCTTATGGGTCCTTTGACAGGAAAAGAGAGAAGCAGTATTAGTTTTGAGAGTCCTTGGAAAGCTGCAGTGTAATGGAAAGTGCCACAGTCCTGCTTCCCAACTCACAGACCCTGCCACAGAGGAGTGACTAGACCCCTTGCTGCTGCTTCCAGTGAAATGGAAGAAATTGAACAGTGTCTTAAGTATCACTTGAAGTACTTAGTAAGAGGCAGGATGACTTGTGACTTAGTTCCCCCCCCCCCATTTGTGGGGATGAATGTGGAAGTGAAAAGAGCATCTGGAATGTTTGTGATATTGCAAGACAGATTATGTCCTTCAGAATCAGGGCAATGGGCTTGGTGACAGGGATGAAGTACCTCACATGAAAACCTTTGAGAAGATACTTCACTGAAAACGTCCATTATGAGGAAACTGTCAGGAAACTCAAAATTATTGAGGTTCAACTATAGGGATGGTGGATGCCTTTTGGCTTGCAGAACTACATTCTGGATCTCTCCTTACCTCTCTTCACTGTTAACCTCCCCAACCCTGATTTTTAAGTTTTATTGTTTCCTATAAGTTGCTTCAAAACTTTGTAAAAGAAAGGTTTGTAAAACAAATAAGGAGACAGAAAGATTATTGAAAGAGTGAAAGTTGAGGGAACAAAACCTTCTCTGTAAAACTGAACTAAATGTTAGGAAGAAAATCATGCATAGAACAAGAATGTTCAGAAGTTCCCTCAGTATTTAAAAGAAAATAAGAGGCAAATGGCCAGGAGCAATATATATGGTCTTAGGCACGTGTCAAAGCACAATGAGTAACAGAGTGGATATGACAGGATTCCTTTCAAGATTTCGGTGAAGAAAGTAATAAATATGAGTTTCTAAGATATAGCGAAGGGTGTCAGAAAACTACACAGGTGTTTCCAAATCCATAATCTTGAGTGTGGAAAACATTCGACCTAGAGTAAAAGAAGTCAACATGACATTTTTGGAAAGTATCCCTCATCCTGTTTGATTAACATGGAAAAAAACAAGATGATACTTTCTTGTTACACATCCCAATATTTTCAGAGCAGTAGTGACAAAAGAACATCAACTCTTTGGATATCTGCTCCAACTCTCATTCTGGCAAGACCAGAGCTAGCAAAGACTTCATTTGTCTGCCTGACAATTTCATTTGTCAGAAGGCAGAGTAACCACTGAGGGAAAATGGCTGCTTTGGAGTGATTTCTGATCAGTAGAAAAGAAACCGGTTGGTAAAGTGGAAATAAGAAGAATCTCAGGAGAGTGTGTTTATGTCGTCTTGGCGACCTCACAGAACTCCCGAAGCTTTTCATTTAGATCATACTTTTGTTACTTCTCCTTGCAATATTGTCACTTATATACTTCTCTGACCTCACAAGAATGTTCTTTGAGGACTGGGATCACATTATGCCATCTTTGTGTCTTCTGATGTCTGGTGCAGTATCTATCTTTTATACACAAAAAATTAATCAAACATGCCAATGACTTGGAATATAGTAAACATAGCAACTTGCATGATTTCAGGATGCTCTAACATTCTTTTTTAAAAGCTTTTTTTCCTGATTATATTTTCATTGTAGAAAACCAGGAAAATTTTGGAAAAATATAAATAAAAAAAATACAAACTTTCCATAAGCTTTCCACCTGTAGCTAAGCATTTTGAATTACCTTCTCAGTTTTTATACTTACATATTACTTCAGTTATGAGCATACTATATCTACAGTTCTGTACCTAACATTCCCCATTCACCTTATAGCCTGAGTATTTTTCATACCATTAAAATGTCTTCATTTAAAAATGACTATAAATGTTCCATTGCATTGTTATTGTAATTAATTATCACAAAAAATAAAACAATTAGGAATTTAATTGCCTACAAGCTTCAAGAACTGTGGTGTGTTTGAGAAGTCAAAAAAGGAAATCATTCACCTGTAATAGAAGGGTGGGCTGAGCCGGGGAGACAGATGAAAGCCTAGGCTATTCGCGGGGGTCCTGAGTTTTGTTGAGTCATCTGTGGTGCAACTGAAGGCTGAGCTGGTGGCATGGAGCGTGGAGCCAAAGCTGATGAGAAATGGTTAAAGCCCAGAGATTTGTGGAGCCAGCTGTTTTCTACATTTGAGGAATGACCGACTTGTTTCATTTAAAAAAAGATTTTATTTTTATAAATGGTCATACATTAAAAGACTTTTTGATGTACAGTTCCATGAATTTTAGCACATAGATTTGTGTAACCACAGTTAGGATGTAGAATAGTTTCATCACCTCGCAAAACCTCCATGTGCTACTTACTACTCCTTTATGGTCACACCCTCCATCCCCTTTAACTCCTGGCAGTCACTGACAGGTTTTCTGTCACTATACTTTTGTCTTTTCAGGAATGAGAATGACGGACTTATTCCACGGCATCTCAGTTGGCAGAAGCTGTTGAGTAGAAATTACAAAGACACAATTTTGACTCCTTCCTTAAGCAAGTTTGAGAGCTGTTCCAAAAAGATACAGATGCCAGGCGAGCTGGTAAGTGCCCCATCGCTGGAAATATTCAAGCAGAGAAGTGGCTTCGCTGATACTAAAGAGGAGGAGATAGTCTCATTTATGATCTGTATCTTATGTAAATGAGCGATAGAATAACTAGATCAAATCTGAGTCACATTAAAAGAAAGGAATAGCAGCACTAAATTTATGTTCAGTCCAAAGCCACCTGTTTTCAATTTTGAGCATTTCAGAGTCCTGCCAGCGCTTTCATGCACCTCAGAGTCATGGGATCTGGCAAGGATTTTGGCTTCCTTACGCCTTAAAAATCACATGTAAGTTACTCCCCAACATGAACAACAATGCTCTTGATGAGAAAGCTGCCAGCACTGGGTAATGCTGATTATCTGTGCATCAGTTCATATAATTACCCTCAATTCAAGAACCTTGTGATCCCCAGCAGTGTGCGCCTGGATTCTGAATATCCACCAGCAGTAACCCCCCACCCCCACCCCAAGGCCCCAGCTCATGAATGCTCAGGCTCCTGACTTGGCGTTCACAGCTCAGGTGAAGACACCAAAATCCTCCCTCTAGTGGTTTAAGGTAAAATACTCTCTGGCCCTACACAGACCCAAGAGACACTCCAGAGCCATTTCACAGGGTTCAAATTCCATTGCCTGGTGGAGTTTATCTCACATGCAGGGATGGGCACACTGGCACCACCTCTCAGCTGTGCCAGGAACTCCCCGCCAAGCCGTGGGTGCTCACCTAGCAATCCCTATTCCCCACTGCCATCCGGCACAGGACACCGTGGGGGCGCCAGCATTTTCTGTGGTGACTGAGGGGTGGTTATCTCATCACATTGCTATTTGAGAAGAAACTGCCCTGCTTTTCTTCAGCCCTGAACCGTTCTCCTCCCTCACCTACTTCCCATCTTCTGAAGCTTTTTGTGTGTTGGGGAGGGTGGTGCTTGGTGACAGGTCCATAACCTTAACCCCAAGGGAGCTGATTTTCTCTTTTGGCCACTCTAGTAGAATAAGGACGTCATCAGATAGACATTTTTTGAGCCCCCACTGAGGCTGGGAGGCATTGCTGTTCTCTGTGGATCTTTAATCATTACTTGTGAAATTCAAGAGGTAGAATTCAGGCTCCAGTGGATTTACCTGGTGCCACTGCCCATGGAGTGCATTGTGGGAAGAAAACGGGGCTTCCCTGTCCACCCTCTGCTCAACCTCATCTAGATGATACAGAGGAACTATGAATGCCAGGGAATGACTGCCACAGCTGCTTCCTTTCCTTCCGACCCAAGAAATCTGCCTCAGATGCTGGTCCCAGCTCATCTCAGACAAAGAAAATCCTGGCTCCTGATGATGACCTGAGTAGCTGTGGCATTTTAGCAAGGTGTTTACCCCAAAGGCATCACAGTTCCTTTTTTTATGTGACAGCTGTACCCGAACCATCACTTTGATTTGCTCATCCCTTTTGCATAGAATGGTGATCTTGAGAGAGTATTTGCCAGTTTCTGTGTAAAGGCAACCACAGGATATCCCAGGACCCCAGTGACTGAAAGCCTTCTTAAAACATGAGAATATAAAATGAAGGTACTTAGCAGTCGAAAATAGTACTTTTACTGCCTTTGGTTGTTGGTCACATTAAGGAGAACTGGGACAGTGTGAGGCTGGGACAGAAAATGAGGCTACGCTTTCCTCCTGCCTTGACATATTTCTCTCTGAAACATTGGTTATCATCAAAAGACCACACTGTTTTCTGAGCAAGCCAAGTTTTTTCTTGGCTCCAGTAAGTGCTCTAAACCCCATATATCTAATTCACATTCCCTATCATTTGCATCGCAGGAGAGGCACGCAGAAATGGAGGGTATGGATATTTTCCTTGACCACTCCTTCCACCACGACAGAGCCACTGGGCAGCAGAAAAAGAATACTGTACAGCTACACTAAAAGGAGGTAATTTTCTATACAAAGTCCCTCCTATACAGAGGAGGTCAGTGTGGGAAAGAGAGATCTCTCCCCTCGCCTGAATGCCGCACTGGAGTCTTCTGGGAATACCTGAATGAGATCACACAAATGAGGCCCACAGTCATCGAGGCAATGGATAAGGTCGTCTTGAAATTCTTACCTGTGTGTTTGCTTGGTAGGACATTTTATTCTGTCCTTCTTTCTGGGCAATGACAAACAGCGTCACAGTCAAAGGGTGGAAGGAGGAAGGAGGAAACTGGCTCTTTGGTCTTGAAGGACAGACCACAGGTGCACTTATACTGAGATGAAATGTGGTAAGCTGATGGTTCATGTCTCTGGTCTCTGTAAGCAGGTTTAAATAACTAAAAAGAAGGGTGCAGAAAGGTTTTCCCAATTCTTTTGAAGGAAATGTACTTTGAGTAGATACTGAATCTGAAATAATTTTCAATTCACTTTCTAACCAATCTACTGAGCTCAAGAAAGAAATCAGAAACGAAATTCTCACACACGTTTAATCTAAAAAAAAAAATGACAGAAAAAAATTTCAGATGTTTTTTATTCAAAGGTTCTCAAAAGAAATAAAACAGAAAAAGCTAACAATCTGATCAAATGTACAGTTCAAAAATGTCTTTTGGCGTTTAACAACAAGTCCTAGGAAAGAAAACTACAGAGTTATCTTGAACCGGACAAATAAGTTACCACTGGCAAGTTTGTGGCACTAGTAAAACAAAAATAAAAAATTAACTCTCTTGATCATATAGATATCTCTATGAAAATCTTTTTTTCAATCTGTACAAAAGGTCTTTCTTCATAAATTAATTTTTTTTATAATTTAATGGCTGTCTACTATGTGATGTTTAACTGATTTTTTTTTTTTTATGTACAGAGGTTATGTTTCCCAAATCTTACCCAGACGAGTATGGCACTTAGTTCAGACATTTCTAGCAGCAGATTTCCCCTCCCCTCTAACTGAGCTATCAAATTTCTGTCTTAACTAATGCAAAAATATCAAGTAGTGAGAGACCCAGATTTATAAATGTACTAGGTACAAGGAGGGTGCTGCGTTCAGTCTGGACTTTCACAAAGCAGTAATATTCCAGGGAGCATAGAACCAATAATACCACAACTTTAGAAAAGGAAACAAAAACAAAAACAAAAACACATTTCTCTTATGACTATGTAATTTTCACTAGAATCTACACTTCTCAGAGCAGCAAGGACTTTTGAAACTATGAAATGTCACTGACATCTATAATCAAATACAAGCATAAAATTTTAAGAACTAAAAAATACTCGAAAGAAATAACTGCTTAGCCCTAGCTCCTGAGCTAGGAGGATTTGGTCTGCGGAAACAGGGAGGGCCAGCAACCTGTCCCAGCACAAAAGAAAATAGACTCTGAGGTAGATAACTGATCACACACAGTTGACCAGACAAGTACACAGTTTTGGAAGACTAACTTAATTTACCATTGCTTTTCAAACGTATGCGATTATCTTAATAAAAGAGCTTTAATAACAGTGGATCATCTCATATGTACTAAAGTAGAAATAACTGTGTATTTATGAATCAGGAATTTCATAGTTTCAAAATTGTTTTTTCTTTACACTTAACACTTGTAGTGATGACGTAAAGTGTGGCACTGCTTGGATTCAAATCTTCCTTCATGCTTTTTTGTTTGTGTGTGTCCATACATCAATTAAAATTATAAAACCTAAATGTGAAGGTACAAAAAAGGCACATTCTCCTAACCGCAAACTGGTCCGGCAAAAATAAAGAGCACAGAAGATGTGATGCTGAGACAAGTTGGAGCTACTGGTTACTGGCTCTTCGGTCTTTGGTGAAGTTACCTTTTAAAAGTGCCAAGTAATGTTTATTTCTCAAATTTACGTAATAGAGAGAGAGAGAGAGAGAGAGAGAGAGAGCTAGTAGCCAATCGTTTTGCTTCTATTCATATCTCAGCTTATGTTTGAAGATAAATCCTTACTTTTAGCTTTTGCCATTTAGTTGCAATAGCAACATTTTTCGGTTTGCCAGATCTCAGGCATAATCCTCACTCTAAAGCACTATCATTAGTATAAAGGAAGGACAAAACATTCGGGGACTCCCCTCCCCCGCCCCCCACCCCCAGTCCCAATGCTACCTACACTAAATCTAGAACATCAAGTTAGTTTTTTTTTTCTTCCTGAAAAAAGGCAAAAAAGACTTTACATTGCATCATACAGCAGATATCCTAAATCAGTCAAACTATCAGAGGAAACTGTTGGCATACAGCTTTACAAACAATTTATACCCTATTAAAAGTTCCCCAGTCAGAAAATGTGTTTCACACAAAACATTTTTCCCTTCTTGCATTTCACTACCTTTATACAGTATGTGAAAAATCATTAAAAACACCTACTACATATTTAAAAAAGCCAAAATTTCAGCAACTTTTATTGACTACCTTTTAAAAGCCCTATGCTGCTGTTTTACAAGGCATAATAGACCAGCTCATTTGGTCAAAGCATTCTACATCATTAGTTTGAACTAACTTTTACTGAAACAGCTACAGCATCAAAAGAGTTAAGGCAAATTGGAATTCATAGAAAAGGATAAGACACTTCACACTACGTTGAAAGAAAAACGGAAAGCGAAGAAAAGAGACACTGACGGCAACACTGAATTACAGGAACACTCGCACTGCAAGCACAGAACACCATGGGTGAAGTCGGACTATTTAAACGTCAGAAAGCCCATTTCATAAAGCTGAAAAAAACACAAATTAAACACAAAATGAACAAAACCACAAAAATCCGGTCATGCACTTGGATAAGTCTTCATGGTCTTTGTGCATACCCAGAAAATTGAAGTTTTCGTTTTCTTTTCTTTTTTTTTTTCCTTTTTTCTTTTTTCCTTTTTTTCCTTTTTTTTTTTTTGCATTGTAATTGATAAAAATCTTTTGCTTTGTTTTTTTTTTGTTTGTTTGTTTTTTTTACTAAAATAAACCTGTTCAGGGGAACAGCTACTAGATGAATTTAAGGGTTTTATGCACCTTATAGAACTTATAGCAAAAATAGTTTTAGTTGATTTCATTATAAATAACGTTTTCAAGAACCTGTGCAAAACTGTCAATAATTTCCTAAAGCACAATTGATCAGAAAAATCCATGATTGTTCAGCCTTCACACCCTTCTTCATGTAAGAACACCCTTCTGTACATCTGGAAGAGAAAAATAAAACACAAATGCTTTTGTATACTGGTATAATACACCACAGAGCTCTGTAATCACTTTCTTGTTTTAAAACTACGGGTGCTTAAAAAAGGCTGTGCTCATCGTTGGCGGCAGACCAAGAAATGCAAACTCTGGGAATGAGGGTCACTTTCTATGCCTCAAGTCTACGTTTCCAATCTGGAACCTGCAACATACTTTCACCAGAGCAATGAGAAACCCAAGTTCTCTACAGCTATTTTACTGCAATCTGTATGGTACAGTAAAAAGTTTTTTTGAGATTTGTGTTCCAACTGAGAGCTGGGAATGAAACCTCTCAGTCTAAGGATACTGACATTAAATTTGTAGTCAAGATACTGCTAATCTTGTTAAATGCCAGGTTATGCAAATTCTTCTGCTATATTTCCTTTCAGTTTGTGAGCAGTAAAAAAAACATAAATGTAGGATACTTGTAATGTAGGACAAATTTGGTACCTGGTGTTCTCTAATAAGTCACAGATTTGGGGTGGGGAAGGTAAAAAGGAAAAGAGAGTAAATATACATTTCACTTCAATATTAAGGCACTGTTCTTTTTAAACCAAATACTTAATCTGCAAATCCACAAAATCACTGCTTTTAACATTTCGATGACATTGGATTCTCTGGCCGTGATTAAAGAAATGTGACAAAATCCGAGTTATTCTAAATACTATTTTGATAAAAGAACCATAGACTTTCCTTAACTTTAATCCTAAAGTTATGGATACCTTTCCCTCATACCTCACAGTTACTTATTGGGTTGAAAGGTATATGGAGAATGGTCATTAGACGTCTCTACAGCCACCTGCTGCTGACCACTCGCCTCCTACAACAAAGCAGAATAGATGAGACATGTGAGCAATGAGATCCAAACTCTACTACCCACGTCTGACTGAGTTTAACATCTTCAAAACAAGTACTCTTTAAAAGTATTTTTCTTAAGGTCGTGTAGTGCTTTTAAGTTTAATTATTTTCCTAAGGAGTTAAAATGTCTGATAGACCCAAAGAACCTCCCACTCAACTTTTATGAGTTGTCTCTTCAAACCAAGCTACAATTTATCAAATGAATCTCTTAACCCCTTGCAGCCAGATGTGACTTGGAATTCAGTATTTTCAGATTTTGGGATCTGAAATTCTGTATGCATATGCTGTATCTCACAGAATATACCCAGTGGGGTCTAATGCTGTACCTCATAATCAAATGCATTAACAAATCTACACTAAAAGATAAGAATATGCACAGTAAGTGGGGTAAAGATTTTTGCATCAGTCTAGGCTGGGTTTTGCCACAGGTCAGCGTTTTTTGTTTAAGTAGTTATAATGAGGATTTTTATTATAACATATTTTTTATGTTCCCAAATTGCAGATAAGAGATTGTGGGTTCTGATTACTATGGATGTCAATAATTGCACACATTTAAATCAATTAGAAGTAAACAAAACAAGAACCTTCACCCCTCAAAAAATTTCTAGCTAGTCCTAGGGCTGTTTCTGGAATTGGAACCTAAGGGATCAGCCTGGTGGGTGGGATTAGTGAACTGACAAATTTCCTTAGAATTTTAAGGGTTCTTTGCAGGAAAGAGCTATGATTTCTGTCCAATCTTATTCAAACATCAGATTTCTTCCATATCGTATCAGTATCTTCCATAATGAGAACTAAGATTTAGCTATATTAACAGCCTCAAAAAAAAAACAACAGGTATGGTTTGCTCCTCATCCCTGTTAAAGTTTTAAAACATCAGTTTTTCAAGTATCTTAATTATAACTGATTTCTTTTTGTAATTATTATTATTGATATAACCTTTGGTAGTAGGATTGTAAACTCCAGCTTTATCTTAATTTGCCTGTTATCATTTTATAGGAGACAAGATAGTGCCTTGATGGGGTAATGAAATGTGCTGCAACCTTGGAAAATTATTTCTGGAAAATTATTTCTTGGGGTGGGGCCTGGATATCACTACACTAATTTGTATGCAGAGAATTTCATAGTTGAAAATAACTCTAGGTATATACCCTTTCTAAATTCAAGGCTTTATGCAAATGTTTGACTTTTGATTGATTTTTCTTTGAGTTCCACCTGATTTACCCATTCTGAAACTACCATTGCCAGACTGGCTGTTGGATTGTATGTACCAACCTCAACAGGGACCGCCGTCGTCTGCACATGTGTGTACTGTGGCAAATAGGCTCCTTGCATAGCTGACGTTGCAGGCATGTACTGAAAAGAAGAATATGGTCAGGATGGGCCATGACAAGCCATGCAAAATTCTGAGCACTTGGGCAATTTTTAGATGGGATGACGAGTATTTGCAAGTCTCAAAGAAATTTAAATGGACTACCTCAAAGTTTATGAGTACACATCAATGTATCCTACAGAAGGTAAAGTTAATGTTTTCTACTTTTTGAATTTATTAAACTAAAAATCCTACCTTTCTTTGGCTTTCCTAGCAAAGAAGCACCTGTGTGAAGGTCATTAAGGCTTCTCATCCTAATAATTCAACATCACTAATGTGCTATTTTAGATCTCTTCTCAAAGGACCTCATTATTTTCCAGCAGCCCCTTGAGCTAGTGTCCAGATTGGTTTCCTAAGCAGAGACCTGAGGGGTAAACGACTTATTAGACCTTTAACAGGTCACTGCAGAATAGGAAACAGACCCGTGCTTTCCTGCCTGATGCTGACAGCCATCCTTTTCCAAAGGCAGGAGAACTTTCTAGTCGATCTCATTGGATGTGTGTGGTCCTGGTTTAGCCTTCACAAGAAGCTACTGCTGGTGTTGAATATAGGCAGGGAAAACACAGTACCTTTTGTACTTTTAAGCCATCACAGATATGGTCTGAATTAAAAAGCTTTTGGCCATCTTACCATTTAAACAATGCTATGTATATCAACCCTGGAAGTTAATCTGGTATCAGTTCAACCTCAATACCAAACTAAGTCCCCTAAACTCTGGGGAAATAAGTCAGTACAAAGATTGTGATTCAATGCCCCCAAATTCCATAAAAGACACAAATGAGGAAAAATCCCCTGCCTTTACCATCATATACCACCCTTCATCTTTTGATTCATGACACCAGGTCTGCCAATGTGAATGAAAGACACTGGTTATTAGGGTTGGATGCAGTCATGTATGGGTGCTATATATTCTGGTAAAGAAGAGATACCCAGGATCAACTTTTAGTTCATCAACAAATCAAGAACTATCTGAGTATTTACTATGAGGAAGGCAATGTAGGGGTGTAAAGGGGATCAGACACAATTGTTGACATCACCGAGCCTGTGATTGATAGGGAAGGCACAGCCTGCATTAATTTACCCTCCTCCGTTTGCTGAGACAGATGATATTAATTTGCCACCTACTGTTCCGGTGCCGCCTAGTGACAGATGACTCATCTGCTGGGCCAGAGGGCTGATCATAGATGCCGGCTGTAGTGACATGGTGTGCTCCATTGAGGGAGTTAACACGGCACCCTGAGAAGTCAGAGACAAGAGCAAGGTAAGACACAATGAGGGAGGGAGTTAGGTTTCTGTAATCACCTTTTGCAAATGAAATGCCTTAGTTTGTTGAGGACTGTGAAACAAAAATAACCTCCCCTCAAACTTGCAAGTGGTATAATCAATAATCTCCTAAAAATCTTCTAGAGTGCACTTCATGAGACTTTTTAAAGAGTATTCATTCACTTCACAGAAATCCCTGTATTAAACATCTCTCCCTTTACCTTCATTTAACTGTAAAGCAAGCTAGTCCAGCAGGAGGAGCTGTAACAGGAAATGCAAACTATTTTTGGCTTGCTAGGGTTACCAAAAGGCTCGGTTACTTTTAAAAATAAATGCTTTATGCAGCCTCGAAATAATATATTGAATATTATAAATACACTTTTTTGTTCAATAATACCGTAGTCATTTGGTTCAGCTGTTAGGATCAAGATCACATTCTTCATTCACTCACTGCTTCCTAGAACTTTCAACTATGATTTGGTGCCAAGGGAGGCAAGCAGATTCAGATATAATTCATAAACCAATTTCTGATTCTTTGATTTCATTTGAAAAAAATTCTAGTCATTAAAAGTGAAATTTAATATAGTTAAAAAAAAAAAAGAACTAGAGAAGATGGTGGGGGAAAAATCACCTACGACCTCACCTCTCTCTAACACATCACTGTTAGCACTGTCAGGGTACTGCTGCCCAGACTCTAGCCTTGGCATGTTTTTACAGAGTTGCAACAAGGGTACATAATTTCATATCCTGGGCTTTCGCTTTTAACTTAACGTTCTATTATAAATATTTACCTAACTAACCACACAGCTGTCTTTATCATCGTTTTGAATGATTATATAATGATACCCTGACTGTACAAACCAAAATTTAATTCTATGTCTGGATTTTTACATTTTTCTAATTTATCCTATATTCTTATGGATTACACCATTCCTCCCACTTTGCAATTATCTGAGAATACAATTACCCTAACACGCCTTACAAATGTCACTGTACTTTGCTTATCCCTTAAACATACTATTATTTATTGATAATTAGATACACAATTGATGGCAGAGACTGATGTGCAGGCCCTTTCTGGGTGGGGAAAGGGAATGAATCCTAAGACAGGCCCTACACACACCATACCACTACTGTCTCTTCAAAGATGTTAAACTGAGAAATGTGTATTCTTTTTCTCTAAAATTTGCCACCCTCCAAAAAACATGTGTGTTGGAAATAGTTTGTTAATACATTTTGTAAGAATTTTTTTAAGTGTTTAATGTGCATCATGAAAAAATATGTGATTAACATGGAAATGACTCAGAAGCCTGGAATATGCTGAAGGGGTTTCCTGCTCCTTTTTCCCATTCACCAGGAACTACTATACTAGGAAGCTCCCAAATGAAAAGTGAGTTCATTTCCAACTTTTCAAAATAGGACAGGATGAAGTTTGAGGGACACAGACTGCTATGCATGTTTGTGTATGTGTAGGTATAAATATGCATACATGAGGAGGTATGTGTGAGTTTGTGGATGCATGTGTACATATAGAAACACATGTGTGTTTATATAGACACACAACACATGTACATACATTATCGGAGTGCTCTTCTCCTATATTATCAACTAGACATGTTTTATCTGCTTCTTCAAAGTCATCTCAACAACTTCCTATACAGAACTTATCCCTGAACTGCTGTTTCATACCTGTGGTCTTACATTGCACAGTGTCCTCTTTTGGAGGTGTCTTGAGAGAAATCCCTGTTCCATATTAATGCCAAGAACAGTGTGCTCTTCCTGAGCAGCTAATCTGTTTTTAGAAATACTGTGAACTGCATTGCTTATCAGGATTCTCATTTTGCATCAGTTACTAGAAAGCTCAGGGCCAAATGTGTGGCCTCATGGCAAGCATGCAGGTCACTGTGTTGGGCATTCTTAGCCTTTTTGTGATTTTGTTCTCCATCTTTATTTTTTCAACTTTTTAAACCCATGTTTTAATTCAACAAACTGGATTTTATATATCTTTGAAAATTACATTAAATATGCTACCTAATAAGGTGAAGTGAAACTCGCTCAATTAAAAAAATATAATGTATACATAAGTACAACGAATGCTCATGTCACTAAAAAAAAAAATCACATTTATTATTTACCAAAGAAGGTGTTACTACTTTTGTATTTATAGTCTCTATGGACAGACTAAGTAACACCGATAAAAATCTCTAGCTCAGTTTTCAAAACTGTATTTGCATTAAACAGAATGTAAAAAATAAGAGCTGTTTTATTATCTCAAGTACTGTTAAAATTTAGCAATTAAAATACCTTACAATTAAGAAATTTTTTAAAATAAAAAACTCCATTTAATGATCTCCTATAGAATTGGTTTGGGAAAGAAAATGGTGCCCTGTGTCCAATATATTTTAAATTCTTACAGATTGCAAATTTAACTTAATGTCAACTACCAACTTGTTTTAAGACAAAGGTGACTGGAAGTTTTATAATGAGCCTGTACATTCTCATACTCTACGCTTAAAATTTCCCAAATCCTATACCATCTTTGGCAAATGGTTTTAACCCAGAGAATGGTTTTAATGTGTACACTGTTAACTTGCAAACCACAAAGCCATTAAGATGAAAAACTTACCGGGTGCTGTAGGATATATGGTTGAGGTTGCATCCAAGAAGGACTTTGCACCTGGAAAAGGAAGGATTTTGAAAGAAACATTGATTTCCATTGGAATACTACCAATTTCTCTAGAACTCTTTTAATCATGTTAAAATCTATTGAAGAAAAAAATAAGGAAACAATACTATCAATGATTAAAAAGATTAAAGCAGAGTTCTTGGCAAACTGGTCACTCTAAATAGGATGAAATGATTATTTAAAACCAAGGTCCATTTGCCCACTTGAGAAGTATTTACTGAGTATCAGGCACCAAAGAGAAAAAGGTGAATTAGACATGGGCCCCACCCTCAAGAAATTTACTAAGGGTGATAAACAAGTAAATGACTCAAATAAATAGTGAAAAGTGTTATCATCAAGGTATGAACTAGGTACTTTAGGGATACAGATGAATGAGAATTAATTCCAGCACATCTTATTGGAAACCCTTCAAGTATGTGCTTATTTAAAAAGAATGACCAAATTTAATCCCTCTTTGATACCCAGGGAATTAGGTTTCAGAAATCTTCTCTGGTGGGTCAGCAATTTTGAGTTAGTGTGGAAAATTAAAATCTAACATTCAGATTTAGCAAATTAAACTTCAGTAACTAGATCTTGACATCTATAGTCAATGGGGCATCCACACGGTAGACCCTCTGGACTGAGCAGTAAGACGTAAGGGTCAGGTTCTGTGGCAGGAAAGAAAGCATGTGCCGTCTGCCACTCAAGAGAAAAAACTATCAGTCCATTTCTTGATGCCCAGAGCTTTCCTGAGACTATATAATTTTTAAAAATAAGTTTCAGTCTCTAATTCTTAACAACAAAACCCTCCTGCGTCTTATCCCCTACTGTTAACTTCAGAGGTTCTACAGAGAGGATATGGGGAAGAGTCATGGGGGAAGAACATATTGTGATTTACCTTGATAGCAGAGCCCCGATACTTGTTTTCTCTGGTTTCCTTTGCCACCTAAGGCAGACCAAAGTTAAGTGCTTCTGCCTTGTTAGCATTTCAGTTATCTGGACTGCAGCCTTTCCCCACTGGGGTATTGGTGGTTTCTTGCAGATGCCAATTTCTCAAATCCAATTGTATAAGCACATGGTGGTTTAGTGGAGAAAGGCCTACTCCAACATGAGTGTAAGGCCCTCACTGAATAAATCACGAGGAGGTGAGCAGCTCCCTATAGACCCCAATTTGGGCCAGATGCTCCCATTTTTTTTGTAAGCTTCAGTAGTCTTAGTAATCTGATATAGCATTATGGGGTTAGGGAACGATGACATCTAATCCAATTTTCTTTCTTAGGCAGCAAATAAGCTGCTGTCAATTTCTATTCCTCATTTTCCCCTAACTATAAAATGGGAATAATAATCTATGTTCTATGAACTCTTTGCCATTGGTTCTTTACCCTTATTTGGGTCATGGAGCCCTTTGAAAACCTGATGAAGGAAACAGGACCCCCCCCCCCAAATTAACTGTATACACACAAGCAACATTTTGCAAACAATTTAAGGGAATCACAGACCACTTAAAGCTCATCTGGACCCTCCTAGGTCCTTGAACTTATGGGGCTGAGAATCAGTCTTCGAGGTTATGGTACTGAGTTTCAGGCAAATGAAATGAAATTCTACATGTATCTTAAGGAAATACAGAATCCCTAGCAGAAGAAATCAGGCTTTTGAAATGGAATGTTGTTTCTAGTTAGGTATATCAAATCTATTACCAACACTGGTCTCCTAATTATTTTTCATTCTATGGCCAAAATGTTCACTGTTTTTAAAGAAAAGAGATGATAGGGAAATGCGTTAATAGCTATAATATATGTATAGCAGCACGCATTCAAATTAATATGCACAACTTTTCATTTGCCTGAGAATAGCTTACTTGTCCCTATTTTAGTGATACACATAAATGGCAGAGGGTTGCAAGTTTAGATAAGAAAAAAAGACTACCTTTCAATACCAGATATAGGAATTGTTCATTAGGGACAATGCACTAGTGTAGATGACACTGAGTTTTATACAGGCAAGGGAAACAGAAATCTTAAGTCCAAAATAGTTAAAGAGAATTAAATGAGTCAACACTATGCTCAGCAGATCAAAGTGCCAGCATAAGTAACGTAACAATCCAGAAAGATAAAAGAAAACAAGACAAGAAATAACTCATGGAAAGGAGGAGAAAAGGACTTAAAAGCTGATGGAAGCTATGAAAGCTACTTTAACACTTCAGTTTTAGCACATTTAATCACTTCTCTTTGTTATTCAAAGCTACTTTTATGTTTTTAAATAGAACCACCTTTATGATCTTGCTTACATTGACTAATCTATTATTTTTTAAAAAGTATAATGAATATACTGTTACTAGCCAGCTAATCCTGCATCATAATGATGATGATAATCATATCTAACATTCACTGAGTACTAATGATATGCCAGGTACTGTGTCTAGGTCTTCACACAGTCTCGTTTAGTTCTTATAACAAGAAACGATTATTATCCCCATTTCAAAGATGAGGAAACTGAGGCTCACAGAAGTAAAACAACACAGTTAATAGCTATTGCAATCCCCTAACCCCAGAAATCAGGGCTACAACATGTAATTTAATTGTTTTAAAAACAAGAATACATAAAAATTTAGTTGTCACACAGGATCTCAACAGTCAACAAAAGAGAACTATAGTCCTACCTATCTGTAATCAAACTCCATTACAATGTTCCTGTCTGGGCCAAGGCAGTAACCTTGTTAGACGCATTCTGCTAAGAAGAAATGCACATACAACAATGGGTTCATGAAGAACAGCAGCCAACCCTTCAATAAAACCAAATCAGTATTATAACAAAGTGCTCAATGAGAACTTTTTTCTAAGCAGGGAATTTATTTTAAGGTTTATTTAACTTTCCCCCAAAATAACCTAAACAGGGAGTCATCTCTCTCTCTCTCTCTTTTTTTTTTTTTTTGGCCTCAAATCTCACTGTATTGCTCATTTAATATTACCTAATAGAGACACATCTTTATTTATAGCATGTTTACTTGCTCTTTTATTAGTTCCTGCTGATGAATAAACAAAGGCAAGTGTGCACACCTGTATTTCACCTGATGGCAACTCTCTTAAGTTTAAATTTCTGGGACACGTGGTGTCCAATAGCAGGGCCTACTGTGAAAGAATTATCTGGGTTCATCCCAATTCTAAAATACTATTATTTCAAGGACTGACAACTGACAACCATTTTACATCCCGTTTTACATTTTTCTATACATTAAAAAAAAAAATCAATCTGTCAAATAAAAGCAGCTTATTTTAAAGTGGATATCCAAGCTGCATAACATTAAATTTCATTATAAATGTTCAAAATTTTAAGACACATAAAAATGTAGCAGTGATTCACGGTCAGCAAGTTGTCATATTCTTGATGAATCCTAATGGTACAAACCTGGTAGGCAGATACAGGAGATGCAATATAGGGTGTAATAGAAGTTTGAGTGATCATTCGGTTTGTAGCAATACTGTATGGTGAAGGGTAAAATCTAGAACAAACACAAAAGCCTTTATTAAGTAATCCTTTAAATGGAATATTTCATGGAATAAATGTCTGATATTTTCCACCTTCACGTTTTCCCTCAAGCCATTATGTATTTATCTTAATAACATACCCATTTTGTATAGCAGCTGTGGTTGGGTCATAAGTAAGTGTCATTCCAGCCTATGGGAATAAAAAAGAAACAAAAATTCATCTGCAAAGGCAAGATTTAAAAATTCTATTTCTTAGAGTCATGACAACATAAAACAGTGCTAGTTTAGTAACATTTGATGAAACTGAGTTTCTGTTAAGACAAAAATAGTTATAAACTCAATATGAGAATTAAGCTCTAGATCTGCACTGTCCCATAAGGTAACCATTAGTCACGTGTAGCAGTTTAAAATCAAAGGAAAAACTGAGTCTCTCCAGCATACTAGCTACATTTCAAGTGTTCAAACAGTCACATGTGGCTAGTGGTTATCACTGAGCAGATTCTAGAACATTTCTACTAGATGGCACATCCTTGGACATTCTTGAACCAGTATGTTACTTTTCTAAAATATTAATAATTCACTGCAAATAAATATGGGGAAATGAAGGTCCAACATTTTTAAGAAATGGAGCTTTTTTGGGAAGAAGGAAGTAGATGGGGTAAAAGGGGTCAAATATGTGGTGACAGAAAGAAATCTAACTATGGGACGTGAACACACAATGCAATATATATATGTCTTACTGTTAAATTGTACACCTAAAACTTATTGGATTTCGTTAACCAATGTCACACACACACACACACACACACACACACACACACACAAATAATTTAAAAAAACACACTCTTTGAGGTCCATAAATGAATAAATGAATGAATGTGTCATTTAAAAAATTGAGCTTTTCTTAAAAAAAAAAACATTATTTAAAAGAATTAGGCAAAGAAAAACTCAAAAACAAATATACTATTTATTTTTAAGTTATTTAGAATGATTTCTGAATAATTATGAATGTAAACCTAAGAAACCATGACATTAAGAAATAGTGTGCATTTCTTATAGCAATTTAAAATGTTCTTTTATTTTATGTGCAGTTAACTAGTAAACATAGCTGTTTCTACCATTCCTTGTGTCCATCTGGTGAATCGCCACTCTCTTAGCACCATATCCATTGGGATGAGTTTTAATTTCACGTTATCTGGATTGTAAAGTTTTAATTCTGGTACCTATTCCAGAAGTGTGGCAGCTGAGATAAGATGATGCTTGTGTAACTATTCACATAGGCTTTCATGATTATACACTCATACTAAAGTTTCAAGAAAGAACTTACAAGTCTCACCTCTCCTTCTCTATGCCATGGTCTTCCATTAGGGATGTATTTGTTTGGGTTCTGTCTCTTCTTCTGCCCCCCATCGGCAAACTTACACAATAAAGGTTCTGTAGGAGCTGAATAAACATGCAGAAAGAATATGAAACCCCAAAATTATATGTGTATATGGATGACAAAATATAAGTGAATTTCTGTTTTAATAGGAGCAGTGTGAATGTTTATCAGGAAATTGATAGAACACTTGAAGGCAAAGGTTTACTCAGACCCTTAAGATTATCCACTGGAGAAAAATACAGTACAGAATAAGTATTAGTTATTATTTTCAAACCAGAGTGCAATGAAGACATTTAAAGCGCTATTCTGAGGAAGCATAGGAATCTTTTAATTCACATCTGCCACTTCTCTAAGCGCAGATACACATTTTTCCTTTCTGGGCCCTCTCCAATTCCACCTCTATAAATCTTCAAATGTAAATACAATTGTGTCATCCTCTCCTGTCCCAACAGCTGCCCATGTAATTCCTCAGAGAGGCCTTTGCTTCCCCAGGAAGAAAACAAGTTCCCCTTTATGTCCGTCACACTATATTTTTATTCAGAGCATGTACCCATAGCATTTATAGAAACGTGTGTGGCGATTTTAGTGTCTCTTTGCCCTCTAGAGTGTAAGCTCCATGGGGGCAGTAACGTGTTTTTGCTAATCACTGTATCCCCAGTGCCTAAGTGTCTGGCATGCTGTAGGTACATATTACATCTAGGTTGAACAAACGAATTAATCAAATAGGTCTCCTTTGTTTATTTTTGATACATGGCATTGAAGACAGCAGTTGAGAGAAAGCTGAAAACATGTGCCTACCCTACTTAAAAGGTTTTTCTGTACCTTTAATCATCCCAGTTGGTGTTGCTTTACTATACAGTCCACAGAACAACTCAAGAAACTAACAAAGAAAAACTAAAGATGCAGAGATACTATTTCAAAGGGATGCATACGCATTAGTTTAAAAGAGAGAGAGAAAAATGAGAAAAAAAATGGTATGGCATAGCAGGCCACCCATGACTTTTCCTTTTCTATAAGGAAAATAGCAGAATGTTCCTGAAAGTTGTACATGTTTCTGTATGTTTCTAGTTAATGTAATAAAGGCAATCACACCTTCCTGTCTGGTTCTCACATTCTGTCCTTTGTCTACTGTAGAACCGTGATTACTACTTTCAAGTTCTGTTTCAAAGTTAAATAACCATGAAGGGAAAAATATTACTTGTAGAAAATTTACTCCTTTCTCCTTTGCCTCTTATTATCCTAATTCATCTCTTATTTTATATCACTATTATCCACCCACTAATGACAGGGTGGAAGCAATAGTGCCTCTCAACGCACTTCTCTGCCAAAAAACAAAACACAACAAAAAACCCATCTGTAATTCCTTCTCGGTGAGCTGTACAGGCTGTTGTGTGGCACTCTTTACTCCTCTCCCTGGTGTGATCCACTCCAGAGAGACAGGCTAGAATGTGAGCCCATCTCTGAATGGCAACTATTCTGGGGGTACTAGGAAGGGAGAACAAAACTGTGAGGTGTCTGGTGAGAATGCAGCCTTGGCCCTACCGTTCACAAAGGGGTCCTTTGTATTCCTTCTGATGCCATACATGCCTCCCACCCGCCACTTACCTGAACAAAAAACATCCATTTAAGGCAAATTGGGTGGGATGGAGGATGGACTGGGGCCAAATCCTAGACTGTAGATGAACTACTCTTTTTGTCTTTTCAAAAAAAAAAAAAAGGTATTGACTTTTAAAAATTTCCACCTTCATCAACAATTCTAGAAGGTAAAGAAAATAGATGCAATGAAGCAAGAGAGCTTTCTAATCACTGATGATGCTTTAATTCTACAACTGGGCCATTTAGAGATAGATGGAAAGTAGGGCTAAGAGAATACAGACCTCAAGCAGAAATAAGGGGATAAAGGGCAAACCCTCCTGAGAGTAAGGAGACAGTCTATCTGCCATGACCGTGGACGTCTCATCTTGACTTCTAAGGACAAATCGAGCACTCAAAGAGAAGCAAGATCTGACTCTCTACAGTTCTGGCAAGGTCCTTATGGCATCAAATGTTTTCTCCCATGACATCTGAGGTTTTAGGATTTTGCCTTCCTATAACCTCATAGGGCAAGAGATAATTAACTCTGTGGGACTTCATTTCTGAGGAGATGCTTTTTTATCTTGAGGTATTATAAAGACTAGCTCCAAGACTGGGATGGAGAGTAATGCAAATGGACCATTTTCCTCCAATAACATCACGTCTCCCAGAGGAAGAAGGCAACCAGGTTGGACTCATTCTGGAAATAAACTACAAGCTGCCTAAGCAGGTACATGTGAATTAATGCAGTTGGTAGCATCCCTGGACAGAGCTGAAGTGCCACATTTGTTGAAAGGCGGCCAAGTGTCCCTATCTTGATAAAGTGCTTCCAATACCTTTCCATTCATCCGGACTAACCTCTGTCAAAGAAAAAGCAATCTCAGGCAACAATAAAGCCTGCTAGAAACATAATGATGAGATGAACATCAAGTGACCGATGACATGTTTGCAAAATGTATCATTTTAAAATTAAACAAATGGAACAGGATGTAGTCAAATCTTTCAAAAATGAATTATATTTACTACATGATTCTGTACTGTCATTGAGATACATTTCCCCTTCTAAAATCAAAAAGGTATGTAGTTAAAAGTCTGTTGGCTAACAGGTATCCCATATCTTAGGAAAACAAATTTCTTATTTTAAAGGATTGTCACCAGTAGAAATGGTACATTTTTTAGATAGTTGTTGGCTCCCTGTTTCAGTATTCCATGCGAAGCAATATATAATTCTAACAGCTTCTTTCCTCTATTAAAATTCCCTTTGATCTAGTTAGCTGAAAGTTTTATAGAGTGCCTACTATGTACAAAGCATAGTGTTAAGAACTAGGGATACAGTAAGGTATAAAAATAAGCTTGCAGTCTAATGGGGATGAGAGTGTACCCAATCTTATGAAAACCCATTTAGCCATTTATGGGACAGGGCACTGTTTTTAGAGTTGTTTTAATAAAAATGCCACCCAGAAGCAAAATACTTCTGATATGGGAACAGCTATATTCCTTTTATAGCTGCTGCTCCATGTACTTGGATGACATTATGAGAAATAATTTAACCCTATAGGTTTATATCTTATTCATTATAATGACTGTGTGAAAATTTCTTTAAGACACTTTTATTACCATTAAGCTGAGTAAAGGTTAGATGATTTCAGTGAGATTTCTGAATTGAAAAGCAGACATACAAACCCAGATCTGTGTCATGGCCCACTTGTTTTTAAGTGTGTGCAAGACTGTCACAAAATGAGAGGGATCCTTATTTGATTGGCCTATCCTGTAGCTTATTTCAAACCAGGGAATAATCTCTGGTTTGTGTTTTAGAGCCTAATACATAGGTTCTAGGCTAAAGCCTGGGAGACACATGTGATGTCATGTTGTTCTATAGACCAGTCCTTCAGGTGGCCTCTCTGATTACCCTTTTCAGAAGGAACCTATTAAGGAGAACTGGCATTGAGAAAAGGAAGTGCCATGAATACTGGTAACATGACTATGATCAATAGGTAAGCCTGGGTATATTAACTTTAACAAATTAATATGAATAGTCAACCTGTAACTTCCCTATGGTCACTTTTCTAGATTAGCAACTCATTACCTTACTGTGCAAAATAGTAACAGCAATAAGTTCTAAAAAAAGATTCATGATTTAAGATATACTCTTGTATCAAAGTGATATAAAAATTATATAGTTACCCTTAATCAATTAATTTATTTTACTAAATATGCAGAGTATTCTAGGCTGAATTTCCCCTTAATCACAGTCTTTTGGGTTTGCAAAGGGTGTGCCTCAGATTTTACCCCAATCAACATTTTGTAATATGTAAATGGCCTTACACAGAAGCTTTTCCATCAGTTTTGAAAAACTAGCCCACTCAATAATTCTATTAGCTTTCTTTCTGATAAAAATTCCTCATACAATAACATTTAAGGAACTATCTGTGACTCTTTAAAATTTTCAGCCTAAGCATCCAAAAATATCATCCTTTTTTGGGGGGCTGGGAGGTGAGGGGATAAGATCTTTCAGGTGATTCTTTTTCTTATTATCCAAGACAGCAAAGTTATTTTCTTGTTCATCAGAACCAACAGAAACATGTACCTCCAAAAGCTTAACCATGGTAGTATAACTCTCAGCAGGCAATGCCACAAGTGCAAACAATGATCTGCTATTTTTTGGCACCTCTTAAGAGCCATCTAAGGTAACTGCATTACTGGATTCTCCAATGTGCCCTCAGCAGGGCCTTGCAAGTGGAATGCAAATGCCTGACTTTGTGGCACTAACCAAATCACCCCTAAGAGACTGTGAGCCATCTGGGCGATGCCTGTAATGACTCACTGCACTTTTCTACCAAGCAGTTTCCTCGTATGCTTTATGAAGCTCAAGCGCTACAGTGATTTATGCTCAAATGTCTCGCCTTGATATCCCCACTAAAAACTGCTTTTAGAATGCCCACTTTGACTAAGCACTAAGCTTATGATATGACCTCCTGGAAGTCCTCACATATCTAATCAAGCGTCTCAGAGGACTCGAGTTCTCTGTAGTTTGTAACAGACTGAACTTTTCCTTACTGTGTTCTAACAGCTAGAGAAATGCTACTTCCAAACTCCCATTTTTTCTAGCTATGTAGTATTTTATCCCAATCAACACTCTATAAAATGTAAACTGCCCTTAATGGAAGCTGCTCCATCAGTTGTGGAAAACTAGCCCACTCAGCAACTATAATTAGTTTTCTTTCTGATAATGTTGCCTACTTTCAAAATTCCTTAAACTAACAAGATGCTAGGAACTATGTGGGATTCTTCTTTCAAAAAATTCAACCTAAGGCTCCAATAAAAACAATCGTGTGTGTGTGTGTGTGTGTGTGTGTGTGTGCGCGCGCGCGTGCGCGTGCACACACACATGGCATCCCTTCCTGTTTTTAGCCACCTCTCTGTTTCTAACCAAATCCTGCCGTCCTGCCCAACCACAACTCAGAGCTACAGCTTCTCTCTACAGAGGCCTATCCTCCCAGGCCTGCTCCGGTAGGTTTTCCAACTCTCCTTCTTTCCTGATCCTATATAGTGTTGCCATCTTCCACTTAGCTTTACCTACCAGTAAAATAATGATTAACAACATTAAAGTCAGGTTAAATAAACAAAAATGCAATCATTTCCCATCACGCCAACATAAATATTTTAATGTTCTATATTTACTACTTTTCTAAATCTACATTTGTTTTTTCATATTTGAAATTATAGGTCCTTTTGTTGTACCATTTACATTGTGGACCTTTAAAAAATGGTTACATAATGTTCTATCTGAAAAGGACTATATATAGTTTCTTTGTTAATATAACACTGTGTGAACATCTGCATATCTTATTTATCTCCCCAATTCCAGTGCCAATGGCTATATCGATGGTCAGATTGTTCGGTGGTTAGAACACTGACTCTAGATTGGCCTTCCTGGGTTTGAAATTCTGCTTTCCCATTTATTAGCTAGTGACTCAGGGCAAGTTATTCAATGTTTCTGATTTCCCAGTATGTGAAATGGGGACAGTAATAGGGCTTACTTCAAAAGACTGTTACGATGAATGTATAAAGTGCTTAGAACAGCTCAATGAATGTTAGCTATTATTACTATTACTATGAGAACAGGAGGAGCTCAAATTTTTGAATACGGCTCCTCCTCTTGCTTTTGAATTATTAAGATAAGTTCTCAGGAGAGGGACTTGGGCTCAGAAGTTATAAACATTTTTTAGGGACTGGCCTGGATTTCCATGGGATTTGACTCTGTGGGATATAATGAGCTGGCTAGGGCTGCTGCCTTGGCTTCACATAGAACACAGAAACGTTCGAGTTGCAGTTAAGGGTGACGTTACTAGCAAAGGTCTTTTAGAAAACTGTTTCATAGTAACACCTATAATCTTCCAACCAAGATCCTTACGCTTTAACAAAAATTTATTCCATTATTTATGGCTCCTTCCTCACAGAGCCTGATAGTGAAAAGGTGTAAAACTGATTTGAGGAGCCTGTTGTAGGCTGGGTGTGATCCGTGGTGATAACAACTACCTGAAGGCAGCCCACCATAAGCCTGGCATGGCACTCAAAGCGTCTTCAGCTAAAATAATGGCACCTTTCTAGCTGTGGTCCTTTGTCACTTTAAAAAAAATTAGACTTGCCCTCCTTGGTGGAGAATAAGTTTGAGTTTGGAATCTTCAAGATGGCCCTCACACTCCACTGGCCAGCCAGGGCTGTTCCAGCACTCTGGCTTTCGTGGCAATGATGGCTCTTAAGAGTACAGCCCTTGGACAGCACTTCTCAACGAAACCTGCATTTAGACTCTCCTTTACCATACATCCAGGTGAGGGAGACATGAGCAGATCGCAATCCCAAAGATACTATCGCGCTGTCCTTAAGGTACCAAGAGCATCACACATGTCTTCCAGTATTTCTTTTGTCCTAGAGCTGCCAAAACTTTGTCTTTACAGAATAACGATGCTTAAAACAAATACTCAGGAAACAAAATGAGCAATAAAAACCTTTGGAAGATGTCTAGCTTTTTTACTAGAGTCATAATTTTTCTTCTAAACATTACTTTTTCTGCCTCTTGGCACAGGACAATGAGCCCTAACAATATCACCTACACACACAGAGTTATGAAATGTGGGCAAGAGCAGTTTTCAAGCCCTGCTGGGCACATACCCAATCTAAAAAGTCAGAGTAACACAGAAAACAGATGTAAAACAAGCTGAGGTCTCTGGATGGATTCGGCCAGCAGTCACATATGCACTTCACTGGAGCTCCTCCATGACACACACAAAGCTTTAGGCAATGTGGCAGAATGATGCCAGCATAATATTGAGATTCTAACAAGCACTCACATACCTACTGACTGGACTCTCTCTTTTTTTAAAACTCTCTGCCCTTAGCACACGGGGACTTATTCAGACTCCACTAATGTCATGGTGAGGTCCAGAGAGAGAGAAGATAGGTATTATTACACTGCCTCCTGAAGCACTGAACATGTGTAGCCTTTGTTCATGGTGTGTGTGTGTGTGTGTGTGTGTGTGTGTGTGTGTATCTGTCTGTGTCTCTCTCTCTCTCTCTCTCTCTCTCTCTCTCTCTCTCTCTCTCTCGCTCTCTCTCTCTCTCCCAGAGAGGCAAAAACAACAAGCACAGGGCAAGCAGCTCTCAGAGAGTTCTAGCTAACATGCCGTCTGCATTAGTCTTCTCAGAGACTGTACTTTCTTCCAAGAAGGTACTGGAAGAGTAGTTTTTAGACAAATCCCTGAATCATGATCATGAGTGATAATGTTTTTGCTTTGGGAATGTCTCCTAATTTGGACATCAGTTCTACCTAAAACTTCTCATCTCTTGTTTCTAACATTCACTGTGTGGGAAACCAACACTGTACTAATTCTCCGTAATGAAATTTTTATCAAGCAAATATTAAGTAGTTATTTTAAATCTCTATAGAATTTACCTAGATTGTCTCACAAAGATGTTGTTTGTTCTTTTACCCCACCTAGGGACCTTCAAGCAAATAAAACCAAAGTAAATCCAAGTAAAGGACAATACTTCAACATTTTCAAGAAAATATGAGACTAGGTGGGGAAAGATAGAAAGAAAGGCCTTACAAGCACTTATTTTCTTCAACAAACTATACCATACATTTAAAGAAGAATGTACTATAAAAAAGATAAAGACTCTTTGAAGATTTGATAACATCAGACACAAGAGCACCAAGATTTTAAAAAAGCAATCTGAGAACAAATCGCATTAAAAATTGTGATGTGAATATTTACAGAACAGTACTACATTATGCACCATGCCCTGGGCCAGGGTCGGGTATGCCTGGCATGGTGGAACCCAACCACATCGCTCTGGTTATGAAGAGTGTGTTGGCAGGAGTATGGGTGGCATATGAAATGTGACAATTCATGTGCATAGCTGACCTTCTGCTTAGCCATCCAGAGACTTTCTTAAGAGTGTCACAGTTAAGATGAGTTCACTATTTCAGTTTGTTAATTTTCATAAATGTCTTCTGGGGACTGTGTCTAACATGGATTTCTTTTCTGTACTTGGCTCCAATGTCACAGGCAAATTGCCAGTCATGCAAGAATCTGAGTACTCTGACAGAAACCATCCTGGATAATTCTGCTTATGCCAGCTAAACAACGTGCATCATTAAATAAACCATCCTCTGACTCTATTTATGAAATGTTATGTCTGCCTAGCAATGACCCTACATTATTTAAACATTAAAGTAGAAGCTCATTTAATTTACCCTTGCTCGACAATATTTTTGTTTTTATCTGGTTCTACTGAAAATAATTATATGCGTGCCATGGAGAAATCCATGTAATAGTAGCCACTCAGGTGATTTGAAAGAGA
This sequence comes from Eidolon dupreanum, assembly GCA_028627145.1. Classification (NCBI taxonomy): domain Eukaryota; kingdom Metazoa; phylum Chordata; class Mammalia; order Chiroptera; family Pteropodidae; genus Eidolon; species Eidolon dupreanum. The sequence continues at coordinate 115,101,441 of CM053503.1, forward strand.
GAGTAGCATTTAATAAACAGGCTGGTAGTCAAAGAGAATCCTCATATTATATATAAACATACATTAAAAAAAAAAGGACGAGGGGAACCCCAGAGAAGTTGGAAACTTTCGAATTCTGCTGCAGGTTCTGAAATCCACTGGGGACTTGTTTTTTGGGGAAAGCTGAGTTTACCGAGACAGTGTGTGCCTAAGTCCCACATTGTTCATTTTAAATTCTTGCCTATAGGGGGTCAGGCCTGTTTATATGCAAAAAGGTACCCAAAAAGGCCCTCAAAAGAGCAATGAGTATTGTGATGAGCTTCACATGAAAAATGCTCTTGGAAAGCCCCTGATAACCTCTGCTGTTGCAGGGTAATGCACAGGCTTTCTGTGCCTAGCATGGAATTAAAAACAAAACACAGCCTCTGCAGCCAAAGAACCTGCAGTCTAGTTGGGAACCAAGACTAACACACAAGAAAGATCATCAAACATTAGAAAATGGCTTAAATTAAGTTCTGATCCGAAACAAAGAGAACAGCTTGACTTTACAGTTGCCCCCTGATCCGACAGTGATGATCTTGATATAAAAGGAATCATCTGTTTCTTGTGCCCCATTAGACACTTGGTACAATTTGGAAGAAACTGCTTTCTACTAGTTACACGGTATAGAGAATCCCATAATCATTTACATGTGGTTTAGAAATCGAGGTCTTTTTTTCCTTGAATGGGTGTGACCAGAAGTCTTCAAACCCACTTCAAAGAAAGCAGTTAAATGATACAACCATGTAGTCCTTTGGAGAGAAAGGAAACTGTCCAACCTTGATTAAAGATACCCTGAGATCTACTTTATTCAGGGAACTGGCAGATCTTATCTCAGGTTGATAAAACATCAAAACAAGTGTGTGCCGGGATGTATTTCTGTCTTGAACTTTCTTTGTTGCATGCAAGAATGAGCTAAGAAAGTAAAGAAGTCACAGGTGGGTGGATGAGCAGCCCTTCAAAAGGGCTAATACTCTGGGGCCCTGACTGTGCAAAGGATGACACAGGGAAGTGAGGAAAACATCGAGTGAGGCGGGGGGAGGGTCAGCTGGGTACAGAGGTTAACGCGGAAGGCCACACAGGGCAGGGTTTATTTTATAGAAGGTTCCCACATGTGAAATTCCTCCCATGTCTTTTCTTGGTTGGAGGGTAAAAACATTCCTTTTTCTTTTCTTTTCTTTCAAATCAAGGGTTGTTGATGGAAGAACAAAACTACCTTAAAAAACAAAAAGGAACTTCTTTCACAAGGTTGAGTTCCTTGGACTCGTGTACTTCCAGGTCTTTTACATTCCAAACTTGTGCCTATAGGAAGTTCAAGTTCACACATGGTCATATAAACCATGTGCTGTTCAGCCCTCAGAAGGAGCCAACATGGCTGGCACCCTGATCTTGGATTTCTAGCCTCTGAACTCTGAGATAATAGGTTTCTGTTGTTTAAGCCAACTAGTTTGTGGTATTTTGTCACAGCAGCCCTAGTTGACCAATACAGTAAGTTTACCACGAGGAATTTCAGTAGCCTACTAGGGGAAGGAATCAGATTGGCCAGAGTTGAGGTGTGAAGGAAGTGAGGATGTAGACTACATTTTTATAAGGGTAACATGAGGAGGAGCTAGAGAGTGCTTAGTTTAATTTAGTTTCAAGATCACAGAGATCTGAATGATCAGAAACACAAATGAGTAGATTTTCCTAGAATATTATTAACATTTATTTGCATAAAGGAGTTCATGCTTCGGTCCACTGTATTCTGTGATTTTAAAAATGTCTATTGTAGTTATGTTCACAATTTTTGTTCCTAGCATTACTTGTGTATTTTCTCCCATTTTCCTACCAATTAGTTTTGTCAGATATCTGTTATTTATTAAAAATAAATGTTTTTGGTTTTGTTGGGGAAAAATAAAGCAGGACAGATTGAAAACATAGGAAAGAAAGATAACTGACAGAGCAAAGCCTCACTGGGATAGGATCAAGAGCACAGCTTTGAATCCCTAGGCCTTGAGACTTTAGGGTTAGAAGGGGAGCAAGAATGGGTGTGGTATAGGTCTCCTTGTTGGGAGGAAGCAGGAAGCTGACAAAGTGGTTTGCATTTGGTGATCTCAATTTTACTCATCAAGTAGGAAGTAAAGTCATCTGCTTAGAGTTGGGGGTGGGGTAGTGAGAAAACTGAGCAGGATGGTGAAATGAGAACCACTACTAGGGAAGGGTGAGGAAGCTGAGTGAGGGCCAATGAGGCTAAGGGTCTGGTCAAGCTGGAGACAGCCTTTCCCTCCCTGCCTGGATGTAAAAGGAGCAGTAAGGGTGGGTTGCTACAGGATTAATCCAGGTTCAGTGTTTTGCCAAGCTGGAGTGACCAAGGGATAGAGTACAAGAAAATTGAGGATGCTGACAAAGAAATAGTTTTAGTGCTCAAAAATGGAGACCAGTTGGTACGGATGGGAAAGAGGTAAAGAAGGACCAATAAAGAGTGAAAATGGAAGGATGCCTCATGTTTCAGATCAGGTTTAGAGGGAATTAGCGTGTGATGTTGGAATGAAAAGCTACTGAGGTGTTGGTGATCTTGGTCAGAACAACACAAGGCAGAGAAATGAGAGAAAGTGGCTAAAGTGGAATGGACAGGAAGGCCACAGATGTTGAGGTCCAGGCACTCTAAGGGGGGAAAGGTAACACAGGTTGAAATCTTCCAGAACAAAGGCAGGAACTGGAGTGGAAAGTACCAGTCTTCTATAATGTGATTGAATGACAGATTTACTGAGGATGGTGATAAGGCGAATTAAAGGATAGCTTATGCGTCAAAGGAAGAGAGGCTTCTTATTGCTTTTCAAGTCAGACAGATCCTTTCCAATGGATCAACTTCAATTCATATTTAAACACTCAATGTCTGGAGAGAGGTGAATTTTTAAGACCTATTTGTAGATCCAAAGAAATAAATGTTGAAGAGCTACATGAGGAGGGTTTGTTGGTTCTTTGATATGAGTCATCATGTGCCGAAACTATACACGTATTACATGAAAAATACTACTGATAAAATTTTAGACAAACAACATACCAGAAACTCCAGGTGGTGTCTTAATGAATTTCCCGTTAAAATGACCAATAACGGCTTCACACTTTTCTGTTGATTCCATCCTATATTTATATAAAAATAAAACACACAAAGAGTTAGAGATCTCTTAGTTTTCATTTTGTTTTGTGCATGTGAATACATTCTTACAGGTTTACTGAATACAAATAAAACCTAGCAAAAATGTGAATAAAAAAAGTGGGTTAATTCTTTTTATCTAATTGTTACCTATATACTTCTATAGTAAAATGATAACTATTAACCAGAGAGTACATTCTTAATCATAAAACAAATAAATTATACCTACAGTGTTTGATACCAAGTATATAAAATGTGTAATTTTTGCTTGTTGGAAAACTGATAATCAATACACAATAGCTTTGATAGTTATCATACTGCATTCAACACAAAAAAATAATAGTTTAAAATACTAGTGTATTTACTGTTTGCTAGAATATTGGTCATTTTAAAGATGCGCTTTTTACATAGTCATAAAAGGAAAGACTCAAAAGTCAGGATAAGAACTACTATCGATCTAAGGATGTAACCTTATTTTCTTTACATTTGCTTAAATTTATTGTCAATTATGTACCATCCTATTTATCTTGGCCTTGGAGGAGTAATGAAAGGATGGAGCCTAACTGTACACAACTTGTTCTACATCATCTGCAAGTGGCTAAAAACATTTGAAAAACATTTCAGGAGAATTATTTTGACTTATTTTTTTTTAATGGAAGAAACATTGACTATCTACTCAAAATGTGCTACACTCCTGGACTACCACAGTTACGCGTTGGTTTTAACAGGCAGTAATAGTTTTAAAAAGCAGTAGAATGTAACTGGGTTCCATCTTTGGACATAGAAATAAAATTATCTGATCTGCTTTCAGAAGAACTCCTTCAGCGGGGACAATTTTTAGATGGCACTGAGTTTTTCATTGTTTTACCTGATCTTTTTAACCAATCAAGTGTATGCTGGAGATGCTAGCCTTGCTGACTTTCCAACTATAGGATATTTTAGTTTTATCATAAATCATCTGGCTTAACAGAAAGAGTAATAGAGTAAAAGCCAGAAGACCTTGTTTCATGATTTGGCAGCTCAGTGATGATGAAAGAGTCCCTTCTTTGCCTCAATTTTCATATATGTAAAAGAGTGAATGCTTGCTTTGTTATCTCACAGGTCTGTGGTAGTACATGTGATTGATATCAAATAGGATAATGTCTAAAATGTCTGTGATTTTCCCCCAAAATCAAAGTCAGTACTTTAAAACACGTAAACATTATCTGTTACTGTATAGTATTAACAGATTCCTAAATAATGGATCATTTAATGAGTTTTTGCAAAATTCGTTTTTGTACATGGATTAGAACTATATCACAAATCAATGCTCGTTCTGTTTAGGATTTTTTCTTTAGAAATCAAATTAACCACTACACTGAAGTACCCTTTCTAAGGAGGAACAAACAAAAGTAAGATGAAAGGAATGATGGAATAATGGCACTTTAGATATAACTGTAACATGTTACTTTAAAAAACAATCTAAAGCAAAACTATAAAATGTTACAGTGGCATAAAAATTGATGGTTAGGTGTAATATCACTGTCTTACTTTTCTGAAAGTTTGAAATATTTCATCTAAAAATCTAATTCACTGAACTTATGATGAGTCAAATTTCTATCTAATAAGAAATACCATACTGATTTATGTATGAAATTAAGGAGCCTGATATCGTTATTTTTAAGAAGTTAAAGGGATCCTGCTCTAATTAATAAAAATATTAAGGACACAAACTTTCAGCACTATTGCTCATGTAGTATTTCCCTGCCCGAGTCACTATTGTTAGCATCCTTAGGTTCAAGAATTCTAATTAACTTCCTAAAGACCTGGAAAAATGCAAAACAGTATTTACATAATTTAAATTTGTGGTACAACTGGCTCCTATAATCCTGTCTCAAATTTTCTCTTCTTGCTCAATATGTATTTTCCAGGAAACTCAGCAGGGCCACTGTTGTTAATATAGGGCAGTGTGCTTTACCTAGCAAAGCCAACACCACGACTTGTACCACTGGAATCACGCAGTATCCTTGTGGAAATAACTTGTCCAAATGGTTTCAGCATGTTTTCAAGTTCTTGCTCATCCATGGACAGTGGCAAATTAGAAATATACAGGTTGGTAGGATCTTGTTCCTGTTGCTGAAACACAACATAGAATTGATCATGAATTTCCAATAGAAGATGAGACATTTATGTTAACATACCTACCTTATTTGGCCACTCTCTTTGCTCAGGTCCTTAAAAGTACTACCTAGTAAGATCATGGTAACTACAGAATAGCCTAGTCACCTTGGCCACTTGAAAATAGGGTCTGAAGCTTGGGCAGTCTGTGCAGGTCAGACATGGTCCCACCAAGCCATAATTAGAAGATCTGGATGTGGAAGTGCTGGCAGGCACCGCCAAGTAGGAGAAGATGCCCTCAAGGAACCACATGCGACTCTTAGCTGTGTGCAGTGTGTTCCCCAAAATAAACAACCTCTCCTCTACTACTATTTTTAGGAGTCCATTTTAGGCACACTATTGCACACAAAGCTATTTCTGCTAATAATTCAATCTGGAGACACACGTGGGATTCTGGACCAAGTCATTTAATGCCCAGTGCGGCTCTGCCCCAAATCCCATCCTCTGCTCTATGGCAGAGTTCTTACTACTTCTGAGTTGTGATTACCGCTGGACAAAAAGAAAGCTCCTACATTAACAAAAACAAGAAAACTCAAAGCCATACAAAATGAACTGTAGGCAGACCAAATTTTAGAATCTGGGTAAAACTGAAGTCTAGAGTAGATGGGGGAGGGGGAGGCTTTGCTAAATCCTTATGACTCAAAGAGTGATCCAGGGGCCAGCAGTGATGAAATTACTTGTGAGCATATAAGAAATGCAGAATCTCAGGCCCCATCCCAAGACCTACAGAATCAGAAGCTGCATTTTAACGAGATTTCCAGGTGGTTTATTTGCATATCAAAGTTCATGAAGCAATAATTAGATCATTCCCTACTCATCTTTCCTTTGCTGAGGTAGAATCAGCTGAAACAAAAGATAAGCAACAGAATTTTCTGTGACCTAGTAACTGTTATGTATATATACTAAGAATATGGTGTTCAAATCGTCAAGGAAAAGCTTGACGACTGGAATATTTTCTGACCAAGTCAAAATTCACCTCTTTAGTTGTGAGATTAGAAGAGCCTTATGAATTTTAAATCAGGGTTTCCTTTGATCTTACTAACCAATTGTATCTTTACAAATGGAACTATGCAAGCTTATGATTCTTCTTTAATAAGCACTATTAGTAAAGTCATTAATTATGTTTTAGCCTTAAGCAACAGAATAGCACACTCATTATACTATAGATTTCCAAAATACACAGTACTTTAATAGTGTATGTAAAAGCATATGCATGTTTGAATTTATACAGAGCCTCTACTTTCCAATGTATCCTAGAACTAATTAAACCTGAAATGAAACTTCTTTTTATATAATCTGCAAGTAAAAATGCACACCGAGAAAATATAGGCAGGAAGTACCATCCCTGTGACTTCTGGTTCTGACAGAAGGCAGCATGGAACCATCAGGCCAGTTCCAAAGGTCTAGGGCAGAGGCTTCCAGCCTGGGTGCTCCCCAGCTATCAGGGGTATGTCAGTGTGGGTGGGGTGGGTCCAAGAAAATAATTAAAATTTTTCAAATTCTCAATAGCAAGCTGAATAGTTACCCTCACTAACTCTTCACATATTAAATAAAATGGCAACCATTTTTGCTTTTTAGCTGAAATTAGATAAATTCAGTGTGGTACCACTGATTATTTTACGCTGAGCAAACCTCCTACTGACAATTACATACAGTATATCTTTAATGTGTGGATACTGAAAAGTGATTTGTTTAACAAGTGTGTGACAATAAAAAATAAGATATATCAAAATACAGGGTGAAGCAAAATGGTCTTAGGTATTAAAGTTTTCAAATTCTTCTAAAGTGAAATGAGAGGTAAAATCTTGATTCCACTTCGTTCACTACCTCCACCTATCTTACCCACTTAATCACAAAGCTCCTCACTTAGCCATTTCATGTTGGCTCTAACCGCCCAAGTCCCGAAATTTTCCTGGAGTGCAAAAGACTGTATTTGTTTCTGTGGAAGTCTGGTCCTTAACTGGCCAACACTGATGGGGTCCTTTCTGTTTGAAGGTGGGTACTGAGGGACCCCATGTATCTCACATCCCAGACTCTCATTATAAACTATAACTCCAGCCCTGTCTTCCGGCAGCTGACAGGTAGAGGAGATAAAACAAAACAAAACAAAACAAAACAAAACAAAACAAAACAAAACAAACAAAAGAAAACATGAAATGAGTGCTATGATACAAAGATGTATACAAATGACAGTGGAAGGACAGATAGGGGAACTTGTCTCTGGAAGATTAGGAAAGACTTTTCAGAGGGCATGACATTGAGTTGAAACTTGAGAAACAAGCAGAAGTCACAAGGCTAAAACCAGATTGTGAAAGGCTACCTAAGGGGGTTGATTTCATTTTGTCAGTCAAGTCATTGCTACTTAAACTTTTCCAGCTAAGCAGTGCTAATAACAGGGAGAATGATTATGTATCTTGAAGAGTCTGTAGGCAAAGGCCAAAGTAGCTTTGCCAGAGCTGCAAAATTTCCTTGAAGCCTGTGCTTTATCTCAAAAAGATGGGGGTAAGGCAATATAAATTTTACAATCTACTCCCTAACCAAGTTTGTTTTAATATAGAAACTATTTCTGACCTAATATTTTCAAGTAATACTGATACACCAGGGACATAAGCCACGTTTATCCTGTGATTTCACGTAGCCTGGAGGGTGAGCGGGGAGCAAGAGGAAGAAGGAACTGCCGCCCACGTGCTGCAGTTAGAAAGCCACACCCTGAAAAATGGGGAGCTTTTGGAGGCACAAAGTAGAGGAGTGATATGATTAAATCTGATTAGAAAGATTCCTGAATCGTGCTTAGTCAGATTCAGAATAAACTGGGAACCCTTTAATTAAAGAGCATTAAAATACTTCTTGGGTAAAGATATGGCATAAAAAATGTTACATAAGAAGCATATCATAAATATTGTGGGCTTTTTTTTTTTTCAGTACAATTAAAAAAATCTAAACAGCTGATATTTAGGAATTTCATAGGAAATTGTCATATATGAGATATTTTTTAAAAGGGTTGACTACGTAGATACTACTTCCTAAATCTGTTTTGCTGCTTCTATTATTAAAATACTAATAAAAATATATTTTTTAAAGTCTTGATTACTGGAGTTTACCAATGAAGAAAAAAATAAGTGCTAAAATAAGAATCCAAAAAGAAACTGAGCTTTGATAAATATCACTATAGACTAAATACAAGTAAATATTTTCTATGATTTTAATGCATTTGTTTTCAATAGGAACAAGTCAATTAAGTTTCACTGGGGTGAACCTGAGAATTAATGTCATTTATTATTTTTTTCAAATGGTCAACTTATTCTGCAAACACTGACTACACAGTTGCAATAATTAAAGAAAAAAAAAAAAAGAAAGAAAAAAGAAAAAACTCCAAGCTGGCAGCACTGGCCACAGAAATATCTGATCCTCAAAGAGTCCATGCATGTATCCATCCACTCAGTGAACAAAATACATAACACTTGTAGTAAGTAGGGGGTGGTTTTTGATGAGGATAATTTAGTTTCCTTAAAATCAGTGACAACCATAACTGTTTTATTACATACAATGCTATGTCTGAAAAAAAAAACAATTATTCTGTGAATTATGGGTGGCCAAACATAAAAATGGGGCCAATAGGCCTCTTTAAATCCCTAGGCATGGAAAGGGTTCAATGACTTCTCTAACAAGTAGAAAACTAGATCCCACATTGGCCGTGAGAGGAATAAATGGCTACTAATGTTCACTTGAGTAGAAAAGTGGGGCTTGCAGGCCCCGCATGGTGTAAAGCACTCAGTCATCATCTGAAAGAAATTAACAAAAACCTCCCTGTGCGTGTGGAATGGTTCCTAAAACGCAAGAAAGGGACTTGGCAGGAAGACCAGACATCTGTTTTCTCTTGTACTGAATAGGTTCACCAACCAGCACACGGCTGCTATGGGCTTGTGAATACAAACTGCCTGAAGCACGGAAGAGCTCTGTGTGGAAGGGGATTCGATTCCTGCTCATCTGACTGCTGATTTACTGAAAAAATGTGCAAGTTTACTACCAGCCAAACAGCGCACGATGATCTGCTGACCCCCAGCAGGCCTTAAGAGGCACTGCTGAAAGGCGTACACGAGTCGCTCTATTAACAAATACCACCAATGTTAATTTGAGTTTTATGTCATTTTAGCTCATAATCTGAACTTTTCTTTTCATAGATTCTGAACATTTTAAAAAAGTACAAAATTGAAACAAATGCCAAGTGTAACACAAACAGTTATGGTCTTGAGAATTTGTGGAAAACCTTTTGATAAGTTTCATCAGGTACTTAGTGGATAGAGCTCAATGAATATAATTTTTATATGTCCCATTCTTAATTCTCAATATCTGCCATTCTGGGAAGGAAATTCTTCTTTCATTTAACTGGATTCTTTGATCATTAACATAACAAATATTTAATATCTACCACATGCCAGGTACAAAGCAAGGCAATGAAAATTAAAACATAAATAAGAAACAATCACGGTTGTCCAATGCTCTTAACTGGTAGTTTTGCAATTAAGTTTTGAATATGTGCAGAATCCTTTGTAGACCCAGGTTGACAATGTGTCAAACAATATAATTCCCCTTGCCCCCAGACTCTCCTAGTGAAATGCCTTTAATTTTTTTCTGATTACGTAAGAAAGCAAGCCTTTAATATATGGCAGTGTAAATTTTAAACACCTTATAGTATCATGATAAATTCACTAGAGGAAAGTGGATGGAGGTGGGGCCCTTATCACTCAACCATGGGAGTGAAGTTTAGCCAAACCTAAACTTCTTTTAAAAAGTGCTCCACAAAAAGTGTGTGTCAGGTGCTCTTTACCCAAATAGCATAAAGGGGCTAAGTTAATTCCAGATAATCAAACCTATGGTTCTGTGGTAGAGAACAATGGACCCTCTAGCATTTAAAGTATCTTAGTAACTTTAATGATATAATACAAGAGAAATTAGGTCTAGGAAATTTAGTCACTCTACAGAAACCTGAAGAAATTCATAAGGTGCAGAATGTTGGCCCACTGCCAACGTTTCTGAACTTGTGTACTGTTCCTTCCCTACAGATGATGTAGGGAAGGATCATTTTTCCTAGCCAATTTACAGTATCAAGCCTCCTGAGGAGGTCTTTGAACAGTGCTCATTATCAACTCATGGGAAAGCTGGCACTCAAAATGCACTGTTGACACGACATATATGATTGCCAATCTACATCCAGTCCAGTTTTGACTAAATGCATTGCAAATACTTTTTCAAAAGAGCATATGTTTAATATACAATGCTGCTAAATAGCACAGGTGTTGAAAAGATGCCTAGGTATGTGCTCATGAAGCCACTCTAAATAAGGCCTCTGAATCTGCAGTAGATTGATAAAATAGGCCTCTTTCTGTGTTTCAGCAGAGGACACAAAATAATGGGCGTCAAGCACTCCCAATTTCAGAGTGAGAAACCAGACCACCTAAAGAGAGTCTGCATAGAAGCTGGCTGAGAACTGGTTTGGAATGCTTGGCTTACCATCCAACCTCATGTCTGTCTTTGAGAGACTAGAGAGGCTGAAAATGAATTTGGCTGTGGAGAGAAACAGATATGTTCTGAGTCTCATCATGAGGGCTGTGTCCCTATAACACCCTGTCAAGCAAGAGAGGCTTCAAAAGGCTACTCATGAAGCTTGATCTGTGTCTTATGGAGGGAGCCTGGTGGGGAAAACAGATCAATGTCTGACGGAAACCTGAGGAATCTAAAAGGCAAAAAGCTAGTTGAGGGGCCCTAGTAAGTGTGGTTGGAAAGTAACTACTCTCTTACTGAGAGCTGGCAAAAACAGAGATCAGACATGGGCAAAGTACAGCTGGCCCAGGGTTGTGTCGGATCCTCCCAAGAGCATGTCTTGAAGGGCAAGGAGGATCCAGCAGAAAGGGGCTGAAGAAAGACCCTTAAAATTTCAGGAGCCGAGGCTATCAGTCTGATAATATGTATTCTATAGCTTCAAGAGACCACAAGGAAAAGATCAATTGGGGTGGTAGTGGTGGTGGTGGTAAGAGATCTCTGAAAAACTCCCAAAGCATTCCACAAGGGTGAAATGAATCTGTCTGGTCAGAGAAATCAACATCAGATTACATCATTGTCAGGTCAAGAAGCTTTCCCATCCTTTATCTCTGTTCCAACCCTGGAGGGGATAAGTGACCCACCATCATCCACGTTCCTCTAATAAATTAATCAGGATACTATATGGTTTTGAAAATTCATGTTGCTGTATATTAAAATACATCCAGGGAGCTGATGGAAGACTGGAAAAATACACAACTCTGGGAAATAGGAAAGAACTAACCATACTCCCATTCCACTCTAGGCTTACTACCTGGAGCAGACCTTAGCTTGGAGGAAGGGAGAAGCTTTACCATTATACGATTCCAAAATTTTGTCAAATAAAGAGGACATTTAAATTATAGGTGTCGCACATTTAACATCAATAATGTGTTCTTGAAAATCGGACATTCAACATCAAAATGTTAACTAGAAGCTCATTTCCCATTATTTCAAATAGAAAAAAATTATGTTTAACATTAATTGCAACCCCAATCTTCTTAAAATGTAACTATATATTTTCCTACAATTTTTAAAAATATAACTACATTGTGTGTGTGTGTGTGTGTGTGTGTGTGTGTGTGTGTACACACACAGGCAATAAATGGTTATGTTCAGATGTAAACTTTTAAGACATTACTTCCTGATCACCAATCAATACCAACTGCTTTGTAAACTGGGATTCCTTTTAGAACTAGCAATATCCAAGACATCCTTTCCTTTAGCTGACTCTCAGCAGTGTTTCAAAACCTCTACACGATTTTAACATTTTACAAACTGCATTCGGAATGCAACTTGAGCATTTCCCCAAACAACATCTTGTTTAAAATATTGTATTGAGTTGGTTTAAATACATATAGAAACAACTGAAAAGATAATTATGTTCCATGAAATTTGTACATGAAAAATCAAGAGGCATTCCATCAAAAATTAATCAGAAAGACCTGAAATGAGAGAAGCAACTGAAGGAACTTTTAAAATAATGACAGTGGCCGGAAAAGTCACGGGACCTGCCCTGGATTTTATTCACGAGAAAGCAGGAGCTTCACACTGTGAGTTAAAATGGACAGAATAGCGGGAAAAATAGAGCTATTTTCTGATTGTGCCTTTAAAGTCCTACTTATAAAATGAATGGTTACCCATTCCTTACGAAGGCAGATTAAACAGTTTATAAATCACTATACAACACAAGCATTACATTTTCACAATTAAATAATTTAAAGTCTCATAATCAGCATCTTTTAACAATGTTGCAGGGAATTGCTCTATATTATAGGCAAATAATCTAAAAATCATGGTGCTTACTATTTATAGTTTCTGTTTAACTACTCTGGAGTTCAAGAAAATCTAAATTAAGTCCAACTCAATTCAAAGCTTTAAAAATATTAAACGTCAAGGACTACTTTAGAAAGGTGATACCTTTCATAAATTCCTGAAATCTTTATTCACGTTGCTTCTTTAAAGCCAAAGTAAATCTCTATCCTGGTAGTTGCATAATATGTCCTTCAGTATCCTTAAGTACTTAGCAGGTAACTTATGTCTTTACCAGAGTCACTGAATTTCCATAAATCTTTCCTTATGGAAATGTGAATGACCCTCAGGGAATGATCATATGCTATTATTCAGAAGTAGCAGAGAATGGCACAAAATTCCTTTCCTCTGTACTTGAAGAAGCCAGATAAAATTATTTATCTTTTGAAAAGAATACATAAAATATCAAATTGCTGAGTTTCAAGCTTGAAAATATTTTCCACCGCAATTCCAGAACCACAAATGGAAAAAAAATGTACTTAATTACATAAATGTCTTAGTAAGTGCACTATAGGTACTAAGTATGATATAACCCAAGTTTACATTTAGGCAATAAAGACTAGGGCATATATACCACTTCAACAACATTCGCCATCTAAAATGCTAAAAGTTCATCAGAAACAAGTCTCGAATATAGCTACTGTAGAACTACTAAAGAGGAGATTTACATCTCATAAATAACCAATGTCTAAAAATGTCTAACTTCTATAGAGATTTAAAATAGCAACTACAGCTTACACTGCTTTCGAATCACGATTGGGGATGTGGAAGCATGGGACAAGTGTCCAGAAATAACTGTAGCTAGCTGGGATGAAGGAGAGGAGCATGAATGGTGATAGGAAAAGCAATGTGTCAGGCTTCAGCGCCAAAGCCTGGGACCAGAGGTGGTCACTGGCTCTCAACTCACCTTCGCCATCTGAGCTTGAACCCCACTAGCCTTCAGGGCAGACACAGCTTTCTGAGCGGCTGCAGGACTGTCAAAGTCGACGAAACCATAACCTGAAATGCCAAACACACTTAGTTTTTAAGCCATTATTTTATGATTATGTAAAGAGGAAAAGGATGACTCCATTTGGTTTCTGATGCAGGCCACAAAACATGAAAACCCTGATGACTGACAGGTCTCAAGCTTTAACAGCCACAATGCAGGCAGCACATTCCTCAGGCTGTCCTTTCCTGTTGTCTGTCATGGGCTAGAAAAATTTCCCTTCAAAGTAAAAACAAAACAGACAAACAAACAACACCCTCCCGCCCCCCACTGCTGCCCAAAAAAAGCCCCAGCTTTTCTCTTTTCCAGGTCTCAGGTATCCTGTACTTACTGAAAAAAATGACATCTAAGTTACCAACTAAGGTTAAAAAAGAAAAATCAGTGTTAGAGAAGGAGCATTTTTAATGATTTGGAAAGAAAGATGGAGCCACTCTATAGAGCTTACAAAGGACAGAAACAAAAATTACGTTTATTTTGTAGACCTAAACTTCATTTTACAAATAAATTAAGTGCAACCATTAGATACCCAAATATAATCTAAATTTTATTACTTGGTCAAAATATTATTACTTATTTACCTAAAATACAGCTCATCATGATCTCCCTTCAAAATAAAGGGGGAAAAAATGTCTCCAGATACCCAAAATAGCTGTTTCCATGGTTCATGTCCTAAAGTCTAAAAACAAAATATAACAAAACAAACAAATAATCAAATAACCTCCTAGGAAAGGCCCTGGTTCAGAGCTTATTTATCCACAGCTCTGCAAAGTTTTAACAAGCTGGTCAGCTATTTTCCTTGGCTACAGCAAATCAAAAGCAGGAAATTAGGGGTAAAAAGGGGTCGGGTTGAGGGTAGGGCTGCTGCAAAATAAGCATATGGGTGGTATCTAGCAGTGAAAACTAATAACAAGCAATAAAAAAGTAAAACTATACAAAGAACAGGGCATATGCAGCATAAGAGCAATGGCCCCTGAATCAACTGATCCCATGAGCATCATTGTATTAAAATGGTCGATCAGTGATTTTTTTCAGTGATAACTCTGAAGTTCTTAAGAAAAAGTTAAATTATATTTAGCACACTGTTTAAAAGATCAGAGTATCAGGCAAAAATACCAACAGAGATTTTCTTGGAACCCAAACGTATTATTAAATTAATTTTAAATGAATAAGAATATTTCGGAAAAGAAAAGCAGTTTGGAGGCTGCACAGAAGAGGGGCCAGCCCTATCATTTATTAGAAATATTATAAAGATATAATGATTTATAGAGTGTAAGGTACTCATATCAAAACAGACCAAACAGAAAGCTTGAAAATAGCCCACAAGTTAGTTTGCAGTATTAGTACCAAAAATATCGCCCGGTAACAAAATAAGTTGTAATGAAATGGAGTGGACTATTATAGAAATAAATGTTTTAGGAGAGATGAGTGTTAAAGCTGAAACAAGAAGCAGCTTCCTTCTATTACTTGAAATTGGACTGAAATAAGGCTTAATTTGATTTAGACAGTGGAGAAATAGCCAGGTTGGAAAGAAAAAGAGAGGCCAACCCAGGTAAAAGAAGAAAATGTTATTTAACTGCCCAGTTTGAAATTAGGTTAAACATATTTTTGAGTGTTTTTTTAAGAAATCTGCTGTTAGTGCAACCCTCGTATGGAGACACACACAAGCACACACACTCTCACACTCATACACATTTTATTACCAAAGACAATTTTAGCAGGTCATAAATGAACAGTCTACTACACTGAAATGATATAACCCCTGCTGATGGATATTTAAGCACACAACCCCTCCCCCCATTTTGCTGTTGTCAATAAATAACAATAAACAGATCTCAATGTTGATGCTAATGTAGTTGAAGTTATCCTCTCAGGCACTATCAGCATTATTTATCTATTACTTTCTCATTAAGAAAAATCCATAATGGTTGCATTTTGGTTAACTGTTTGCATCTTCTTTTGGTCTTTTCTATCCAAATTCCAACTGTTTCACAAATATCTGCTGAAAACAAATATATAACAGGTAAGCATGCAACCTTGTGTTCTTTTATTTACTATATTACTTTCGAGTCAACATAGAATATATAAATTTGACTTTCGAGTCAACGTAGAATATATAAATTTGACTTACACAGGTTCTATGGGTTTCATTATATAAATATGCATACAGATATTTCTGAAGGTGGGACTCACTCAACAGCACAGTGCCCTCTCTCTGGATCCCCAGGATTCTTCTCAGGTGGGAATAGCTTTGTTTTCTATTTTTTGCTTGGGCCACTAGGAAATACAGGACCATTTCTGCAGTAACCTTAAGTTTCCTGTACTTACTCTATTTTCCCTTTGGTCTGATTTATTTTCGTCCACTTTTACTGGTGTGTGCATATGTATTCTCGTGTGATATGCACTCTGTAAGAATTAATGATCAATCAGCATCACGATCAATCCTTTGTAAGCTTTTTGGAAGGTCTTGAACTGCCACATAATACAGTAGTCCCCTCTTATCCACAATTCCGCTTTCCTCAGTTTCCGTTACCCACAGTCAACCATGATACAAAAACAATAAATGTAAAATTCAAGAAAGAAAAAATTCACAAGTTTTAAATGGAGAGCTGAGTAGCGTGATGAAATCTCACGCTGTCCTGCTCCATCCTGCTTGGACATGAATCACCCCTTTGTCCAGTGTATACATGCTGTGTACACTACACCTGCCTGTCACATAGTAACTGTCTCAGTTATTAGACTGGTTATGAGAGAGACAGGAAGATCACATTCACATAACTTTCATTACAGTATATTGTCATAAATGTTCTATTTTATTATTAGTTATTGTTACTCTCTTACTGTGCCCAATTTACAAATTAAACTTTATCAGAGGTATGTATGTACAGGAACATTATAGTATGTATAGGGTTCAGTACTATCAGTTTCAGGCATCCACTAAGGGTCTTGAAAAAATAACCCCATGAATAAGGGGCAACTACTGTACCAATGTCAAAAACAATTAAATGCCTTTTGCTGGCTAAAAACTGACAACAACTGAAATGTAGAGCAACTGAATCATGAATTTTTAATTTTTAAATTTAATGACTAAGGTACATGTTATTCAGAGAAACGTTTATTTCAGCTTAATGTTTTCTCTTGGATAGAGGATCCAAAATATACTTTGTGACAAAAAATGACCTGTGCCCTCTAAGGTCTCTAATTTCCAGGTATAAAATTCTTAATCTTAAAAAATTAGTATTCAACACAGTCTTCATTTATACTAATGCGCAATAATTTCTTATACATTATCTATATTCATCCATCCAGCCACCTACTTACCTTCTCAAGTTATCTAATATGTCAACTGTCTTCATTAGGAGCTACATGCTGTGTTATTTCTTTTCATTTGTCCTTTTCAGGCGCTCTCATTCTCGCTTCTGAGTTTTATAAGCTCAGCCCTGCTGTAATTACTCTCTCTCCTCACTCACCCACCCATCCACCAGATACCTGTCCCCATCTGTTCATGAGAGGACTATGTGAGACAAAGAGCCCTGCCTGGTTTCTGTCATTGCCCACAGGCACAAGGCAGCATCTCTGGGGGAAAGTTTTAATACATGTTGTATTGAAAATTAGTTCTGAATTATTCCTGCCCTTATTTCAAAGTCTCACAAATCTCTCCCCTTACTTTCAGACCCTTTCCAACTGTTATGGGTTTGTATTATGATATGTATTAGGTTGAACATCTTTTTTTTTAATTTTTTTTTATTCATACCTTTTCTAGATCATGTTGAGTACTAGGGGAATTCTGGTTTCCAGAGACCAGGTTCTCACTGGAGAAGAGTGTACAACAATAGTTTTCAGTGTGGGGGTGTGGTGAATTCAACCAGGGAGGCCTCTGGACCCTCTCCCTCACTCATGGAGGGCAGCTCTGCTTCATAACACATTTATCTGCCTTACAAGCTTTCTTACCCCCCACCCCCCCAAAAGAGGCGGAAAGGTGGGATAAGGCCATAAAAGACTATAGAACCACTTGTCTACTTTGATTTTTCTCTTGGGTTGAAACTAATTTTTGAGATCAGCTTCCTGTTTTACCTGCAAAAGTCCATTTTTCTTTATAAAACCAAAGATTTTTTTCTGTGTCCCTGTTCTCACAAATCATTTACAATTATGTTAAATAAGACTAACTTGGCAACTAAGTGTAAACATTTCAGTCTACAAATTAACTCTCTTTAATTTGTTTAAAATTTTTATTGAGTACCACTCTACACAAAGCAGCTCTAATTCACTGTCCCAAGGCAAAACTGCCTTAATAGGCCATGTTGATTAAACATGGGCTTAGACATTTGGGACAATAGCTCCTTTAAATTTAGGAGCTTAGAAGAAGAGACAGAAATACAATGAAGCACTTCAAGTCTAGATTAAAAGGAAATGGCTGGCTCCTAGATGAAGCCCTACTACAGGGTTCATTTACGTTCTTGCCTTTTTCAGATTGTGCTAAGCCACAGCCGTCACCACTACTTGAAAAACTGGGGTCTAATTAACGAGGAGATTTGCCTTCTCTGCCTATTCCTGTCAACCTTATTTCAATTCATGGGGTCAGTAGTTAGACTCAAAGTCAGCTGACTCCATTCTTCCCCTTTCCTAGAAATCACATGCCTATTGTTTAGATGCTGGATCATTAAAAGTCAGAGGCGGGGAGAATCGGTGCTGCCTACTGTAGACGCCTCCTCTTCCAGCTCATGGAGCTGGATGAGCTCATCCTAATTACACGGAAAACTGAAGGTCAGTGCATCAAATTAATGCAGCAGCATATTTTCAAAGGGGCGTATGATCTCCCCTCCCTATACAATTTGGTCAGTGAAAATGGTTCTCTCCTCCCTGCTGCCAATATTGTCAACAGGCATTCAGGAGAGAACAATTGGGAGTATTGAAACATGTAATTAAGTACTGCTTAAAACTACTCTATTCTAATTAATAGAGCCAATTTGCACAATATGTAATCTTTTCAGTTCTTTAGTACAGTCCAGTAGTCTTCAGTAAGCAGCTCTAATCTCCTCAGGCTCACGAAAGAAAAGCTGTTTTCTAACTCTACTCCCCTTTTAAGAGCAGGGGCTAAATGCCAACCAGTATTTTGCATGTTAACTCCACTGGCGTCAAATCTGGGATTCTGGCAAACTGCTAGCTGCTGTTGGGTTTCCAGCCAAAACTCGACCAGGGACAAACGTAAGCAATATGCTGACATTATGCAAGACAGAAACTGGGTGACACATAAGATTTGGCTTTTAATAAAATAGAGGTAGTTCTGAAACCAGAGATCAGGTTTAAAATTCCAACATTTTTCTAAAGCTACCATTTAGCAAATCGTTAGCCAAAGAAACATACCTTTGCATTTGTTCGTTGTCTTATCCAAAATTGCCTTTGTGGAGACTATTTTCCCGTACCTAAAAGACAAAAAAAAAAAAAAAAAAAGTTATAATCAAGGAACCCTTATTAATAAGTCCAGAGAACACAAATACTTTTCAAACATCTGTGAACTTTAAAGCACAAAACATTCTTTAGTAGGGTACAAGAAATAAGAATTCTAAACTCAAAACTAAACTAAAAAAAGGGAATGGGTTAGGCGTGCCATTGGAATCTTTGGATTAGTTTGACGTTTCGCTTTGAGAAATCAGAGACTTACCTGACAATCTTGGGACCAAAAAAAAAAAAATGTGAGCTCTATAAAAAAGTTTTTTTTTCCTAATAACATGATGTCTGTGGTCAAATACAAAGCCTAAGGCAAGGTTACAGAAATATTATTAAAGTATTGTGATCCACGCAGCCTTTAAAACTAATGAGGGGAAAGTTCCCTGTTTATTTCTATTCATTTTGGTTTTGCAGACAGCACTGCATGGCTCTAGAGCATCACAGAAGAGTGTGTGTGTGTGTGTGTGTTTAACACATTTGATGGTATATTTAAAACAGGTCTTTTTAAACCTAAGATCTTGATAACTTTTTACAAATATCTTTACTCATGCTTCTTTTAATTCAGAGATAACAGTTATACAGTATACTCACTAACGTGTGTGCAACACATGTGTAAGAAATGGACAATCAAGAAGAGAAACAATGAACCAGGGATCAGGCATTGATTTTATGAGGGCTTGTATGAGAAACATGTTCAAATCCCTTAATGTACAATAGAAGTTGGGGGGGGGGGAGGAAATAACTTAAAGCATTAAAATTAGTACACTGCTACTGAAAATGAAATGGCAGTATAATCATATGTACTAATTCTACACCCTTTCATAGTGACCCCACCACAATGTATAGCATTGCTATCTGTGTTTGTCTTAAAACTGAGGAAAAAAAAGCTTTAAAAAATAATGCGTAAACATTATTGGGACTTTGAGAAATACACATAATTTACATATCTGAGGCTTGTTTCCTCATTTATACAGGATACATTCCAAAATTTTACTTTCCTATATATTTGCTTTAAAAATTTCACATTTTCTCTAATACTGCTTTATCATGATTGATTCTGAAAACTATAAGGAGTCTTAAAAGTTTTAGGAAACAGAAGTATCTGTAAAGTATTTTAAACCACTTTAAATATTATAGGTTTCTATTTTATGCATTGAACAAGCTGAAATAAATTTATCTAGAAGAAACAAATGGCTCTAGATACGCCCCTTCCTCAGTTAAATTTCACTGTGTAATCATGTAATCAAATGATTACTAACTAGGCATGAAAGTAAAGATAATTTAAGGTTCAAATGACAATTACATCCAACAGGCATAATGTTGCACAAACACCTTTAAATCCCTATAGAGATTCTGAGTATAACAACATTAACACAGGTCATAAGCTTACAAAAAAAATAATTTTAAAAATCTGCGAACCAGAAAAAATATGATTCAAAGACCACCTTTTAGCAACCATTTATCTACCTAGGTTATTTACATGCCTGATATTTATCGGTGCTCTATCATTAGCAGAAGTTTTATCTGAACCGCTCTTAGATTGCATCCCTGCCTCATACCTTTCCAAAAGTAGGGAAGAAAGTTGGTATGACTCCAATTTAAGATAAGGGGGTTGAGAGTAACAGAGATTAAGAGACTTTGCTTGAGGTCGCAGAGTTCAGGGTCTTTTGTAAACCAAACAGAAGAAAGGAAATTTAGAGAAGGGCAGGCGCTAGCCTGATACCCTGCCACCCTACTGGTTCTCTCTCCACATTAATGATGGGAAAGATAAAGACATAGAGAAAGTGGGAAAAGAGAAAAGGCCCTTGGTAGCATGGATACTTGATCCATGCCACACTCCCTTTTGGTTTGGGTTCTCTTTGATCTCTTTGCTACATCTGACATAACTCCTCACTTCCTGTACCTCTCTGCCTCTGCTCCAACTCCCAGGATCTCATTTCACCTCTGGGCTCTCTTTCAGTGGTTCTTTACCCATTTGGCTTCCTCCTCTCCTTAACTAAGTACTTTTACCACGTTTACTATGTGGTCCTCAACACTTCCTATTCCTAGGGAATTATCCACTGACATGGTTTTAATTAATGTCACTTCTCTGATTATGCCCATTTCTCTCTCTTTCCTGGGTTGTTTTTATTTTTAATCTCATCAAAGTTTCAGTTTTTTTTTTTCTTTAACTTAAATATCCTAGTATCTTATTAAGATTCTTAAATATTACTTCATGCTCACTATTTTCTAAATCTCATCCCCAAAGAACCTCAAACACATCTTTCCTGATCGCCCCTTCATGTCTCTTCATTTGATAGAATTGTCACACTCACAATGTTTTACCAGGTGTGAAGTCCTTGAGATATCATCAACTCAGCCGTTCCTGAATCCAGTCAGTCAATAATGCTCCTGAGTTTCGTCTCTGACATGTTTCTAATAGTCACTTCTTTTCACTATGCCTAGACCTATGCAAAAAGCATATATATTATAGTTCTCCTTGCCTACAGCCTCTGCTCCTACCAATCCTGTCTGCTGCATTCAGTACATTAAACATCACTTTAAACATGTCCCCTCAACCCTCTATTACCCCATTTTTGATTGAATTTGAAGAACTTGTTCAAGCATTATTTTTCCATGAAAGCTTCACTAATATCCTAAACACTGAGTTGACCATTTTATAAGAAACCAGAAAGGGGATTACATTTACTCAGTTCCATGTTCTGGGCACTTTGCAGATATGATCTTACTTAATTAACTTCACAACAATCTTATGAGGTAGGTGCTATGATTCCATTTTTTGCAAATGAGAAAACAAAAGCTCATACAAGTTTTGAGCCTCAGATCTTGCCTAAAAACCCCAAAGCTCAAAAATGAATTGTTTAAGTTCTCACTGAAATTTATCTATGAAATAATTTTGAGAAACATTTCCTTTATACATTGAATA
The DNA here is from genome assembly GCA_028627145.1 of Eidolon dupreanum. NCBI lineage: Eukaryota > Metazoa > Chordata > Mammalia > Chiroptera > Pteropodidae > Eidolon > Eidolon dupreanum. The sequence goes on from CM053503.1 coordinate 115,123,500, forward strand.
TGAAAGGAGAGAAACAAAATGGAAGACTTCTTCTATTAAGGTACTGGAATAGATTTATTTTTCAAGTTGTTTTCTTTGTTTTAAACACAAGAAATAAACAGGTAGTTCATGGCTGAAAGAGGGATAAATGGGGCAGGATGGGGTGGAGTATAGGAAAAGAGATATTACTGAAATTTATCAGTTTTACTTTCTATCGTGGTTTTTATCATGATTTGTGGGTTAAAAGTGAAAGACCATGACTTCCTAAAAAGTTAGAAAACAGATTTCACTCTGTGAAACAACTGCATACTAGCTTCCTTGCAATCTAGTGGATCAAGAAGATGCTTAGCTGTGTTTACCATGGGCTGTTGAAGGGTTTTCCTCTCCTAAAGTATCTGCTTTTGGGGGCTGTCCACTCAGTTAAACAACTCACAGCACAAAAGGCTCTCGTTAAAATACAGACTCCTGAACTGGAAAATGTTAACACTTTAAATCGTTCAGGCCCTGGCTAAGTTAGCTTCTCAGTGAGTGATGCAGTCACTGTTGTGGGAACGGAGTACAGAACAAGTAGTTTTGATGACATGAGAAAGGACTCTACAACATGGAGAAGAGCTGTCTATCAAATGGCACCTCAAGGAATAGAAAAGGAACAGCAGGTCTTGGAGCAGTCACCATCTCCCTCTCCCTTTTACCTGCAGTATAATGAGGGGCAGTGGATGTGGGGGGAGAAGCCATTACAGGTGATTAACATTTAGTCTAATTGTACTGTCGAGCATCAGTGCCCATGAGAGCAACAGATATCTGGGTAAAAACTCATAAAGCAACCAGATTTTCACCTCCCCTTGTTCCTATTTACATCTTATTTTATTTTTTATTTTTTAAAAAGAAGTCAAGTAAAAGGGACATACAATGTCTTGGGAGAAACAGGCCACCTGACTGGAAAATGCACTCTAAGAACACTAAGGAGAGGGATGTCCAGGAAAGCAAACTACAGAATTTTACGGGGAAAATGTGAATATAAAAATTCTTTGGGTTTTATCCAGCTTCAAAGTAACAAGGCTCAGACCACAGCCTTGCCTACTCAGAATATAATATTCTTTGCTAAGAGAAGATAATCCACTCCAGAGGAAGCTCTGACAGTAAAAGGATAAAGAGGACTAAGAGATGTGACTACAGAATAATTAGAATTTCAAAAGGAGAGGATAACAAGTAAGAACTCACATTTAAACCTATTGGTCCAAGTGAACCTTGCTGATAAAACCTTTTGCTTAGAATCTACCCAAATTTCTTTTGTTTGCACCACAGCTTTAGTCATTTCTCCATTTCCATGTATAGCTCTTCTTTTATCTACTGTAATATAAAATCTAAATATATTTTAGTTTGCCCTTAGTAAATAAAGCTTAATTTTCTCTTCTGCCCTCAATACTTAGTTCCTCCTAAATTCTACCTTTTTTAAATTAACCTTAATTATAAAAGCAATGCTTACTTATTATAATCAGAAAACAGAAAAGTAGGTTGAAATATTAAAATCACCTGAAGTCCTGGGTATGAATTCTACTACATGTTGGTGCATTGCCTTACAGACTTTTTTCCAGTGTGAGTGTACATCTGTGTGCACACACACATGCACACATTCACAGAGACACACATTTCTCTACTAGGGAACTTGCAGTTTTTGAACATTCCCCGTTATAGGTCAAGGCTCTGAAGAGTAGTGTCTACTCTACTCACCACCAACAGATGGCGGTAATGGCTGATCAGTGATTTTAATCTTTGTCATTCCAGTTGTAAATTCATTTAAGGCATCATGGAGTCAGCTGCAGTGTCTGTGTTTTGGAATACTTTATGGACATTATTAAACCTGAAAAGCAATGAGCGTGTGGAAAATAACGAGACGTGTACACTTATAACATAAACAACAAAAGATTTTAAGTTTGAAAGAGGGTGGGATGTTGCTCACACATGTAGGATGATTGTTTTTAACAGCCAAACTGCTTTTGAAGGACAAGAGAGACTCATGCATCCATGCTATGAGAGATGCTGTGCCCATGCAAATGACATCAGCAAGAAGGAGGGAACGGGGGACTAAAATGAGAAAAATACAAAATAAAACTTCTGAGTATGTGGCTATATTATTAACATCAACACTGGACAGCCCCAGTGACTTAATGTGAAGGAATAATAAAAGCTTATGTTTATACAGCTTTTATTTTATATCAGGCACTCTTCTAAGTGAATTAAGGTCATTTACCTAAATCTTCACGACAACCTTTCGAGTACATAAAATATTACTCCCACTTTGAAGACATGAAACTGAGGAGCAGAGTGGATATGGGACCTAATAAAAGTTGCACAGCTAATAAGTAGCAAAGATGGGAGGCAGGAAGTTTGCTTTGGCCAACCATTGTTGACAGCTGCAGAAACTTTGGTCACAAAACAGATTGTTCCAACAGTTCAAAGCAATTCCCATCTTGAATCTACACAGCTCCAAACCAGTGAGTAGATGAGGGCAGACTCCATAATTGTTACAGTCTCTAAGGCAGATGCTGATACCATCCAGAAAGGAGTTCCCTGATTTTCTGGATAGACAATATTGCTCTATTTGGAATAAGAAACCCATCAACAGAACATATATATAGTATCAGTGAGGAGGAGACATGACTGATTTTAAAGCTAAAAAAGAGCAATCCATGTATCTACTTGCTGAGAATGTATTTGGGCCCTACTAGCCAAAACCTCTCATTATTTTAGAATTGTTGGGGGAAAGAAAAAAAATCCACATACATACATTCCTACACGAAAATGACACTGTACATGTAATTTTCTAACTTGCTTTTTCTGCTGCTTTATTATTTCAGTGGCTTCCCAGGAAAAGGGGAATTTCTAAAATTTGCTTTAGCTCTTCTAACAGTGGTTAAATAGGGGAAGGAAAGAAAGTATAAATTGCATACATTTGCTTTGCTAACAGAAGAGTTTGCTGGAGAATGAGGTCACAAATAAAAAAGTAGGAGTCATTTATCCTTGTTATTCTGAATCCTCACTACCTTGAATAATTCAGCTGGTTATGTTACTTTATTTACTTGGCAAAAGAAGTGGTAAGCATTATCTACAAAACATGTGAATTTTACAATTAGGCAATCGATATCAAATAGATTTTGTAAGGCTTTATCTTTTTGGCCCCAAAGATTTTCAATGTTTTTATACGACCAAATATGAAGGGTAGAGAAAGACATTCCAGTTTTCTGGCTTAACTCTCACATTGGATAATCGCCCCTTTCCACTCATGTTGTATAGCTGGGCGTGCCTTTGTGAATAAACGATTCCCAGTGTGTGAGAACAGGAAGTGGCATCTTATGCAGCTGGAACTGGAGCCAGGGTTTGAAGGAGAATGTCTGGCAGGAAAAGCTGCTACAGCCCTAAAGGTCAGAAACAAGCCTGGTGCTGAGGGTGAATGAAACACAGGCAAGACAAGTAGTCAAGAAAAAGATCAGACTGAGAAATCAACCTACAATATTTATAGCACATCTACAGTATGCCCTTCGCCATATAAGGCCTATGAACAAAAAAAATATATAAGATGCCATTCCTACCATCAGGGGAGAGAGGGCAATCTTTTGGGGATGTAAGGAATTTTTAATATTGAAAAATAACTAAGAATACTGTGATCTTATATGGTAAATGCTAAATAAAGGGGGCATAAACTTAAGATGAAAGTCAAGTTCAGTGAGAAAGTCTTTGGGGAAAGCAGGAATTCAGGTGGGCTGTGGAGGGCAATAAACAGAAGAATCTGTCTCATGCAACCTATGTGGTGGGTGGGGGGGGTAGTGGAAGCTGAGCCTTAAAAGGTCCTATGGCGCCACGGGTTCCAGGAAAAGGAGTCAGGGAACAGAATGTGGTGGAGGTTTTGCAACTGCAGAATGGTATGATGAAAGCAAGATTTTAGTAAGATTAATGAAAATCTTATGGCTACGATTAGCAGAGAGAAATGTCACATTTTATGTTACTGCTATTTTTTTTGTGCTTAAGCAATAACACTCCAGTTCAAGAAATTAAAATGGAAGGATGAGAAGAGCTAGGACATACATGGAAAAATTCTACAGAATAGGAAAGTTTTAAGACAGAGTGCTTCTTTGAACTAGCCTTAAATGCTTAACTTGACATCTGAGAAGAATCATCCACGGTGTCTGTGCTGTGGAAAGCCAGTGGCTTCTCTGTAAATGCAAAGAAGATGGAGAAAAGGAACCACCGTAATTCACTTTTCTGAACTGTCTTGGAAAGGGCAGTAGGTTTCAGCCTTAGTCACAGACACACAGCTTGCAAATTAGAGATGATTTAGCATAAACTCGGAACATCCTCAAGTAGCCTCATCCTCATCTAGACCCGTTGTCTTATAAAAGAAATTACAGAAGTTTTGGGCCAAAGTATCACATTTTTCATAAGAAAATACACATTTACATATCTGATTTTCACAACATTAAAATTTTAAGGTAAACACATCCTTTCAGAATACAAATAAAAGTGGTAATTTGCACCCAGATTTTGGGATTAATAGCCTCTTCTGACTAAATTTACAACCATTCCTGTTCATCTGCCTTTTCTATAGTTCTGGGTGGCACGGCTAATCTATTATATATGCTGCATAAAAGTAGCAATTGATGCTGTTTACTGCATGTATGGCTTGGACTAAATAATTCATATAGAATGAGCATTAAAACTGCCCCATCAGAAATGGCTAAGATGCATTTTTTTACTATATTCTATGAAAAACATATATTTCTCTTCTAAATAAAAAGCACTCTGCAAAGCATTTGATTTATTACACAGATGTGCTATTACAGTTTAGTATCGTGTCTATTATGGTCTGCAATCAAGGTAAAGTAGCTTTACACTACTTTATGGTCTTTTAAAAGCACGTAGCGCAAAGGGTCATTTACATTATCTTGTGACACTATTTTTGCCACAAGTCACTGTACTGCAGCACTTATGGATGCAGTCACAGATGGCCAGACTCAAATTAGTGCTCCCAAGTACTAATATGTCAGAAAGAAAATAACACACACTGAAAATGGAACCCAGAATTTTGCAAGTAAAATGTAGATTATCTATCATAAAAATGAATCCCTAAAAGTCTCAAATATTGATTAATGTCTAACTTTTAAAACAAAGGCAATTTGATTATAGAAACTGGTCTTTCATTTCTGAATTGAATTTATGAAGTGACAATGATTGAGCATTCCTTAAATTTCCTTCCTCTTCCACCAAAATCTATAATTATTTTCTTTGCTTTAGTAATCTCACCTTCATGTTTATGTAGTACTTTATCATAATGAAGACAATGTTATATTGAAAAGAAGATAGAGTTACAACCAGAGAGACCTATCCTCAAGTGCTCTTTTGGCTAATGACAAGCTCTGTGACTATGGCATACCTGTCTGGTCTTAGTAATCCATTCTGTAAAGCTGCATGACACCTACATTCACAGGACTATACTTAAAAAGGGCTAGCACAGTGCTTCACATATAACAGATATTCAATAACTATTAAATTTTATTCTTTCTTCCGACCGTCCTCCAAATAAGGGCACTTTCAATTCTTACCATGTGAGAGCATTAAACTTTATCTTAATATGGAGTGTTGCCAGTGTTAAGAAAAGGCAGACCTACCATTTTTATGGTTACTTTTCAGCACAGTTCTTTGTTTACTGTAACTGTTCAATATATACTAGTTGAATGAAACATAATCATATAATATGAATTTTTTCCCCTTAAAGTACTTGGTGTGGAGAATTAAGGGAGACTGGGAGTAACAGGGAGAGGAAAATGCTACATTTTGCCTTGGAAAACGGATATGACCATGTACTTTATCCCAATTTAACATATAAAAACACATGAAGGAACCAAGGTAATTTAAGAGTTTAGCGTGGAGTTAAAAACTAGTACTAAAAAGAAAACTGTAAAATGTTGGTGGGTGGAACCCCCAAAAACCTAGGAGTTTTGTTCCTAGATTGTTTTTTTGAGTATCTCTAAATTTATTTGCTCCTTTTAAAAATCAAAACTGGAAATCTTACACACACACACAAACACAACCAAAGAACTGTGGCAATCTACAGAAACTGAATGCATTAAATTCCAACAATGAAAACCATAAATGACTGCTTCATTCAAAACAAGAATAGCATGACAGAGAGTAAAAGCAAGCATGTTCTTTGAAGCAAAACAGTTATCTGAAACTATTAAAACAGAGTGTGCAAATTACCTAGAAATTTCTCTTGATTCTGACACAAACTAAAAAGGCAGAAGTCAAGTTGGGCATTTCCTAGGGACACTAATGCTGGCTTTGATCCAAAACACGGCACCAGTGTATTGATTTCCAAAGGCAGTCAGTCAGTCCTAACTGCCCCACAACCTTGAAGAGACAGTCTGAAAAACAGACTGGAAAGGAAAATAACATCTATTTTACTCACTTCGGCGCTAAGAAATCTGGGGATATAATATAAATGCATCACTAGTAAAAAACACACTTGGATTGTCTAAGCCAGGGAATGCTAGTGCAGCCTGCCAACACAGTTAATGTTTCTAAATTTAGATATTTTGTACAAGGGTCACTAATGACAATGGCCATGGCTCTAAGAATGATCTGATGCAAATGGATAAATAGGGCCTCCCACATTGGTTTCCTACTGGCTTGCTTCTGTATAAAGATGTCTATATTGACACTGCAGGTATAGATAAGCCACTGTTCCGAAAGCAGACTAGTGTGCCTCTGAAATTTTACAATCTTGACACCTAAGAAAATCAGAGAGGAATTATCTTTATGTGAGAGAACCAAATGTTTCAAGTTACTTTAGTATTAGTGCCACAAAATTACCATATCCCAAATGAAGGTAATATGCCTCGCCCTCCAGATAGCCTGAATTCACTGCATTTTTCAGAAGACATTCTTATTCTTCTTTGCAAATAAGGGGGCTATGAAGGGAGATGGGGGCTGAAAGTACTTATTTACATGATCTAGTCAGATGAGGAAGACAGGGATGCTTAGGAATGCTATATAATTTGATTCGAGCTAAATAAAAATCATTATTTGCTTACAGATTGCATGAGGATATCTGGGAAGGGGAAATTTGGTTTGGATGAGTGAGTAACTGGTTAAATAAGTTATTGAGCTAAAATCTGTCAGTCAATGTGCTCACAGTCTGCATGGAGGAAAGCCTCTAGGGATACGCCACGAGGCTCTGTTCTTGGCAGGCACTTTTTCAACATTTAAACAATGACATATATCAGGTAACTGATAGCACACTTATTAAATATATAAATGTCCCAAAGCTGGGTGGTAATTGTGAATGTAAGATGTCAGAATTAATACTCTGAAATTATTTCAACAAGCTAGAATGAATACCTGGCTAAAGCCAACATTATAATAGGGAAAACTAAGTCTTATATGTATGTTCCGGGTGGGGGTGGGGGGTGGTGGTGAGCGGGGAAGATCAACTGTACAGATTTAGGGAAAGCCTTGGCTTATTTACATGAAAATATCTGGGTGCTCTGATTAAGAACAAGTCCAAGTTCTCTGAAAACAAACAAACAAAACAAAAACAAAACAGACTCAGGCTACACTGAGAAAAATAAATGACCTGGATCATAGACAGAAATTATGTTCTTGGGCCTCTTTGCTCAACAATCTCCAACACCCACCATTACGTGTTGAATTGTGTTCCCCCAAACGATATATCAAAGTCTAAGCAACAGTGCCTATAAATGCAATCTTATAAAATAGGTCCTTGCAGATACAGTTAAATTAAGATGAGGTCATTAAAGTAGGCCCTGATCCAATGATGACACATGTCTTTAAAAGACAAATTTGGACACAGTTATAGACATACAGGGAGAATGCCATGTAATGAGCAAGGCAGAGGGTTTCAGCTGCAAAACAGAACACCAAAGATTGCTGGCAAACCACCAGAAGCTTGGGAAAAAGTGAAGGAGGATTCTCCCCAACATTTCAGATGGAGCATGGCTTTGCTGACATCTTAATTTGGACTTCTAGCCAGAACCGTGAGACAATAATTTCCGTTGTTTTATACCACCCAGCTTTTGGTACTCTGCAACAGCAACCCTCGGAAACTCAGAGAGCTCTAGCTTGCCTATATATTCCTATACAAGTCCCCTTACCTGCTGCCCTGCTCCATCTTAATTTCCTGACCTTAAAGATGTTACTTCATCTGGGAAATTCAGTGTCATTCTGCAAGACTCAGTTTAATGGTGCTCTCCAACAGCAAGCCTTTTCTGACCTTCCCTGGCAGAGCTAAGCACTGCCTCTGCACTACATCTATGGCAGCAAGTCCCCATGGAATCTTGGCGCAATGCTCAGCACTCTGCTGCATTATCTACATGTCCGCGTTCCCACTATGTGTGCCCTTGAACTTTGTATATCAGGTCCCAGCATAGTGCCTGATGAATAATAAAACTGTCAAAATTCAGAAGAAAATGAATAAAGGAGTAAATAAATGAATAACAGTAGCCTGCTTTCGTTGTGCTGTCTACACTACACATTTGTTCTAAATACCTCTTTTTACCTAGTCTGAACTCTTTCAGAAGAGAGTAAGCACCATAGACAAAAGTCTAGAAATCATATCCTCTGTGGAAGGAAAAGTTGCTTGTAGAGTTGGCCAACCTAGCAGTGTTCAAGTAAAGCTAGGTGACCACCTGGGTCTAGGTCATTTATGATGCTGCAGAGAAGTGTCTCACAAAACTAACCTAAGAAGACATGATCACCAGTCCGTCAGTGGTCAACAGAAAAATAAGCGCAACGAACTTTTCAAAAAATACATTTATTCTAAGATTATGTACTTCTCACATTTTTGCTATTAAAATGGACTTTTTATGAAAGTGATGAAAGATGGCGGTTGTTTCAGTTTATGTCTCTTTTGACCAAATAAAATTTGGATTCTAGACTGGATCTCTAAACTTAATTAGTTCTGTTTAGTGTGCTGGTCCTTAAAATTCAAAAATTTTGGAAGCACTAAAATATGGTGAGTTGGTGGGCAGGAGGTTGAACCCCTGCCCTGAAAAGGGAACTGGACTGGATAATCAATAAGACTAATACTAATACTGATAAGAATAATGGTTATGTGGACAGAATGTGTAAAAGAATAATGGCAAAAACATCTTTTAAAAACCACACATCAAAGCACTTATTTTAATTTCGAGTTATAAGCTGGAACAAAATAGCCCAATAAAATTCTATAAAACTGTATATGAATTGACCATGTCCCCCCCCCCAAAAAAAAAACACACATAAGAAAAAAATGAGAACATGAACAAGGCTTTTCATAGCTTTCTTCACTCTAGTTCTCTCCAGGATTCAGCTGAAGTGGGCATGTTATTAGCAATGATGCCTCCTTATACTTCCTGTAATTCCTGCTGAATTAGCAGAACACAGCTCTCAGCTCTCAGCTCTCCTGACTTCCTGCTTTCTTCAGGGCTTACTTAACCTTGTGTGCTTAAAGAGTCAAGGTAAAATGGGTCCTGAACATAAATGTATTATTTCAGAAAGGCACCACAGAATGTGCAAAGAGAAGATCCTCAAAAGGGAGCCAAGATCCTAGTAATAATAGCAAATCAAGGAAGGTATGGTGTCAAAGGAAGTAACCAGAAGCTCCATGACACAACATGGTTTTACACAGATAAACACACACACACACATTCATTCTCTCTCTCTCTCTCTCCCCCCGCCCCCCAGGTACATGCACAGTGCTTGAGTTGAGTGAAAAGTAGAAATATGACATGATTACCTCTCCTGTGTTTATCCGACAAACATATATTACATATAATCTATATTATAATCCTAATAGTGCCAATTTCCACTCTCTTGTAAGGAATATGGTATCTGTTTTAGAATGTAGGTAAAAGAAAAGGCAAAGTTCTAAATAAAAGTTAAGTACCCTTTCCCACTACTTAACTGTTCGGAGCTCAGCTTATCACAATATTTGTTTTGCTTTTACCTGGGTCCAACCCCATCAGGCCACTGCCTGTTCTGAACCATATCCAGAGAAGGTAATAATTGCCCCCTTAACACCAAAGCCTACACTATGGGCACTAATTGCTCCAAGCCCTTGCTTGTTTCCTCTCACAAACAGCTGAACTCAGAAAAAAAGCAGGGAATGGCCTTAAGCTGCAGTTCATTTCCTTGACCTGGCTCCAAGCCCTTCCCAAACCGTGCACCTCATTGATAGAGGCAAAAGGGCAGGAAGGAAGGGCAAGTGAAGTAGGGGATAGCGGGTGGACAGAAATAAGTACTTTTAGGTCCAGTAAATGACAAATTAAAGTTCCGTCTAGAGGCTGGTCATAAAACGTGATAACCATATAAGAATCAGAGAGAAGCAGCAATGGAAAGTCAGGAGATGATAACAAAGCAGTCTCTTTAAAACCAACAAATATTTCAGAAAAATTAAACCATGCAACTCCTGAGCATGAATAGTGAACCTTAAAGAAAAGTCATAAAGTGTATTTGTTTTAAATAGATGAAGATCTGAGGGGTACAGCACCTGTTCTAGTACTGTGTGAAATGAGATGCCCATATTTGAAAATCTATTTAGGCAATGATGATAATTTTGAGCACTCAGTTCTATAAATATTTTCATCCTTTTCGAGGAAGAATCCTCCATTACTACTCACAGTATTTATCTACAGTACCTGAAGATTTCCATTTCTCTGACAAGACATACATTGGAGATTCTGCAGAAAAGGAGATGATGTAGTACGCACTTTTTAGGTCCTTAACAAAATATTTCTGAGTAAACAAATGAGCTAATGAGTGGGAATCTATGTCTTAATGAGCGTACAGTGAATGTATGGGCAGTTGATGTACGGACCATGAGAAAAGCTCTAACGAGTGTTTAGTTTCTATGACAAACTTTTTAAAGAACTGTCACATTTGACATTTTATAAAGGCTTTCACACATATATTTCATCCAGACCTCACGACAACCTGCAAAGTTTTACAGAGAAAGGAAACTAAAACCGAGGGGAAAAGTGACTCACTCTTCCACTGCAGGCAGTAGAAAAAAGTCAGAAAAGGAAATCAGGTTGTTCGGTAGGTGCTTAGTAAAAAGAATGAGTCTGAATCAGGTTCCTCCTGAAGTTCACTGAGTAGCCACTTCCAGTGACAATGTTAAGGAAACTGTTGGCTAAAACGGGAAGAGATAGTTATTAGAGTCATGACTGGACCTGTGCCATAAAGAGAATGTCGGGCCAAAGGCATACAACCCTCTACTCTAGGAAAATGAAACTAAAACATTTAAACCCCAAATTCATTCCTTTAGTCACCATTTTAGGCTAAGATTAAAGCACAAGTTTTAAGTTTATATTAACGAGAGACTCAAAACAATTTTGGGGGTAAAGCAACCCAAAACTTGAGCCAAACAAAAAAGCTACATAATATATTCCTAGACTTTATCCTGAAATGGGGAAAAAGATATTTATCTTAGAATGAAAAGGCCAAAGCCTTTCAGCCAGTCACATGACAAAAAACGAAGTAATGAAGATTAAAATCTATTAACTCACGTGCAGGAGAGAAAAGAAGAAATGTCTAGGATCTAAAGAATACGGTTTATACACATAAGCTCAGCAAAACTCAATAAATGGTTCCTGGAGAAACGACACGTGACCTATCCATCAGCTGAAAAGGGGATGAGAGAATGTATAAGACATTATTTTGGGGGAAAATATTTTCACAAGTGTATTTATTGTCTAACTAATCAACCAAGTGGGGGAAGAAAAAAACCAAAAAAACGCAAAGGTTATAAGGATTAGCAGTGCCATCAAGCTCTTTTGAGAACGTGGAGAAAGCAGGGAGAAAGAATGCAGCACAAATGTCTAAGAGCAACCAATTCATCAAACTGGCTGAACCTCTCTTATTGTTACAACCACGCAGCAAACCTGCAGACATGACAATTACAGGACAGCAACCTCCCAGGGAACTGTTCAAATTGTTGTGTGTGAAAAATGTTAATGTGTTGGAGACAACAGCCACGATCAATTTCTTGACATAAACCAGTTCCTACTCTTGCTAAATGAAAAAAGGAAAGCTAACGTGTGTGCAGGGTTTCTTTTCATTTGTTCTCCTCAAGTGCAGAAGGCACAGAACAGATTTTTGTAAACTCTTGGCTAATTGGACTTGCAATTCTGATGTAACTGTATCCCACGTAGCCATGCCAATTAAAAACTTCCCCCAGGATCTTCATTATGTGCCTCTAAAACTACATGTAGTGTTAACTGTTCTTGGTTTCCTTTCATTTCTAGGGCACATGTATGGATTGGTTCCCACAAGATTCATCCTGCCAGGTATTCCATGCATTTTAAATTATTTATTTCATAGGGTCTTCACGGCTGGCAAAGAGGACCCGACATTGATTCAAAAGACAATTTGGAATGGTCACTGAGTCTTTTGAACGTATATCTAAAGTGGGTTAGGATAAACTATCCTTCATCATTCTGTTATTTTACACTGAGCAGCACATGTCAGGGTCAAATTTAGTTGTTTTTCTTTTTCTAATAGAGATAACGCACACTATCTGTCAAACTGGCAAGGATGATCTAAGAAAAAAAAGAAAAGAAAGAAAAAGAAAAAGAAAAAAAAAGAAAACTCCCAGGTGGCAAAGAAAACAGTAAAAGGGGCATACAGCTCTGGTACGAGCAAAATGGTTACAACTCAGAGGACAATTTGGCAATTTGGAGCAGTAGCTCAAAACTATTTTTCCTAAATAAATTATTAAGATGGTGTACAAAATCTGTGGTAAAGATTATATAGAAATACTGTAAATAATTTAAATACTAAGTAACTGCAGGAGAGCTATGGGAAAGAAAATCCATGTAATTAGTGATATCGTATGTTCTCCACATAGTGGGGAGACAGCCCAGGTTTCCAGCAAAGAGGGAATAAGATTTTGTATTTTGTGATACAGATTGTGAAGAAATCATATACACATTCCAACCCCTCCTTTTTTCTTGAAATACCTAGACCATCACTGTCCAATAGAATGCAAACCACAAATGCAACCAACACATGTAATTTAAAATTCTGTAATAACCACATTAAAAAGTAAAAAGAAACATGAAATTTTAATATTTTCCTTAACCCAATATATCCAAAAGATTTTCACTTCAACATGCAATCGATACAGAAATAATAATGAGATGCTTAACACTTTTTTCTACTAAGTATCTCAAACCCAGCATGTCTCTTACACGTTCAGCACATCTTAATTTGGACTAGTCACATTTTGAGTGCTCTACAGCCACGTGTGGCTGGTGGCTGCCATGCTGTCTGCACAGATCTGGAAGTTCACCGGCTGCTGCCTGCTCCACAGCTGGAACTTATCTTGCCATGGGAAACGGTAGCCTGGCACCTTTAAGTCATGGATATGGCAGTTGGCAACTACTACTTTAGATTGCTTACGGCAGTTACTTTAGAGTGGACACAAATTCGGGCAATAATCCGACTTTTCCACTGCTGAGGTTATTTTTCTAACCTTGGCTGCAAGGGAAAGTACAATCGTTCACTTGGGGGCTAGTCTCTGGGAATGTCTGGACATCAGGGCACAGCAGAGAAGTCCCAACAGCATTTTCCGTTTAACTTAGTAAGGTTTTATGGCTACTCTCACAGTATAAATTAAGTCTTGTGGCACTTACATAGCAGAACATTTATGACTGTCCACTTTAAGTGGAATGAATAACACACATGAATTAGGACTGCATGTCAGAATGGTACATTTGTTTGATGAGCCTCATTTCAAGAAAAAAATGGAGGGGGGATACATGTTTATTCACTGTCAAAAAACAAGGGACTAAATCTCAAGCCAATCAGCCTTGCAGATGTGAGATCTCTTCTTGTCTTAGCCATCATATTTTAACCATATGCTACCACATGATGCTGGGGAAGCAAGCAACCAGGGCAGCCGCTAGCCTTTAAGGCACCTTTCATGTACCCTCTATGGAAGGAGGGAATCCTTCAAGCACAGAACTAGATTATTGAATGGTTGATAAATTTCAGCCCCACACACCCCAAGAGTGGCATTTCTTACGCAGGTGACAATATCTCCAACTGTATATGGGCTCCTGGGAACAGTCTCCAGCTGATACACAACAGCAGACATGGGTAGCAAGCTCTGGAGATAGCAATGACCTCAATATGTATGTAGGTACTGAGAATGCCATCCTTACTAAATACTGCAAAATGGAGACAGTCCCCCTTTGAGGACAGGTGAGGAGAAAATAAGGAGCAGAAATCCAGATTTTCAAAAAGTAAAACTGTTGTTATACATGTAAGTCAGAAATTAAAGTTTCTAAAGTTAAGGCAACTTTAATATAAATAAATATATAATGAATTTAATAAAAAATGTTTTCCATTAATCTTTATAAGCTATACCACAAATGATTCTGAGAGATTCCATCTAGTGATATAACTGGGAAAGTTGAAGCTTGATAATGACACACGTTTTCGTTCCTCCTTTGCTATAACTTGACTGTAACAATACAGAAGTCTCGATTTTACATGTGTGCTGTAAAAAACATTACAGTATATTCTACTGTCCATCTAAATATGGCCTAAACGAAAATGCACAACAACTTCAAGCCAAACTCATTATCTCCCCAACCAAACCCCTTATTCCTTCTACCCTGGGAAGTCATCACATATTGCTACCTACCTACCTACCTACCTATCATTTTTTCTCATATTTATTATGATCTTAAGGATAGGAACCAAGCCTTATTCATTTATATGTGTTATGCTATCTACCACAATGTCTTTCATGTAATAAGTGCTCAATGGGGGTTGAATTGATTGATTTAAAGAGTTAAACTGAAAAGAACGAACAAGTGATGGCCATAAGGCACAAACAGGGTGAGCACAGAGGAATATCCAATCACCACTCGACAGTTAGAGGATGGAAGGTGACGAAAAGCAAAGAAACTCTATTTGTTCCACGCCCTATTTGCACCAACTACTAGTGGATGAACTTCACATAGGTTGCCTCACTTAATCTCCACACTCCACAGTTTATGACTGAGAACACTGAGGCCAGAAGGGAAAAGCAACTTGCCCACGATCATCCAGCTATTACACAGGGAGCCCAGGCTGAACTAGGCCTGCCTGTGCCAAATCATATCCTGTTCTCTTGTACCATCAGCTCAAGGGGGAGAAGCTGTTAAAGCGAAAGCCAAGACGTCAGCTGTACAGACTCTGAAGGAAAATTCTGTGCTATATTATCCATGTAGTCACCTTTCTCCTTTACCTGTCACTCATCTCATTCTGTTCTACTGAAACAAGTTTATATTCATTATGAATAACATTACAATCTGAGCATAAACTCTAAATTGGTGATCAAGTTACTTTAATAATATTCAATATAGAATTCCAGGAAAACAAATTATTTTGAGCCTTTAAAGTTTATGGTAACAATGGTTTTGTTACCCGTTGTTTTTCCTGTGTTTGTGATGTACTTGGAAAGAAACAGATGTCAAAGCTATGTTGATGCTCTAAAATTATTTGTGGTGATCTAAAAGTTCTGGGAACAGCATTTGTAAATTAATTTTTCCCGAAGTGCCAGGAACTGAAACACAAGCGTGTATTTATTACTCACTGTGAACTGTTCTAAAATAAGATCCTGAGGAAAGCATTTAAAATAGCAAAATGAACATATGTATTTATATGTCCGACGTATGCACACATCTTTACAGATGTGTATGTGTGTGATGCAATTGAAAAATGTGTGTATATGTATATATGAAATAGTCTTTGTGAATAAACTGAAATAAGTTAGTAAAACAGACTAGTTCTTAGTCTATAAATTTTTTTCTTAATACACATAAGTATACATAAAGGCATTTATTTTATCTTTGGATTGGTGATGTTTGAACCATCATTAGTGTTCATCAAATGTTCACAATATTCAGAGAGCTATGTAACCCACATCCCTGTTTATCAGAAACATACTACTTAGGTTCTCATCTCTCAATCATTCTCTTTCTCATGTAAATCTGATGCTCTGTTGTGTATGAAACACAGTTCAGGTTAACTAAATATACATATTTTAAGTATCAACAAACTCTGGAGAGGGCTTTTTTTAGCAATAGGATTACTTTTGACTCTTTGTTTCTTCTTTAAACTTTTGTATATTTTTCCTTTTTTTAAAAAAAATTAATTCCCACCCCCACTTCTACCCCTGACCTACAGATGTTGCTGTCTCCACTTAACTAGATCTCTGAAGGCGGGGCATCTCCTCCCATGCACTCCTGGCGAACACCCAGGGCCTGGCGCCCCTGGTGCACTCGGGGGGTCGGGGGGGCCTGGTGCACCTGGGGTATGGTCCATGGCTCCACCTGGGGCCCGAACCCAGGACCTTCTCCGTGTAAAGCAGACGTGCTAACCACTACACTATGAAGCCACCTTCTGTATATTTTTTCCATTTTTATGAGCATATATTACTTTTGAGAAAAAAAAATTAAACCATACTATTTCTTTTGCTATAATTTATTGATGAACCAACACTATTTAAAGAATAGTAGCCAAAATACTAAAATAGTCACATGAGACAATTATCTGAAAACATCTTTAATTCTGTTGAATCCTACTGACGGCTTTAAAAAGGGACACATTTGGGCTATGTTCTTACCATGAATATGAGACTCTGGAAGACACTAGAAGTAAGAATTTCTCAAAACATACTCCCAGGAGGCCCAACACTGGTTTCTGTTTCCCCAAGGAGTAATCTAATAACAGCAAAAGCATACCAGCTGACCTCAGGGCACACGGGGGAAAAGGAAGAAAGCAGATCTCTAAGAAAACAAGGAAAGAAATTATAGGAGGCTTGAGAGTCTGAGGAATCAATGACTCTTAGAAAAAATCTAAAGCCGGTGCATATTCAACAATGAATGTGCAAATAACCAGAATTTTCTGATATGCAAGTTATAAAAGATAGGCAAACTGTTACAATTGTTCAGGAAAAAAATCCAAACTTTAGAGTCAGAGTTTAAGAAATTAATAGTTGTACGTATCCATTTCTTAATTAAAAGGTGAAACTTTCAATTTAACCTTTTAGAAAACAGGGACATTCATACATGTCAGTAAACATATAGAACTTTTTTTAACTTACTATTCTAAAATACATGTAATCTTAAAGGAGTGATCAATACCTTCAAGATGACTTAAAAACCCAACTATTATAGAGTGTCATGTCCTAAATGATGACCCTTAATCCAATGATTAGGATCATTTTCACGGTCTACTCTCTTTGTCCTATTATTTCTCCCCTTTTGTAAAATGTTCATTGTTTAAAAGATTATAGAACTGGAAAAATTAATTTTCCTAGAGTTTTAAAACTGTATGTATGTGAGTGGGTGGACGGACAGAGTTCATGTTGAATAAGAATTAAATATTTTCACCTAATGATATATTGTGATTTTATTTGCATGGCATTATTTTTCAAAAACAAGACCTATAATAATTATAACATGTTTTAATGGGCACATCATAAATTCATTATTTCTGAACACTTAGGTTGTTTCCAATTTTTTAATACTACAAATAGCACTACGATAAACATCCTTTGATTAATATCTTTACCCCATAATTACCTTCCCTCTGCCCAGCACTGACCGAGTCCCAGTACTCTGACGCTGAAGCTGACAACTGGGTACCATTGTCAAGAACAGAAAAGTCTCCATCCTGATCCCAAAACGGGTGGGGGAATCCCATGTTCACCATGATGTCGGGAGAGTTCAGGGTCCAGAAAAAAATCAGAACTGAAAAATCACGAATCTAGTTACACAGTCACAGAAGAGACACAGTAATTAGATAATATCTGAGAACATTTTCCTTGTTCTTAGAGGTACCTAGAAAAGGGGATCCCTAAATGTGGAGAGGATAGCACAGTTGAGTTACACTACCATCTGTTTTATGTTTTCAATTGAATCAGCAAGGTACATTAAAATGTCCAAATAATTTGATCTCCTATCTCAAAGTCCCTTCCATTCCAAATCTCACAATAAATATTTGAGTAGAATGTGAGCAAGAATGAACTTTCACCTCCAATATAGTTACATTTTTTCAAACATTTACAACTAAATTAAACTGCTTAATGTGGTTCACTAATAATATTGTGAAAATGCAATAAAAAATTTACTCTCCAAAAGAAAAGTTCAGTAAATCTGGTGAAACCTTTCTTAAACCATTTATCTAGCAATAGTATGTTTCATTTCACAATCTTAATGTTTGATCTTATAACCAGGTAAAATGGCCTGTGAAATCAAGTAACATGTTGTTCTAAGGGCTAATTAAGATGCCCTGAGTTCTGAGCAGCTGTTTTATTACTGTCATTTACAGAAATTTGTCTTAAATATCTGACCCATTCTCCTTGAAGAAAATGGCTTCTATTAATGCCTGGCACAGTATCATGAAACTTTGGGAGGCAAAATCATGTTCTGAGAGTGGTTAAAAGGTACAAACTTCCAGCTATAAGATAAATAAATCCTGGGGATGTAATGTACAGCATAGAGACTATAGTTACTACAGGAGTAGATCTTAAAAGTTCTCATCACAAGAAAAATAAATTTTAACTATGTGGTGATGGATGTTAACTAAACTTATGGTGATCATTTCACAACATATACATATATCAAATCATTATACGGAATACCTAAAGCTAATATAATATGCGTTATATGTTAATTATATCTCAATTAAAAAAGCTGCCTGAGAAATATGTTCCTATACATGTTTAAATATCTAAACAGATATTACCAGTGTCCCTTACAGTTACTGAAATAAGCAAAATTAATGCAAGAAAACCCAATCAGGGGTTATTTTTGAAAGCCATTGCATTCATTTGTTAATAGTGCCAGCTGCCTACTTATTTGTCCACACAGTAAAGCCTCCTCTTAAGAATGTTAAATCAGCATCACAGCAGAAATAAAACATATTCTTAGGGGTCAGACACCCCTTCCACCCTGAAGCATCCACACCATTTGCTGCTATCAGAGTCCTTAAGAGGCATATATCAAGGCTTCAATATAGATGGAAAAAAATTTTTTAGGAAAAATTTTACACTGCCATCACCCACTGCAATTCAAACTAGTGATCTTCTAGTGACATGAAAAAATTCACTTAGATCCACTAAGAAGTGGAATAAGGGACCTAAGAAGCCATCATGGCGTGTAACACACCTCATGGAAATTTACTGTTGAGGCCAAACTGATTCTAGCAATTTTGTCATTATAGATCACATCCAGAAGAAGGCTACTGCCTGGGTTAAAAATGCTCACTTCAATCAAATATTATGTCCAAGCAGGGACAACACACAGTTCTCATGGGGTTAGAAATCCCTCTTTTCATGGAATCTTAGGCAAGACATAACCTGGTTTCCAGTGGATATTCCTAAAAGTAAAGTCAAAACTGTTCATTGCTTGTACCTTCAAAAATGGTTGTTCAGCATTTCAGAAATCTATTTGAATGTCATAAATTTTAAAAAAAAGTAAAATCCACATCAAAATGACAAACTGACTTTAAGTTATTAGCATTGTAGCAATAGCTTCATTTTGTTCCTCTTATTGTAGCCAAATCAGAGAACTGACTTTGTCGGAGGTCTGCACTAGAAATGGAACGACTTCAGCAGGGCCTCCTGTTTCGCTATTAAACCTATCGGATTACTGGTTCTAATTAAGGGTTGTGTTACTGGCTATCACACAGTTATTAATGTGCATTATTGCCATTATAGGAAGTTCTGATTTCTGCAGTGAGTCACCTGGAATAAAATTTAATTATCAACCAGAGAAAATAGGAGTAAGGATAATATAAAATGGCTTCTTGTGAGGCACCTGTGATTGTAAAATACTGTTTTATAGTTTTTGCTTTGACATTAAGAGATTAATTACTAAACTCTTTTCTAGAACCTAAAAGTAATTCATTCCTAAGGTGAGAGAGACCATGGTGTATTCTAATCTTCATGTCTGCTATTAATTCTGCAAATCTTTGTATAGTATATTTTTCAAAGTTCAAGGATATGAGCTACAAGAAACTGGATTTACTACCGAAATCAGTTTGACGTTTAAAACAATGCTGTAGGACTTGCTAGTATATGTTTTACATCTATATATTTATTTCCTATCCTATTTTTCATTGGCCAAATACTCTAAACAACTTGGAATTAAGGAAACAACTTTTACCATTTAATGGACATTTTCTTTTTTTTAACCTGAAAGTTTTATTTTTTAAAAGTCAATATGAAATCAATAATATTGATGTATTTCTGATATTTTAATTGCTAATTATCTCACATAGTCCTCACAACAGCCAGCAAAGTACGTAAAGTAGGTAACCTGCAGGCAGCAATACTGGGTGAGACAACAGGTATTACAAAAAAGGCAACAGTTCATTCCTTGAGAACATTTTAACTAATATTGAACACTTATCTTTCTGAGATACTTTCAGTGAAGGCTTGCTCAAAGGTAGAACCTGGGAAGATACATTTTTGTATTCCTTTCCATATCTGTGATGGGTTGCCTGCCTTGATGAGCATTTTGATTTATGACTCTAACAATCTATGGAAACACTACTGTGGATCTATGACAATGCAAACAAGTTATTCAAAAGGAACCAGTCAGATTTTAATTTTTAAGAGGCAAGTATATGGAAATGGCAAAACATTTCACAGCTATGACATTTAACAACTATTTACCGAGTGCCTACTACGTGCTAGCACTCAGTCCAGATGCTAGACCATAAAGGACAGCAAGGAAAAGCCGGTATTTATTTATAACACAGGTGGGTATGTGTTTGGCACGGTGGGCTACACGGTTTGTTCAGCTTAGCATCATTTTAGTATCCCCTCATTTAGTACAGTGCCTGACACATAGTAGATGCTCAAATACAAGTTTATTAAACTGAACCTAGTATACAATGACTCCCTAGACTGGGCAGGAGATGCATCATTAATCCTTTACTTAAAATCTGATGACAATTACCATACTAACAGAAACTTTCATCTGTGAGTATCCATGGGTTAGGTGGTCTAAATAACAGCTAGGATATATCTTGATCTGTCCTAAAAATAACCTGAAAATGTCAGTATTCTACCCCTATTTTACTAAAAAGGAGACTAAGTTTCAGGCAAATTTATCTAAGATAATACAGTAATTTCAGTAGACTGACAAAGAAAGTACAATCCTTTCTCTTCCCAGTATAGAACTTACAATGCTAAGCTGAGTAACCTGTAGAATAAGTCCTATAGACTAGCAGACAAAACCATAAAACAGCAAACAGCTCAGAAATGAGGGCCATAGTAGATATCCTCACCCCAGAAATATCAATTTATAGAGAGCAGCAGAAAATATCAGAGAGGCAGGGAAGAGTAAGTTATCAACATTTAGCACCAGGACAGGTAGCCCGCACAAAGAGGTTTAGTAGTGTTTTAGAGGACGCGGTGAAGATTAAGGGGTGCCTGAAATGGTCAATTCCTGAGAGAAGTTAGGGAACTTGGAGTATATAACATCATTTCCATTTTAAAGATGAAGAAACAAACTTAAATAATATTTAGTGCATGCCTAACGGCTGGCTTTATACCAACTCTTATAAGTAAATGGTAGGTCCAGAGCCTGAAATCAGGTCTTTTGCATTGAAACTGATTCCAAATCATCTGCTTTGTCTTTTACTTATTCTTTGAGAAGACAGCCCAGCTAAACTGTATAACTTTAAATCCTATTAGAAAATTAGGGAAGTTCCCCATGAGTGGGCACAATGGGAATAAATGAGTTTGCCAGTGCTTATACTGACTGGTTAGAGTCTGTTCTAATTGTTAAATATTTTGACTCTTTCTCCGGAAGGGGGTGATAAGCAGTAGCAATAATCTTCCCTCATAATGCCTTGTTTAAAATTTTAAGAAGGTTGGATATCACTTAAACAGTCCAGGCAATGTCAAGTATGGTATCAAAATTAGTATCGTAAGTAGCCAGTGACCATTCAGAGCAATGAACTGTTTTTAACTTTCCTGTTTTCTTAATATGGAAATTTTATTTATCAAAATTATCTAAAATAAGAATCAAATCATATCCTTAAAACAGACAAATCACAGAAAATATGCAAATCTTCCTTAAATCTCTTTCTAAATTTAACTTAAGTTGACCTGAGTTGCCATGTTGTAAAACTGGCCTGAGCTTCCATTCTTTGTCCCATCCTGGGGTTAGGGTGAAAATAGCCAGCAAGCAAGAGATACATTAACTCTCTCAATGATTAAATGCTATGACTGAACCTTCTTTTGTTTTAAGCCAATCTTAAAAGACTTCATAGGTAATAATACAATGCAATGGAAGAACCAAAGAAAAGAAATTACTGGTCTCACGTCCAATAACAAAATCCTCTAAACATTAGAGTCCTGAACAAAATTTCTTAAAGCTACCTTCCAAAAAACACCAAAGAGAACTCTTATTTTTCATTTGGGTTTGTTAATCAATTTAAGCCAAATGTAATCATTATGTAGAAGTTAGTTTTTTTTTTTTAAAGCAAACTTTGCAAAAGAATGGTTACAAAAGAAAACTTATAGAGATCTTTTCTTTAAAAAAGACCTTAGCACCAGTGAAAAAATAAGTGTAAACCCATTGTCAGAGAGTGTATGTGCTTTAACTTAAGTCATATAAGAAATGAATATCGGAGAAAGAAATGAGTGACTTTGAATTAAAGGAATAAAATCGCTTTCAGTTATTAATGAAAAGATGGAACCATGAATGCCTTTTCCTAAGGGCAATTAATTATTGCGAATACTAAAGCAAAATTCTATCGATTCTGTACCTATAATAATTCAAATGCTTTAAAGAGTCAATGAAAAACCTGGCATATTCTCACTAGACAATTCAAACCACCTAACCACCAAAGTGAACACAACCCCGCATAAACATATGATTCTCAAACAATAATTTTTCATATAAGGGTTATAATACCATGCTGTGCTTCTTTATTTAAACAGCATTTTTAAACTTTATTTTTGTCCCCACTGACAGTATCCATGTTATATCCAGCAATAGAAAAGGACAGTCACAATAATGGATTTCACTGATGCAAGCAACCAAGTAAGACTGCAGGACTGGAAAATGATCTGGAGTAGAATGGTGGTAAACATAAGACAGAAGTAGGACTAATCAGTTTCCTCACTGGAGGTCATAGAGTACTGGCATAAATAAACAATTCTGAATACACGAGGTGAAACCACCAGGAAAGTCTGTCTACCAATTTTATCCATGAATGCACAATTTTGAGAGTTACATTTTTATTGATCTCTACTACCATATAAAAACACTTTCACATACATTATCACATGAATCATAACATTTCTAAACTAAGAAATTCTGCTGCATTTCATGGGAAATATCTCGAAACCAGCCTAACAGCAAAGCAACAGAAGCCCTGATACCTCTGATCTTCTGTTTGAATAGACTGTTTTATATTTTACGAAGTGCTTTCACGTTCATTATCTCAGTTCAAATTTAGAGTTCATGATTGATAAAGGAAGCTAAAATAAATGGTATCAAATAAGACACTGTCCATTGCATGGAGCATGGTCAGGGGCAGTATTTCTGAATTTTGACCATTCTAGAACAAAACAGTGGCCTGTACAGTCATTATCTCTAATTTTATTACCTTAGATAAGTTTTCTTAATTGTGATCCAATTAAAGAATGCCATCTATTCCACTTAAAATGTAATGTAAAAGGAAATCATTATATAAATCTATCCAAAATTATTGGGTATTTTTTTTTTTAAAGAATAGACTCATTTTGCACTACAAATGTTTCCTACAAGACATTTCAAAAGTTGTCTCCTTCAAAACATCCTCTTACCAGAGGAAAAAATTTCTAGTGAACATTTTTCATTATTTTACTCATAAAAGTAAAAATGACATTTATGCATCTATTTATGCATTCAAACATATAAGCTTATGTGCATGTGTATGTATATATGGTGTGTATGTATACATACAAACATATGTGTACATATATATATGTATGGCCTATCCTATTCTAGAAAGGACTTTGGGTGGCTTATAAAAAGGCGTACCTTACAAGATAAAATAAATGTAAAAATCAATGGCAAGGAATACAGGACAAAGGGAAAATTGGCCAGAGTGAAATGGCTTACTGACAAAGGTCAATTGTTTCAAGTGCCCGACTTCTCATCAGTGGTTGAGCCTAAAGAGCTTGTCTAATGCCTATCAAACTAGCACTGATCAAACACAGTAAATGGCCTGGAGATCAAGCACCAAATTGACAAAAAATCGATCCTAAGCAGCTCTTCACGAGCCTAGTTCAATGATAATTGGTCCTAATGATGACTCTGAAATGCAAGTGTTAAGTATAACCTGAATCATGATAGGAAAATGTATTCATTCCATTGT
The DNA here is from genome assembly GCA_028627145.1 of Eidolon dupreanum. NCBI lineage: Eukaryota > Metazoa > Chordata > Mammalia > Chiroptera > Pteropodidae > Eidolon > Eidolon dupreanum. The sequence goes on from CM053503.1 coordinate 115,147,914, forward strand.
ATCCCACTGCTTTGAAAATTGACAATTCATATGAGACAGATACAGTAAAACTATAATCAGAAAACTGGATTAGTTAATATAAGCTCTTTCTTAGCTAAACTGAAAGCTCAGATATTAGTTACCTGGAGATACAAACCCCCCAGTTTATTAATGTGTTTTATGCAGCAATATTAAATCCAAACAAACAAACAAACAAAGAAGCAAGGTTCCAGTTCCTTAGAAAGACAAAGAGTAACTCTTTATTTCTCTCTTTCCTTAGAGCTGGAAGAAATCAGCTTTCATCTCACATGCCAACTCTGATGAGCTGCCAGTGGTTGTGTGGTGTAGGGAAGAATTCTGAGGCCCAGGCCCAGCAGGAAAGAGTGTTCTCATCTATTTATCAGCAATTCTTCCAGAGAGGAGGAAATGAGGCGGTACATTGCCACTTACGTATTTATTCCTCAACTCAGTTCAGTTTGCTAATGTTACCAATGAGGAGCTGGAAGCTCAAAGTGGTTGATTATTTACCATTTCATTTTAGATTTATATTTGCAGCTTGCAGTTTCACGAGAATTATTTGATGTAATAGAATTATACATGTAAGATAATAAAGATAAGAAGAATAGGATTAGAGAGAAAATATATATATTCATTCATTCCAAATAAGCAAAAATAAGCAAATTACATAGTATGTAAGATGGCAGTATTATGACAATTCAATGGTGGAAGGAAAGGGAGATTGAGATTAAGAATGTCCAGGTGAAGTGGAGGCAGATTAAAGTTTTTAAAAGGTGGCCAAGGCAGGCTGAGGTATGTTGAGGTAACATTTGAGCAAAGTCTTAAAGGAGGTGAGGGGAGTGAGTCAGGAGGATCCGGGAAGGAACAATGCAGGTAGAAGAGACAAATCCAACACAGGGCTGGAAGGCAGAAGTAGGCCTGGCAAGTCTGAGAAATACCCAGGAGCCCACCATAGCTGGAGTGAAGTAATAGAGTGAAGTAATAGAAGAGTATAAGGGGAGACACGTCAGAAAAAAGGGAAGAGGGGACAGATGATATAGGGTCCTGCAGCCATCATAAAACTTGTAACTGACATGTGAAATGAAAAAGCCACTTGGGGTCAGAAAGCCAGGACAACCCTAACTTTGAGACAGGACCTACCTGTACATTTTGTGCAGATGTGGGCAGCAGCAGCATACACGGATTTTAGGCACATGCCCAAAGATGTTTATTTTTGTCTCATATTAATCTATAATATGAAAATATCCGCTCAGATTGTGACACATCCTGGCAACGGTGTCAGTATGGCAACAGCACTCCTAAGATTGTGCTCTTGGGGAGGTTTAGAAAATTAACAGCAATACAATAGGAGAATAAAGAACGACCTAATTTGCTGCAGTCTGAAATCACTTATGAAGATATCACCTCCCCGTTTCTCTTCAACATGGTATTAAAATTTTTCCTCCTGGACAGTGGTTAGTGGTGGAACCATAAAGAAAACCCTGGTTTAGCAGTATCAGAAGTCAGAAAACCATTAAATCTATGTAATAAGATTAGGGTATAAATAGACCCTGTAAAGAAATGAAACCAATCTTGAAAAACTCATAACCAGTATGTCATTACTGCCTATGCAAGGCCAATAAAGGCTGGTGCTATTACAACAGACATCCAAAAAGAAAGGCAAAAAAAGGAGAGGAGAAGAAACTAATAATGGTGACATGATGACCTACTTCCAGAATAAGAATGTTCCTTCAAGTTCAAGTCTGGGAACTTATGAAGGAATTTGTCAGGAACTCACAGTAGAATAAATCAGATGCATAGCCCACAGAAAGTTTAGAAGTTAGAACTAAATATTTTAAATTGTGATTTAAGTCACCAAAACACAGGCGAAACTAACTTCTATATCTAAAACACATAGCCAGGAAGTTGCTGAGTGCTTCCTGTCTTCGAATATTAAAGAGAGGGATAATTAATTAGTTCAAGGTGAAAGTGAATTCCAAGTGAGAATGAGTGTAAGAAAAGCACCTTAAAAAAACAACAACTTTCTTTTACTAAAGATGTTGATCAAACTAAGAGTGGCTGAAAATCATGCTTTTGAGTATTTGCTGGTTTTAATGTTTTGACTCACAGTCAGGGACAGTTGCGCATATACTTATGTCTTTATAGGACCTTTATAGTGGAAATGCCCTTAGATATTTGAAAACACCAGCGTTCCCAACTAAGCCACTTTGATAATCATGATTGCTGTACAAAATGACAAAAGATGACCAAGCAACGTTCCATCTACTGTAATTTTTTAAGGGGTAGTTAAATAGAGAGCATGAGAACATTTATTTATACCTCTTTCCAAAAAAGTTTGGGACTGCTGACAAGAATATAAGCAACACCATAAGACAGAAATAGATATGGAGCTCAAGGTGAAGGGAAAATAATAACTCAGGAGTAGAGTTCTTATACAGATATGGGAACCAGAAAGTGAGGCTCTGTAGGACTGCCAACGGTGGAAACAAATTTGGCTTAGAACTTCCTAATAGTCAAAATAAGAAGGAAATACAATTATGAAATTGAGTACTCACTAGTGTAAAAGCAAGTCTGGGGCTCAAGAGAAGTTCCGTTTATCTCAGCCCTAAGGCCAGAAGGAGCTTCCTCATATGGGTCTTCCTGAGGACCACACCCTAGATACGATGTCTGATCAAATGACCACTTGGGGCCCAAGCACACTGGGGCTGGTGCATAGTTCTACAAGAGCAAATAGCTATGTGGATAACACAAAGGGCTCTCTGCCAACCTGTTGCGTCCAGGGATAAAATCCACACTCTTTGGAACAGCGTTTATCAACTTAGGCTCTGAAGAGGTACTTTAGGAGTTCCACCAATTTTTTGTTTGAATTTCTTAGCCATTAAATACAAAAACAAACAGTCAATGCAAGCAAATATACTGTACAATGAATTTTAACACACTGGCAACCATTTTCATATTAAGTCACTTTAAGCAGACTCTAGACAAAATGTGTCTCTACCATCTCTGCACATTTTAACTTCTTAAAAATTAGTCATTAATTCAGAAAGATATAACTCTACACTGATATTCTAGAAATTCAAGTCTACACATGTCCATTCATATAAAGTTGTACAAACAACCTGCACGCATATGCTCAAACAAATCACAGGCCAAGAGCAGGTACAACGAGTTGGTGTATATCCTCGCCATGATCTAATAGCCATTTGTACAATAATAAGCTGCCTATCATGATGAGTCATGATAAAGTGACATCATTAAGACTGGTACTGACTGTAAGTTTTAGGCGCTCCTGGTCTGAATTTAATCTCTCTCACAAGGCATGTGAGTAGCTGTATTATTTGGAATTCAGTGTCAAAACAAAAAAAATTCCTAGTTCTTTCTAGTTTCTGGATCAGATTAATTCAAGTAGATACTAGGAAGATAAAATGACGTGTTAAAAAACTGTTGCCTTTTTAACTACTTATAGATGTGAACAAGTATTTTTCCTAATACTGTAGAACTAAAATGGAATACAATAATGGTCTAGATACGTTAAGTTGCTGACACTGCTCTACAACTGTCATGAAAGAAGTCCCTATTTCAAATTTTCGAGTTCATCAAAGCTGCCTTACTGTTCTCCCTGATGACTTTTATAAATGTTATAAATCTGTATTTATAAAATATATATTAAAAATACTACTGTGAAATATTTATATATGTAGTTCTTTTTCAGATTTCATTTGACTAAGGGCTTTTCTACTGAAAAATTTCTAAAATCCCTCTGCTGGGGTCATTCTATTACAAATGTGGAGATACTGAGCCCATCAACCCCTGGAGACTGGGTGGGGCCTGTTAACTACCAGCACTGAGCTGCCAGCAGCCTTGCCAACTGAGGATATACCAATCTATTCTGATCTATTCTAATCTATTCTAATCTAATCTAATCTAATCTAATCTAATCTAACCTAACCTAACCTAACCCAACACAAACACTATCCTCTTCTATGTGTGCCATTACAAAATTTGGGATGAACAAAGGCACTATAAATACTTCAGGCAATTCTTCATAAATTTGATTTCTTCCAACAGCTTTGACAAGAGCTAGAAGCGGAGAGGAAAAAGTTAAACTCTTTGGCAAGAAACTGAAGTGCAGACGTTCCATACTCGTGATTAAGGGCAGAAGTGAGGATAGAATTTACATTCACTCATGAAAAGTAAAGAGGCAAAAAGAGATAGGTGGGTGTTTCAGGAGACAATGGGATCTATTTCCAGGCCTGCCACCTCTTAATTTTGACTCAAAGAAGGTCATTTAATCTTCTCTGAGCCTCACCTTTCTCAATTATACCATCAAGGGACTAAATCAGAAGTTCTTAACTGGGATTGAACATGGAACCTCCTGGAAGCTTTTAAAATTACATAATAATGGCAATAACATTAATATGTGCCAGGAAATGTTCTGAGCACTCTACATGTGTTATCCCATTTAGTTCTCACAAGAATTCTGTGTTGTAGATACTGTTATAATCTTGATTTTACAGGTAAAGAAACTGGGGCACAAGGAGGTTGAGAAATATGCCCAAGCAAGTGGCATAGCCAGGTGGAAGGCTCCAGAGCCCGTGTGCTCTTTAGTAAGTTGCACGTTACACTGCTTTATCTCTCTGAATCTTCTGACTCAGAATCCACTGAAGGGCCTGGGCATGCAAAGTTTAATTCTGATGAGCACTCCTTGTTAACAGCCACTTCAACAGAAGAGGTATAAAGTTTTGTGATTCAGACTGGAGATGAAAAAGTACAGTAAACTTTTTAATTAAATAAATGCTCAAATTCTTCTGTCTCAAAAATCTGTGTCAAAATTAAATGATTTTGGCTTTTAACAGCTAATTGCATGAGAGCAAACAAAAAAAAATTAATGAATAATGAGGCTGTAGGAAAATTTTCAGAAACAAAATGGTATCTAGCCAACTGAGTAGAAGGACTAGACAGGGCCATTTAAGTAGATTAACTGCTGAAGCTAAAGCTATGCCTATAAAGGGGAAATAACAATTAACATTTTCATAATTTATGGCTTAGAATTGGGGGTAAAGATGAAGCATTTTGGAAAAACCCTTGGAAAGGATCCACACTCCTATCCAAATGGGATATTGGCCTAATTTGTTTCTAGTACCACAACTGACCGTCTCTTTGTTTCATCTTTAAAGAGACAGTTCTTACGCTCTCAGAAAGTGGTCTTTGTAAAGCTGGAAATCTAACACTATGGATGTAAATGCTAGTACTCCAAAAACGTTGGTTTTAATACAGGCTCCCTCACTGACATCTGACACTTAATAAAGGCAAGAAGATGCTATGACATAAAGAGAAAATAAGGAAGACAAGTCCTGGTCCTACAGGCAATTTAGACAAGTTTCAGCCTGGAATGGCCAGGTCAGTGAGTGCACAGATGGCCAGGAGGAGAAAGAGTCCATGTTCCCTGGCAGAATCATGAACTTGGTCAGTTTGTTTGTTATGAGTGTACTTCCTCACTAATTCTAGATAACCCATTCAGGGAAACTCATCCTGCTCTCCTCCCACTCAGTCCCACAGCTCTCTTACAAAACCTCTCCTCAAAAGTCTCCAGTCTGAAGCCTATTGATCCTATCAAGGGAGTTGCAAAGCACTTTATTAAACAAAAAGCACTTTTTAAAAAGTTTAAATCACCAAAACTGAACTAAAATTTTAAGAAAATAATTATATGTTGAAGGAATACATAGATCTTATAATCATTGGCCATAAGAACTGCATCTACTCAAAGTTTCTAATGTACAGTATTTCAGCTGATGAATAAACATGTTTAATTACTAGCTTCTCTTTTGCACCAAAGATTCACCAGTCTGAAACTGATGCACTATTTTTTTCCATTTAATAGCCACACCAAAAACACACAAACTCATAAAGCAAAGAAGCATTCAATTTGAAGTTTCCTGTGAGTGGGTGAAAATTTCCAGGCAAGAATAAAAATAAGCTCTCTTCCTGATCCCCAAATCTGTTAATGGTACCAAATTCCCAGTTTCCTAGACTAAAAATCTACACTCATCTTTGAATCATCTTCCTCCTTGGACCCACCCTCTTTCTCACATTCCAGTAAGAGCAAATCCTGAGACAGTATGTATCACCTACCTTTCCAGTGAAGTACAAGCCTTTCTCTGAGATTAAAATCTCCTATGATATGGTCCCAATGAAGACAGACAAGGCAGGCAGCCAACCAGGCTTGTCCTGGCTGCAAACCTAAGCTTCCCTACCTGAAGACTCATTCAAATGCCAGGCTTTTCCCAGTGCCCCCAATCACATGCAGTCACTCTCTGTTTTGTAATCTGTATTACACTTTCTATCACATGACACACCGCATTCAGGTCTACATGACGTGTGAAGTTTATTTTCTATGTAAGACAAGAACCTCCCTTGAGGGCAGGAAATGTCTCTGGTGCAGTGTCTAGCAAAATCAAAGGCAAGCTTAATAAAAGATGGAATTCATCACTCCTACTTGTTTAATTTCTTCTCAAAAGTGACTTGCTTTTATGTTTTAATCAAATTTATACTGAAGTAAAATTATAATGCTATATTGTATCTATTATTTTCTAATGCAATGTTGTTTAGATTTGTTAAACAGTGATCCCTAAAGTAATGTTTCTTTTTTATATATGCCCTAACTCTCTCAGGCATCAGGCAAGTGACAATTATATACCTTCTCTGAGCTGTGTAATCTTGGGGAAGCTGCACACGAGATAGCTGACCAGGAGCTGAGTTTTATATAAACAGCTACATTAAAAGGGATTACTTTGTTAGACATGAAGAAAGACCGGTTCCTCCTCTATCCTTCTGCCTTTACTTTAAGTTTTTGATTCTGTTGGCTATTCAGGAGGACTTCAGAAAAGCTGACTTTTCAACAAAATCTTGTTCAATCTATCATGGATGAATATCTCATTTTTGGGTCCCGGAGAAACGAGACTTCTTGTAGCTTGTGGTAAACAGAGGAAGAACATGGGTACTGTGAGGGAAGAAGGATGAGGATAAATGAACTTGCATTCCAGGTGTATTTGGGGAGGTAGAAAGCATAGTGGTTCACAGATTTTAGGATCTGGAGTCACACTGTCTATAAACTCAGGTCCTGGCTCCACCATTACCAGCTGTATTATCCTGAGCAATAAGAAATCGCATTCAACTTCATTTTTAAAATAGGAATGATAATACTGCTCATAAAGTTGTTCTTGGGATTAAATAATGAAACACTTGGCACAGTTAATGGCACATAGTAAGCATCTTACAAACGTTAACTGCTAGTATTATTTAGGTATTTACACATTATATTGGAATTTTTCACATACATTTATTATGGAATGAAGATGGGGAAAGATGAAGGAAGAGGTTGTAAATTTTTAGAATTAATGGTCACCCAATAAGGAAATTCTAAGTGAAATCAAGCACAACTGCCAAATAAAAATTTAGAGGCTTTTCTCCTGATGATACTAACCTTCACCTTCATATAATGGTTAAACACCCCCAAGTTGATGCTATAGAAATGTAAGGTTCATATAAAGAAACAGAGAATGGACATAAAGTAAATTCCATTTGCTCTCACAGAGAAGGAGAGGATGCTCTTTAAAACATTCTTGTGGTTATGGCCATTATCTTTAGTGCTGGCTTCCCCATGGACTTCTGCTAAGGCTAATATTAAAATTAGTTTGCCAACAGCTTGCGCAGTATTTGAGCAATGCAGGGGAGGATGGCTCTTAATCATGCCTGGGAATAACAAGAAGAAATTCTACAGAAAAAGGTCAACTGACAGTAAGGAGGGTTAGCTAATATCCATGCCTACGAGTAGATTTTACACTGAGGATAAATTAGAAAAGAGACATAACCGAGACTTTTCTGCTAAATTACCAAATGCACGCATATAACAGGTACTTGGCAATAATTAATATTTGAAATTTCAACTACTCCTGACAACATCGAAAGTATATGACCTGTAGTTATTTTACATTTTACTGCAGCATGTATTTGAATTGTGAGTACTCTCGGGCAGAGGGAAGTGAGTCAGGTAGCCAGCAAAGAAGCAGAGCTCATCATCTAGGGTCCATATTTCAAGAAGGTTTTGCTCTAATTGTACATCATTAACTCTCAAGAAGGGATTAAATATTGTGTTATTTTTTGAAAACTTTCCACCCCCTAACAAAACCCAACTGATAATTTTAATGATAAAAGTGAAGAGCAAAGAGAGGTCTATGAATGAGATGGTTCTCTATAGGAAAGTAGGTATTCATGGGGAATTTTTTGATGCTAAAATTATTTTTGTGAAATTCTAGAATTTCTAAGTCTTCAGACTGTATCTTAGTACATCAAAGATCTACTGTTCATAAAGTATTTCTTACTGTGCCATAATTCTTTCATACTAAGAAATGAAATAAAACAATTAACATGAACAAGAAAATGATTCAATATGGTTTATCCAAGAGTTGAATAAGGAAAAAATTTAAATACACTGTTGCTCCTAAAATCTCAAATCTGCTTTGACTTCTATTCTTAGAAAAAAGATCACAAAGATGACGTATCTTCCTCAGTCTCCAATGCATCATATTTTACTCTGACTACACAGAACCTTAATGGAATACCGTCCATGAAGAGATTTAAATTACAATTAGTGACTCAACATTTTGACTATTGATTAGCATACTTTTTAAAAAGTCTGAAAACTTCACATCTTAAGGTCACACTTTTAAGCAAAATGACCAAGTTCCTTGGTCTAAGCCCTCATTGTTATTTATTAATGTGTCATCCTATCATGCTCACAATATCAGGAAAAGCCAAGTCCCAGAAACTATTGCTATCTGTATTTTATTTATTGAGAATCTACTAGATCAATGAAGAATGAACTACTGAGAGGATAAAAATTAGCTGCTTTACAGAAAAAAACATTTGGAACTTAAAAGAAATCCTATTATTTATAATGTAAGTAAAATCTGTATATGGGCAAGAAGCTATAGTATAGTAAGAGAAAAATTTTCTATGATTAACTGTGTTAGACTAATCATCTTAACTCATTTCACTTTTGGGGAGGATTAAAAAAAAGTACACCAGTATTTTATAAAAAACACTATTTTTAAAAAAGGCACAGTCTAGGGAAGAACTGTTTTTCCTCTATTCTACCTTTCTGATAAATTTTCTTTCCCTTTCAAAGAATCTGAGAAAAAATTAACTAGATATAATTTCAGTACTCTTATAAAGCCTAAACTCAAATGGCTTTGGAATACAACACAGTTAAATATGTCCAAATCTCAATGATTTGAGATGCAGTCAATATCAAAGAAAAAATGATGTCAGTCCTTCATTGCTGGTGCATTGAGAGTTAAATACACACCACTGCCATCCACCGCCATCACACTAGGACACTACTTCTACCTGCCTGTAAGACAACACTTGAAGGGTAAATTATATTTTTGAAAGAGATCATCTCTTTTCAGCTTCCAATTTAACCCTACATAAAGTACTTTGGGTTTGTGAATGAAACTCACATACTGACTTTAGAATGACACTGAATGCAGACAATCAAATCTTTGGCCTGTGTCTCTCATGTCGTATAGCTAGCTATTTGAATACTCCACTGTAGAAACCACATGGAGTGTGTACATGTGTGTTGTGTCTTTTTTAAAAAAAGGTAGTAACTCTGGGTAAACTCAGGCTTCTTGGAGTGTCATTTGGGAATATGTGAATGACCTTGAGTCATCTAGCCCTAAGTTAAATTCTCTCTTTGATTTAAAAGTGAGAAAACCAGATCTCTTTCAGGTAGAATGATTTTTCTTACTTCATCACAGGATTATAGTTTTGTTTTGATTGTAAGGTCCTTTCATTTCATGTAATTTCTATAATTTCCAAAGGATTTCATAGTCACCTAGGATTTCAGAATGCTGAGTTGGGCAAGCCCATTGTTACTTTCAGAATAAACACCGAAGATAACCTCATAATTGGGTAAATATTCATAATACTAAAATGCCTTCCACTCCCAAATTTTACTTGAAAAATAGCCCAATCATTCTGGAATGAAAGGGCTGATCATTTTATTACAGGGTAGAAGAAAAACAACTTTCAGCACACAGAAATTTTAGTTACAGAGATAAACAGATGTAAAGAGAAAGAATATAATCATTTCAAGTGGCCCGTTTTCCTAACAGTGACCTTCATTTTTTTTCCTGCGCTTTCTCTCTCCATTCATGTAACTCAAGTTTTCCATTTATTTAGAGCTAAAACCTTAGTCATTTTTAATCATGCTTGAGTCCAGATGTTCCCATCTCCAAGGCACCCCTGTATTCCCAGTGCCCGCTTCCACATTGCCTTCTCTAAGCCAACCTTTCTAGTTTTGTCAGAATTATCATTCTAAGAGAGGGGGGAAAAACCTGAATTATGCTTCTCTTTCCCTACAAGGGCTAACTCCCCATGTGTAACTGAAGAATAAACTCCAAACTTTTTATTATTATTATTATTCAAGGTGCTTACAATATGGCCCCAACCTGCACCCCAACCCCCAGCCTCACTTTCCGCCATACCCACATTCTCCATTCACTGAATCGCTGAACGACAGCTCCCGCAGCAAGACGTGCTCTTTGTGCTTTCTTACACATCCAAGCACTCTCACACTCTTGGGCCCTTTCTGAGGCCTGGGGGACACTATTATTTCCACCCTGCATGAAATCTTGCCTGTTGCTTAAGGTCCAGATGTTATCTATTCACTGAAAGCTACCCTGATAAGGAAGCCTTCCTCTGACTTTCCACAAACCTCTGCGCTGATTATAATATTTATTTTATTCTGTCCTAAATGATGGTTGTTTATGTCTACCTCTGTTGACCTGTCCTGCTTTTCTGTTTTGCTTTTTAAAGAGCTGTATTATATTCAAAAGAATAAGGAAAACTTGCAGAGAACAGAAAACAAAGGGATAGAAATGAAAATGTATTGAATACTACCAACTAGGGAGAAAGATTGTTTTTTCAAAAATATTTCCTTTTAATAACTGGCTATATAGTAGTGTAAGCTAGATTTCAGTTCACATTTGTTTTAAGATGATGTTTTACTGCAGTTGGAAATGAAGTAGGTATCTAGTGAATGAAAGGCAAAAATGGTTGACCGAGACTGGTGTGGAAATGAGAGAAAGGCTGTATAAAGTAGGAGGCCTGGAAATACCTTTTTGTTTTAATATCCATAAACTGTTCTTCCTTTAACATAAGTTGCTGGTATACTGAGTTATCTACTTTCATGTGATGTCACTACCACCGTAACCACTAAAGCTATCTAGTCATGGCCAACACAGACTCACACATTTGCTCCCACTGCAAACCACGAATAACTATGAAATAAGCCTTGTATACAGATATTGTTCTTAAATCTTCAGAAAAGACAGTTTAGACACAATGTAAGATTTTACTTGCAAGAAATACTATTATGACAAAAATGAATCAAGTGTGGGTCTCAAGAGGTTTAAATTAGTCTTTTGCAAGTGCCTTCCACTTCCCCCACCGAAAGTCTCAAGGAGGACGCTGGCAGTTAATGCTAACATAACCTACTCCTCATGGCTTTCTTGACTTTCAAGATCAGAATCAGTTTTTTTTCTCTTTGGTTTTACATGTAGAGTTATATACAATTTAAGTTTATTCTAGTAGTTAGGATATTGAGGAGCAAAAGCACAGGCACACGGGAGACAAATATTTGTTCAATGATGACTGTGTTTTAAGGAGCAGACCAGTTCGCTTCCTTACATAACTTGATTTAAACCTAGTCACAACCTCATGACATAAGCATTATTTCACCCATTTTACAGGTTCTTCATTGAGAATTAGGTACTTGCCTAGCACTGTGGTAGGTAACTCTAGGGTACCAAAAATTTGCCACACTGAGCACCATGATTTTACAACATAGGTGAGAAATCTGTGAAGATGACATACCATTACAGACATGCTGCTAAATAATGTAACAGGCACTTGGAGAATAAAAGTGCATGGAAATAAGACGCTGTTGTAAAGTGCTGACACAGAAAAAGAAATAGGAGAGTACAGTGAGGTACAAGCAAGAAGGAAGCAGGGTGAGCTTAGACTTGGCCTTGAACAATCAAGAAAGTAAAATGAGGTGAGGTCCTGAAAATTTACCCAAGAAGTCTAAATGAGATAAATAAAATGATAATACAGTCAACAATGTATTCTGGCTTGATTTTACAGAAGAGAGAGAATTATTAATGGCAGAAGGTCAAGGGGCAATAGAGCCATCATTTGTTTCCCAGATTACTCCATTTCCTAAACTTGCTGGTTAACTATACTAATGTGGTTTGGGAGTAGATGACTTTTTATAAATAGGAAGCAAAGTTGCAGCAGCTGGGAGTAGTCATAAGGTCCCAACAAGATTTCTCATATGCACTTCACAATTTAGAAGGTAACTGGTCAGCTTCTTTCATTAAATGCTCCTAGAAAATTTATTTCCTGAAAATCCATGTCACCTTACCACCATAACCATTGTCACCTATGTCCCTGTCTGGTTCTTGATGTCACCTCCTTTCACAACCTAAAACTGGAGCTCCCACCCTCTCCTCTTCACTAAACCGTGTTGATCTGAACTTCTGAGCGTCATGAGACTCTCTCTGACTTGGGGTGAAGCTGCCTTTCCACAATCATCTCTTGTGTCATTACATCAGCTTTTTCACTGTCATTCTTCAAACACTATAGCATCTGTATATTCTACTCCCAGCACAGGTTTTTCAAAATATTTTTTTTTGCTTTCCTCTCCAGTTTTCATAATCCTCATGTTATCCTTGCCTTCAGACTTCATTCATTATTTGTATGAAACTGGGACACTATTATACATATTCTTAAGTATCTTCTCACATCTTTCTGTTAGATAACCCTCTAAAATATCCAAACCCCCTTAAGACTCAAATTACTTGTTTCAAATGTTATCCTTCTGCATTCTATCACTATCAGGTCAATTTATAATTAATTACAGTGCTAAATTTTTATTTCTAAAACTTTTTTTTAGAGCTATGAATTTATACCTATCTTTTCTGAGAAGTTTCTGATACTCACCTTTCTAAAATCTCTAATTATATCTACTGGGTTTAAAATTTTATGCTCTAGGATGAGTCACTTTCCCATAAGGTTCTCATCACTTCCATGTCACCAAATAAGCTATTCCTTATTGGAAACAATTAAGACCAAAACAGGAATGCCATTTTTTGCTTTCTCTCTCTCCATTCTAAGACAAAATTATCAGCAGGTCAAATTTGGTATTTATTAAATGGAATGAAGCTTTCAGCAAATACTGGCATAGGGTCCTTTCTTATTCTATGTCTTCTCTCTGTATAATACATATAAAAAAAATTAACATTAGAGTTAAATATCAAATCTGGGCTTTTACAAATAATAGGAAAGAGTGAGAGGGCTACTGATAAGAGCAAAGAGAGCAATGTTTACATACATCAAAGAGACCAATGACAAAAAGAGAACAAATTTTCTAGAAAAAAAAATGATAAAATACTCCTCCTACTACATTTAGAATATGATATGATTCAAGAAAAAACTGCTGGTTTAATTTTTCAAATGCATAATTACTATATATAAAACATGACACCACTCCCTTATTTTATGGTTAAGTCTATCTTCTTGAAGTTAATATTCATCTTACATCATTCAAAACTAGCTGAGGAACAATTTGTCTTTTGAAATCCTTTTCCCTTCTCTTACACCTCAAGAATTTGAGGGTTAGCTTCATTCTTCTGTTTCCTACGAAGTTATATTTTTAGCTCGTTAGACTTTATGGCGCTCTATCTACCTGTAATTATGCTGCAAAAGCAGAAGAAGACGCCAGTAACGGCCAACAGCAGACAAGATAGCAAAAGGCCTATTTGTGGTCTTGAACAGCTGCAATCGGGCAGGGCGTGCCTGGCAAAGCTCCCTCTGATTCTGGCCAGCCATGACGAACCCTAAGAGCTGGACTTGCTTTCAGAACAGTCCCTAGCACAGGACATTATTTCACTGCCCTGGAAGCAAAGGGTGCAGTCCAAGTACAAGAGAGATGATTAATAGAGTAACATGAGAAAAGCACAGGGAGGGTGTGAAGAGTGATGGCGTTTGGAAGGCTCTCCAGAGCCTGGAGAACCACCACCCACCATCCTACCCTCCTCTCTAAAAACAAAACAAGGCAAAACCACCACCACCTTCTTAGGAAAGGCCTGATGTTACTTTTAGTTCCAGCTTGGAAATACTGCCCATATAAGTTTTGAAATTTTTTTTTTCTTAAAATAAGAAGTAATAAATCTCTACCTTACTCAGGATATCAGAAACAAGATGCTATTAATGAAATGTTTAGAAACGGGAATATTTTTCAGGGAATATTCTGTAGTGGACATCTTCCCAGTTATGTAAAATTCCTTTTGTAAAGGACCATAATTGTCTTTGGAGAAATAAAAGATGCTTTTATATGTGCAGGCTTTTATAGCTCAAAGTCATTAGAGGCTTTTAGTCTTTATACAATAATCCTTATACTGTATAGTGCTTCTGGCTCCTTGGTTTAAATTTGTGCTTTCTTACTTAGTGAGTAAATGTAATTGCAGCAAATTAGTACATTTATATTTTATTCATCAGCAACATTGGCATATGATATAAATTTGTTTTGGAATTTTATACACATGCACACATTTCTTCAGAAGACTCAGAAAGGGTGGCAGTGAGAATAGAAAGAGGAACAAGGGCATAAGAATTCCCAGAGATAAGGGTGAACAACCCGGACCACAAGAGTACTGGTGGCTAATGAAGACAGACTACCATTTCCTGGCTGGAATTAAGAGTTTTACATGCATTTAGGATAAGGGTTGCCAGTAACTTCACCTTTCTGACAAAAAAATGACGACTAAAGTTTCTCTTATTATGAGGTAGACTGGCCCCCCAGAGGTGCTTCTACAACAAAAGGAAAGAAGAGAAAAGAAGAAAAGAAAAGAAAAAAGAAAAGAAAAAAAGAAAAGAAAAGAAAAAAGAGAAAAGAAGAGAAGAGAAAAGAGGAAGAAAGGAACATTCTTCAAAAAGATCTAGCCATAAGTGTTTAAATAATTCATATTTTACTTTCCATATGCCAATAAAGTCAACTTCTACTGAGAAAATGTTCCAATTTATTTTGTTATGCCGGCACTTTGTTGATGTTAATGCTGACTGAATAAATGTCTAAGGACTCAGAACTTGGAAGCTCTGTTACCACGTCGATAATGAGGATTCACAGATTTGTCTTGTACTCAACCTCTCGTATAACACAATATATATCACTCTATAATATGATCAAAGAGATATTTAGCAGCTGAAAACAACAAGAACCACCGCTACTTACGGTTGACAAAGCTTCACCAGGTCCTGGTCCGTGGTGTTGGGAGGCAGTCCTCGGATATAGAGATTCGTCTTGCTTAGCTGATCCCATCCTGAGTTGCTACTGCTGCTACTGTTGTTATTACTGCTGGTGGTGCTGGGGCTGGGAGGGGCCATGGGGTGGGCTGGGACCAGAGACTGCTGAAAAACAAAGATCGAGCGTTAGAACAACACTAGATGGAAGATATTTAGCACCATTCGGTTGCTTGATCTCCAAAATAAAATGAAGTTACCAAGATATAAATACAGATTATCTTAAGCTATTTAATACATACATTTTAATTTACACCATAAAAAAGATCTGTTCATTCTCCCGAAAAAGCCCTCTCCTTCAAACATGAAATTAATAATCAGATTTATTCAGACTATTCTCTATGTGCACTTAAAATATGACTAAATTTATGTAAGATTAATTTATTCGCACATTTTTTTAAGGAATACATCTATAGAGACTCAAAATGAACTTGCATGAAGTTATGTGATAGTATCATTTTAATATACAATAATCTGAAAATCACTAAACTTTTGAAAAGGTTTTCAAATTCTGAAACATTTGATTGAAAGTTGCTGATCATTTTATTGACTCTTGGGGGGAAAAAAAAGATTATTCTTCAAGTGTAAGAAAGTCAGAGTTCAATCAAGATGCTCATATAAGGAAGACTTCACCAAGTCCAAAGACAGGCACGCAGCTTCATTGAGACATCTGGATAAGATTTACAGGCAGGCTGCCTTTTGTGCTGGCTAACCTTGTGAAATTTAACCCCTATGAGAATGGTGAAGTGGTTGGAAATCGTCCTGGGTCTCAGAGCAACTAACATAACTTTTATAAGGCCTGCACCCAAGGGTTCAGTGTGGTTTCACAGTTAGCAGCCACCAAGGAAGAATGTCCAAAACTACTCACATCAGATAATTCTCTGTTAACCAATCGAAAGTGGCCACACACTTCTCTGTGCCTATGCCACACACATGACTTTTGAGGAAGTTAAATGGTTCAGTTTAAGATGGAAGTGAACACACCCCAAAGTGTCCTCACAGCAAATGCTCAGCAGTTTCACAGCAGCACAAAAAATTTTTTCACCTCTCATCTTCTAAATAATAAATATACTAACCCAAGGACATCACTTAAAAATCAAATGGTCACCAGACATTCTACAAAAATTTCAAATCTTACAGCTTAATTTTCACTACTGCAAACAAAAAAATTAGGTATATCTAAGACAATTAAATTTCACTTTGGGAAGTTCGAAAAGCAGACCCCTTGGCAATGAATGTAACATTGCTTAGCTGGTCAGCAATCTCAACTATCTACGATAGGTATCTGGCTCTGTACCCTGTTTCTGCCACGACCACCCTAATTCCCCAGTGTCCCAACACACTAATCCTCAGCAATCTGACATGTAACCATTTCTTCATGTCCTATACTATGCAGTCTTCTCACCGTCCACAGTTCTTGCTAAGATCATCGAGTCCAAATACCACTTTATCTAAAGAGATTCTCTTTTAGAAGGATGGCAGTAAAAAAGGTTAACAATACTCAATGCATAAATAAAGGCTGACTTTGAACCAGGAATATCAGTACTGCTTAATCCAAGAAAAATCCTGCCTGAGATCCTATCTTCTCAAATTTCTTTGATTCACGGTCTTAATAAACAGTTGAACTCATATCCTTTCTTCTCATCCCTAGTTTTTCTCTAAGAGATGAAGAGTTTGTTTTCTAGATGTAAAACTAAGAATAAGTCCTGTCCCTTGCTCTGCCACAGGTGGCACCCCAGCCAGCTGGCCATGCCACACAAAGGCCTGCATTCCTTCCCCAAAGTCACACAATATATCTACTAGTTGTTACCTGAAATTAGCCAGACATCCCCTATTTTTCACTTCAGTTAACAGAGGGGTTGGGAAGTAACAAATGCATCTGCCTGTCTCAAGCCTTCGATTTACAAAGAACTTAGAGCTGTAGACAAAGCTAGGCAAGACCGAATTTTTTTTTAAATCATCTTTGATCAATGTCTGCGAACCTGTCCTTGCCACAAACTATGCTGTTCTCTGCAGTTGGACCCAGATGGTATGTTTAGTGCAGCTGCTTGGGGATCAAACAGGGATACCTGGTGGTAAGACTTGGAGAAGTGTGAAAGAAACTATGGGTCTGGTCCATCCCCATCTCTCAATGGGATTATACCCACAATGCAAATGAACCATCACACATTTTAAAGAGGCATTCCCAGTCTCCACCAGCACTAATCTCTGCTTTCCTCTGGGGTGGAAAGTGGAGAGCCGGGTCCACACCGAGCTGTGGACTTGTATGGTTACAAGAAACATTTTGGGGGGTATGATTTATTTGGAGATTATTTGGACATGAAGGTAGTAGGTCTTTATTTATGTATTTATCTTTGGCAGAAGTAGAACCATTATTTACATCTCAGAATTTACACCGCTGATTTAAAATATCTTTGACAGGTCTCCATATTTATTACAGTAATGTTTTCCGACCCTGGAAAGTAGGTGGGGAGCATATACTGCCTGTCCCCTGCCTCTTCTCCTCTGTTCTGCCCTAAGGGGAAAGAATCTTCTAGTTCTGGGATCCCAGGTGGGAGAAGAAGGTTCCTAAATATACCGTGAAAATGAGGCCTCTGGTGAATCCTATACAGGACACATTCAAATTCAAATGTTATCCTAATATCAACTCTTTCCCAGAACTAGCTGAAGACAGAGAAAGATATCTGAAAGAGAGAAGCACTTAATTATTATAGGTTACCAATGTTTTATTTCTTGGTACATAAAATTTTATATCAAAGATTTAAGTTTTCACAACTTGCTGAAATTAAAATTTTAAGTCCTAATAAAGACTGGACACATGTTCAAAGAAGAAAATTCAAACACAATAAAGCTGATTACTACTATTCAGAATGGGTTAATGATAATTTTTAAAGCATGATAATAATTACTTTCATATATTACATGTTTAATACATGCCAGACACTGTGCTTTATGTGCATTATCTCACTTAATCCAAACAAGGCAGGTAAATTACTGTCCTCCCATTCTGCAGATTAGGAAACTGAGTCTCAAGAGGAATTAAGTAACGTGCATGGTCACACATTTAGTAGGTGGCAGGGCTGGAATTTTAACTCAGGTCTGTGAACAATAAAGCCAGAGAGCCCTGAAATGGCACTCTAAATGGCAATCCAAAACACTGTCAACTGACAGTCCTAAATGCCCTACCTGTAGTCTTTCATTTTCCTGTGTCCACCCTTCCTGCAACTTAGTTACTAAATCCAAGTTTACCTAAAATATGACAATATCATTGGTGGCTATGTTTTTCTAAGAAAAAGTGTCAAAGGAGCCTTTAAATTAATGAGCACACAGCCTGTGTGTGTGTTTAACAAACATAGCTTTAAAAAGATTGTTTTTTAAAATTCTACCATATTATCTTTTCATTAGCAAAAAAGTCCTGCAACTTTTGAAAGCTACAGCGTATTAAGGCTGAACATCAGCATCAGCATTTTAGGAAAGCTCAACTCAACCAGTGAAGAATTGAACCCTCACTCCCAGGTTGAAATGCTCTGACAAGTCTTTAACTCCAGAACTCTCTGATCAATTCAAAGCAATTACACTTTGTAGTTATGCCTCAATAGCACAAACGGTGAATCAAAAAAAAAAAAAAAAAAAAAAGCTTACAAAGGGACATTTCACCAAACTCCATTTTCATCAGTGGTTATCCTTTCACATTTTGCCTCTCAAAGCTCCTAAGCTGCCCTGGAATTCAAAAGACCACCCCCTCCCTTGAAGTTTGTAGCTAATTTACCCGAGTTCAACCTAATTAAGGAACTATGTGACTGGAAGACTGCAGCTAAGTGCTGACCCATCCTGGTACTAGTAGTCTATCCCAGGGCCTAGTAGCCTATCTCCGCCTTTTTGATCTAATTTCACTGCTTCGGGTCAGGTAAAGGAGCTATCTATCAAAGCTGTCAATTCAAAGGCAGGGAAAACAAGCTAATTCAGTTTTCATGTTAACATTTATCTGGGCTTTATTTGCATCCCAAAACTGATGGAGAAACAAAACCGGTTAATAAACGGGGTGGTGGCTGTATTAGCAGGCTCTCTCTGCTGAGTGGGTGTGGGCATGAGCAGGAAGACTGCTTGTCAGCAATCAGGGAGGACTTCCTGTGTGGAAAGTACTCAGGGAGGACTTCCTGTGTGGACAGCTCTGATGCCTCCATCCCGCCAGGAAGGCCCACTCACCTCCTACACTAAAGACAGGATGATTAACAACAAGCACATGACAAGTACACGCACAGTAAATCTGTTTCCCTCTCCATCGCATCACACCCCAACCCCAGCAGCACGCTAAGCAGTCTCTTCTACATAAATGCACGTCTAGAAGTCTTTTACAAAAAAGGCAAAAAAAATTAACCACGTGTGAACTAAAATATATTCGTAATTATGTACATTGTTGTAGATTTCTATTCAGCAAAGACAATCAAAAAATAAAGGCCTGTCATTATAAATTCTATTGTCTCATTTCCTTCCTATTTTTTTAATGAGCTAAAGAATAGTGTTCTGACCAATCTGATAGCCAAAGCTGTCCTCTCCTTCTTCCCTTTACTTAGTAACTTCCCTAAGAATTTTAATACATTTTGAAGGGAAAGGAAACCTAGAATCTGCCTTTTAATTACTCTCGTCTTCCTTAAGGCTACCAATCCTTATAGTTCAAGAAGGCTATAATCCATAATCCTCATTCCCACCCTGCAACGCCTCCCCCCCCACACACACACACACGAAAGAGAGAGAGAGAGAGAGAGAGAGAGAGAAAGAGAGAGAGAGACCCCACCATCCCAAACAAAACAGTAGGAAAGTTAACATACCAACTCTTTCCTTTATCCAGAAGCAAAAATCATCACTACAGTTGCTCTTGAGAACAGATGTAAGTTATGGAACAGTACAATTTTCACTAGGATATAATATCAAGCCTGGCAGAAACTGTGTACTACATAAAGATACTGTATACTACACTACCTCCATACACTGTTCCTCTCTGTAACCTTCAAGACAAATTTAACAACTTAACGGAATTATCAAACAAGAGGGTGGGGAAAGCATCCAAATGGGCCAATTTCACCACAGTTAGGGTATTTTCTTTGTTTCCTCTTAGACATCTGAGTGGCTCAAAGAGGGCTAGCTAGGAATAGTAGCCGAGAAAGATAAAGTTCTTGGCACAGGGAGCTGGGGAAGTACACAATGTTGAGAGGTAGGAGGCAAATTAGTGAGAGATGAGAAACTGGACAGGATGCAGATGTTCTTCCGGGTAGGTAAGGCTGTGAAAAGACAGCACCTATATTAATGAAGAACAGTGGTGCCCCTACAGACATATAGGCTCTTAGTTACCCATAATGTGGGAGAAAAGGCAAACGGGCAATTATCATTTAATCCCATTTGATGTTAGCATATCAAAGTTTAAAATCACATGGGAAATTAGTTAATAAAACTTGTTCTATCATCGCTGACCCTTGTTTGGAGACAAACTTTGCAGCCTCAAAGACTATGAAACTGAGCAACAGATTGATTATTCAATATTTTTGGTTGGATTACATCTGTCAAAGGAGAGAGGTTCATATTTTATGTTAGCTATTCAAATACAATCTAAAAATAAAAATTCCCAATAGATTTCACACTTTATGTTCTCCAAGAATACCTACCAAAACTGGTCTTTGCATGTAAAGCTGCAATCTATACACTGAAATCTCTTTACCTGAGTTCATGAATACAGTATTATTTTCATAGTCTCCGTATTTAAAAAAAGTTAAGACCTGCATTGAATAGATAAATACCTGCTGAATACAACATGACTGACTGACTGAATGGAGACCATGTTCCAAAAGTAGAAATGAACTTAAGCCAAAAGGGGAAAGCTCTTAGAAATTAAAACAACTTAGACAAGCTCTCTGGGGTAGAGGTGCCAGCTGTGAAGGGAGTGAGAAGAAGAAAGGGTAAGCGAGTGCTGAAAATCCATAGTGGAAAAGATACCATAAATACAACTTGTGATTTGTGAGGTCAAATTTTCCTTCAAGTTCCCACCAACAAACTAGATTCCTTATCATTCAAACATCTTTTAATGATCTGGTTCTGTGGTCCAGCATGCAAAACAGCTCCATTGTTCTACTCCTTCCAGAGGTCTTTTCAAGAACCCCAGTGATCCCTCAAGTTGCCACCTTGAAACACACCAGAGTTCTTGACCTATTTGTTCCTCTAGATTTTGTGACAGCAGTTTTAAGGGGAGAGAATTAAAAACAAACACAAAACCTCCATAAATACAGTCAACTAATCTTTGACAAAGAAACAAAGGCAATACAATGGAACAAGATTATCTCTTCAGCAAATGGTGCCGTAACAACTGGACACCCACAAGAAAAAAAAAAAAAAGAATCTACACACAGACCTTTTACACTCTTCACCAAAATTAACTCAAAATGGATCACTGACCTTTAATGTAAAATGCAAAACTATAAACAGTCCTAACATAACAGGAGAAAATAACAGGAGAAAAACCTGGATGACCCTGGGTATGGTGTTGGCTTTTTAGGTACAACACCAAAGATAAAATCAAAAAAAAAAAAAAAAAAATTGACAAACTGGTGTTCATTAAAATTAAAAACTTCTGCTCTGCAAAAAGCAGTTTCAAGAGAATTACAAGATAAGCCACAGACTGGGAAAAAAATATTTGCAAAATGTACCTCTTACCAAGACTGTTAATGGAAATACTCAAAGAACTCTTAAAATTCAACAATAAGAAAACAAACAACCTGATTTAAAAAATGGGCCCAAAACCTTAACAGACATCTCACCAAAGAAGATATACAGATGTCAAACATGCATATAAAATGCTGCTTCACATCAGATGTCATCAGGAAATAAAAATTAAAACAAGATACCACTGTACACCTGTTAGAATGCCCAAAATTTGGAAAACTGACAACACCAAATGCTGTACAGAACATGGAGCAACAGAAACTTGCATTCATTGCTGGTGAGAACGCAAAACGGTACAGCCACATTGGAAGACAATTTGGAAGTTTTTATAAGACTAAGGATACTCTTACCATATGATCCAGCAATCATGCTTCTTGGTATTTACCTAAAGGAGTTGAAAACTTACGTCCACACTAAAACTTGCACATAGATGTTTATAGCAACTTTGTTCATAATTGCCAAAACCTGGAAGCAATCATGATGTCCTTCAGTAGATGAATAAACTGGTATATCCAGACAATGAAATATTATTCAGTGCTTTAAGAAAAATGAGCTATCAAGTCATAAAAAAAGACACAGAGAGGAAACTTAAATGTATATTACTAAATAAAAGAAGCCAATTCGAAAAGACCATATACCATATCATTCCAATTACATGACAGTCTGGAAAAGATAAAACTATGGAGATAATAAAAGATCAGTGGTTTCCAGGAGTCGAAGGGAGGGAGGGATGACTAGGTGGAGCCCAGAGGATTTTCAGAGAAGTGAAAATACTCTGTATGATATTATAATGGTGGATACAAGTCATTATACATTTGTCCAAACCCACAGAATATAAAACACCAAGAGTGGACTCTAAGGTAAACTATGACACTTTGAGCGATTATGATATGTCAATGCAGGTTCACCTTTGGTAAAAAAAAAATGTACTATTTTGGTGAGTGATGCTGATAATGAAGGAGGCTGTGCATGTGTAGAAGCAAAGGTATATGGGAAACCTCTGCCTTCCTCTCAATTTTGTGGTAAGCCTAAAACTCTAAAAAAGCAAAGTCTTATATATTTTTTTTAAAAAACCCAACATGAAAATACCAGACTGAAGGAGTTAAATCTAAATAATTCACCAGAAAACTGGAGGGCCAAGAAAGGAAGTGAGGGATTAAGCAATGAGTTCAAAACTGCCTTACCAGAAAACACATTCATTAGGAAGAAAATGCTTTTAACCATGGGCTCCTGGCCTTATCTACCCTTAATTGTATCACATATAATAGTGTGGCATGGTAGTTTCTAAAAATAGTAGTTCAACCAAGGGAAGATCAGGGATGAAAGGGCCTGAGACAAAAAGGTTGCAGAGGATTCTCAGAGGGGATAGACAGCTGAGTGAGCTGAATATTAATGGAAAGCCATTAAGAGTAAGAGGACAGCAGTGCTGAAAGGGGTGGGTGTGTGGGGACAGGAGGAGAGGAGGCAACAAAGATACAGACAGGAAGGATCATTCTCCAGGAAGGCCAGTAAAGACCAACCTTTGTAGATTCAGAGGGTACGCTAGGATGAGTTGATTTCGGGGGGGGGAGGGCGGTTGGGAGGGTGGTACTAGGAAGGCAGTAGGATAATACAGAAATCAATGACAGAATATGGATAGGGTTTCACAGATTACTATACAGAGTCTCAGAGGGAGAAAAGAGAATTTAAAGATGATAAATGAAGACGACAGCTTGTTGGGAACATAAGAAAAGTATATAGAAAAGAAAAACTATTGTATGGGAAAATCTGAATACCTGGATTCAAATCCTGCCTTGGCCAGTAACTGGCATGTCATCATCTCTGGGTAGCTCAGTTCCTCAACTGGAAATGAGTGGGTAAGACTGGATGATTTGCAAGCTCCCTTCCAACTCTTGAATTCTAACACTGGAATAAATGCTTCTTGCCATCTCCAGTTAAGGCATATCAAGGTAGAACCCAGCCAGGCTCTTGGGTACTCTTATCCGTCTGCCAAACAGCCAGAGAAATGGAGCATGAGGTTAAACAGGCAGACTGAAGGAAGTTACACCATTTCATGGTGCAGCTCAAAGACCAGCCAGAATCATTATAGTCCAGTTTCTCTACACTAACACTTAGGCCAGGCACTGATACTTAAGCTATACTAAAATCACTAATAAAGTTTAAAGGAACATTTTTTTTAATGACATAATATTTAGTTTCCAAAACTAAAGTGTTCCAAATATGAAAATATTACAGCTAAAATTACCTTAATAACTTAGATCTATCAAAACTTTATATTGGTTAACAGCCTGGCATCTTTTTGTTTCAATGTGTCATAAGTATAAAAATTTGCATTTCACATTGTTTAATCTCTTATATATAAAAGGACCATGTAATAGCTCCAAGATCGCCTTAAAAGAAAACTCAAAACAATAAGCCAATTATATTCCAAGCAGCCAACTATTAGAATGTGGTAAATATAAAATCCTGTCCAACTTCAGGTGCAAAATTACTCTTCTGGATTCTGAATGCAAGTGGATGGAGAGTGTTTTTCTCCTCCTTCTGAGCCCCAAATGAGAGATTTTCTGATCCATGCCAATTTTCCTCCTCGACACAGGGACTTCTGAAGGAGACAAGAACAAACTCTTCCTTTTAGTTCAAAATAAGTTTAAAACAAAACAAAACAAAACGAAAAACTTCCCAAGGGAAGTGCAGCATTACCTTTATCAGGACAGTTCAGAACACCTCTGCAATGCTCTGAATTTCCTGCCTCACCCCAAAGAAGTCAGGCTACCAGTGTTGACAACTTCCTTCCAGCTGCTTTTAAAGTCCATGTAGAGTATAGTTTGTATCTTCTCCTAGCATTTCTTGTACATAAAGAATTATCACCAAGATTGTAAAGTCCTCAGGGTAGAAATAAACAACTTTAAAATAAAGTTTCTTCACATTAAACAATACTTATTGAAAGTATTGTAAAATGATTAACTAAACATTAAAGTTAGAAAAATTATGTCAGCTTATCTAAAGAAAATAAAAACACTAAATGAATTTATTCTAGTTAATTTTTTTTAAAGACGCAAAAGGACATGTGAATGACCTTACGGTATTATGACTCTAACAAATTAATCCCTGGAGAAAAAAGCATTATCTGTACTTTCAGGAAATTGAACAAGTATTTGAAATCTCTCTATAGTAACTTATAAAAATGAAATCTTATCTGACAGTGTTGTGATTTGTATACAGCCTAAGTAAAACATCAATAGGAGAAAGTTTTGAGTTATTATGCAACAATTAACAATTATATTTTTTTTCTTTCTCACGATAAAATCCAGCAGCTTACATCTGCTACAATGCAGGTAATTAGTGTAGAAGAGCTCTTGATTCTGTATCTCTGGTATGTGTCTCTATGTAAATGTCTCTGTGTGGCTAGTGTGTTTGTAAACAAAAGGGGTTCAGTAGATGGTTGTCTCTGAGATATACCGCCCCTGCTACAAAACACACTTGCCTTTTTTTTTTTTTTTAACTTTTTTGCCTGGGATCCACCTAAAAAATTAACTTTTTTTTTTTTTTTTTGCCTGAGATCTCAACTCTGTGTATACCATACAGGTGCAGACATATAAAACTGAAACAAAATTTTATAAGTTATTTTCCTTTATCATATGCAAAGTACCCTACACTATTATATTTTCTTGTCTATTTTGTTTTTAAAAAAGTAAGAAATGCTAATAGCAATCTATTGAACTGATTTGAGATCCCACTAATATTACAACTTGCAGGTTGAAAAACAGTGGTCTGCTGCCTTTAAACTCTGATGTTCACAGGAATCACCTGCATTGTAAATATGCAGATGTTGACTCAGCCATTTGGGTGGGGCCAAGATTCTGCAGTCCTAGCAAGCTTCTGGTGATGTCCATGCAAAAGGCAGCACTCAAGCCAGTAAGTACGCTTGAGTGTGAGGATAAATTTTAGAAAGCTTCCTTTCCAACCTTAAGAAGGAGCAAGCTGCATCTATTCACAAAATGAGATAAAAAAATCTTTGTTCATATGATTTCCAATCCAATTATGACTCAGAATCACAAAATGTTAGAGCTGAAAGAGACATCAGCTCACACAGTCAAATAATTCTCAAATGGGAGTCTAACTGGATCCTGAGAGATGGCTCTGGGGAGTGGAGGTGGGGTCGGTATTTTTATATTCATCAAAGACAGCTAAGAGGACCTGGCTTTTAAAATGTTGAGAAACACCGATCTCATCCAATGCCTCTCTTTTTAAGAAACTTGAGGCTCAGAGAAGTCAAAGCATATATATGTCCCAAGGTTATACAGCTAATTTAAGGCAGAACTAGGTCTCCATTCCCACTACTGCTATCAAAAAGCACCAGCCCTTGTTTGCTATAAGGATTGTAGCAAGGATGAAGGTACACACCAAGTTTTCTTAATGATTCTTAAATGGGAAAATTTAAATGCTAGTTCTGTTAAGGCATCACAGAGAAAGTATATATTTTGTATAGCCTCTTTTATACCTCTTAGACACCTAGTTTCTTGCTTACCAAAATGGGGGTATGGGGTGTCATACCATCTATTAAATTTATAATTCGAAATTTCTAAAAAAATTTTTGTGAATGCCACCATTTCTATTTTCGTATTTATGGTAAAAATTTGTGAATAGTATACACAATTATTATCTTAACGACCCATGAGAAGATACAAAAATCAAACAGATTAATTATAGCAGTTTGTAACTTTTCCGTCTGAGAAATTCATTCAGGGTCAACTGACAAATGTAATAGCCATAGATGAGAAACCTTCGAAGAATCACTAGAATTAATTGCCCACCCACTGTCTTCAACACTCAGTTTCCTTACAAAACAAAACTGATTTGTAAGACTTCTCTTTTCATGTATTCTGGTGTTGGCTTTTATCCTAAAGTTTTTCACAATGACTACACTCATGAATTTTCTAGGGCAAGCTGGTTTTCCTCCACAAGTCCAAAAAGTTACAGGAACCCTGTTGCTGGCAGCTGGCCAGCATACTTGGAGGCGTTTCTCTTTTGACCTGATAAGCATTTCTCCATTTTTGTAGGGACAAGTTTTCTGACATGTCAGATTTCTCTTGATCAATACTGCACACGTAGGCTGAATATTTACTGCTACCAAAAGTCCAGAGACCTTCCTCTTTTTGATGGAACCAGCCCTGCACTACTGTCTAATCATGTCAGGAGCTATGCTATCCTATCATCTTGGAATACCCAAGTGCCTTGGGAGCTAACTAACCCAAAAGCTGACACAGTTCATTCCTTGCTTTCATCTTTTCTGAAGTATGTAAACTGATGTAGAACTTCATTGTGCAGTAAGCAGAATCTGGGAAATGGTTTCACTATTTACATGTAACCCAGATGTAGCTTTTTTTCTCTTTTAATCCTCAAATTATTTCACAACTCCCTTTATTTAGAGTAGAGAGCTGTTGTTCAAGAAGAAAAAAAGTGAAGCTATTAATCTCCCTGAATACCTTTTTATTTTCGGTTGCTAAAGTTAATCACAAAGCATTAGTTTCATCACCTTTAACAAAATAAGCTTAATGTATACATTGCTGGTTATTGAAAATTTCAGAAGGAACTTCTTTTCCAAGGAAGCTTGGACAATATAAAGTTCTGTCTCTCTAAAACAGAGACCCAGAACCTTTGTGTGTTTGGGGGGTGGGGGAATTTGGTGTGGGGTCACATACCTCACAGCAACACAGCATGTAGTTACCACACTTAAGTATTACCATACCTTTTCTTCTCATTTTATTTTGCTTCATTATAATATCAAATTAAATCTTTTACCTTTGCTGCACAAACATGCAATTTTTCGCTCTGAATCATGATCTCAGATTAACCTAATTCATTAGTGACAAGTACCCAAACTGGGTTTCATGAATCTCTCCCCTTCTAAATGCACAAAACAAGAAAACACCATCCCTTCCCACCCCCGACAAACAAGTTCATGAAGAAAACTGTGCCTAAATGGACACTGGCTTCGGGAGACTCCACATTTAATAACCAGTGATGGGGGATTAGCTCTCTGATTCCATCCACCAAATCCAAAGCAGCCAGTGAGCATTACAGAAAAGGGATCAGGCCAGAGCCCACACACACATCACTGTGGACCCCAGCCTGGATAGAGCCAACAGGAACAAAGGTCCAGGTATGGCCTGCAGCCATGCTAGGATCGCCTAATGAAGTGATCATGAAGAAGAATGGAAACTTTAGAGTGCCCCAACATTATCAAACCACTTTACTACAAAAGAAGAAACACAGGAGGGGGATATAAACAGTTTTTAAATTTCTCTTTATCCACACAGACAAAACACATCCGATACTTTCTTTACATTTGGACTAGATTTAATCTCAAAACAGTATTCTCTGCCCAATTTAAAAATCAGAGAATAGAACAAAGGAAAGAACTAAAAAGAAAATTGGATTAAAAAAAAAAAAATCAGAACCAGGCACTATAACTTCTAGTATGGAAAAAATTTAGGGATGAAGGGCAAGCTGCCTTTTCTACACTGCGGACAGGAAGCCAGAGAAGGAGGCCCACACCTCATGACAGAGAGGATGCCAGTTGCTGCTCTGCTCTTCCCTGCAACCCAGTAGTTGCTCCCAGTAACATAAGAATTGTTCAAATTAAAACACCAACCTACTTTTAGAAGAACTTCTATCACCAAGCAAATTAAGATACAAATCTAAAGGACAGTTTAATTCTGTCTGGATATATTGTTAAAGGATCAAAGGATCATTTATACATTGTAAATAGTAGGACCAGAACTTATCCATAAAATCGTTACACAGGTTATCTCTTTCTGCTGTCTCTGGAAATACAGGCAGAAACTTTGCCTGCATTATAGACTAACTTCATCTGTTCTTTCCTATTGCAAAATCCAATCTTACTTTGCAATAATAGCTGATGTGCAAATCCTTGCTAGCAGTTATCCTTCTAAAAACAGACAAAACGCCAAGAACAATATTTTTCTTTTCATTGAGGGGGTAGGTTTAGCTATTTGTTTATTCACTTTAGTTGGGGCTATCTATAACACTTAATATTTTTCTTATTATCAAAGTAGGTAGAGTCTTTAAAAATAGCTAAATAAGTAAAAACCAAAGGGGGAAAAACCATTTGAATCCATGATAACTTATTGAAACATTTTTTCCCCCTAGGCAATTAAGTGTCATTCACAGTCTTAACTGCTAACATTGTTGAACATCTACTGCTTTTGGTAGCAAGATAATGCTTTGTATGTATTCTTTCATTTAATCACAATAAGGAAGGTATGATTATCACCATTACACAGATGAGAAAACAGAAGTGAAGACTTTCTCTAATTCACCAAGGAGGTGGCAGTCTGGTTGTGAAATAAGGTCTTTCTGATAACTTTCTTAGAAGCTAAGTAGAAGAAAAAATGGGAGTAAGGGAGGGGTACATCATTAAGTTTTCACTGTTTTGGGGGGCTTTACTGACATACAATTGCTTTAATTAAGACTTTTATACAAACTGACCTTTGCCATCAACAGTCTACTTATGTTATGGTTATGAAGAATCTTTTTAATGCTCATCAAGAAAACATAACCAAGAAACTGGTTGTGAAACAGTGAAACTTAGTGACATGTCCTTCCCTACTCCAATTCCAACAGAACAGCATGACTATGAAGGAATATTGTGCTAGAGAACATTCAGGCCACTTAACTTTCCTTTAGATCTTCCCGCTATATGATATTTTAATCCCAATAAAGCATTAACACTTTCTAATATATTTCCACATTGGAATTAAAGAACGAATCCAACCCCTGAGCCTGTAAACCCCTTGAGGACATGTGACCACATCCTGCCTGATAATCCCATCCTGTATATAGCACAGAGCCTGGTTCAAGTGCTTCATGTGTTTGGCGAGGGAAAAAACATAGACTGGTATATGTTAGAAACCATGTAATTGATACAATGGTTAAAATGTTCTATACTAAAGAGCTCTGAGGCATGAGGGGGGTAAGAGAAGTTAGCAAGGGCTAGATGGTGGTGGAGTCTAGGTTTTTAGGAGTTTGACATCGAGGAAGATATGCATCAATCATATCATTTTCCTGGCTGAAACAAGATCTCTGCTTTCACTAGAAATCTATCATATTTCCTTTCCAGACTAAAGCATCTCTGGAACAATTTCCCAACTCTCCTGACAGGTGGACTTTTAAAATTCCTAGTTTAGACTTTAAAGCACCAGGGATGCTAGCTAAATTATGATTGATAGTGAAAATTATAATTCAGAGGAAAGTATGAGTCCTAATAATCTTAATCTTATTGCCTTTGGATACATGAGGCATGCAAGTATCTGTCTTTTCAAAATAGATTAATCAGAATTACTATAAATCTTCAAGGAGATGTGATCATTTTAGGATCCTCCTGCCGTTGGTAATAGCCGCATCTGGTCAGGCAGTTGTTATTCATTCTTGCCAGGATTCGCTTTATTAAACTCTCAATTGAAAAATGACACCTTCACTCCAATCCTTTTAATTAATTTTTAACCTTAGAGAAGTGTAAGGCAGAGAGTAATTTGGAGGACTAACTTCTTAATGAAGTCAACTGAGCAGTTTGATAAAATCTTGCAGATGAATCACAAACCAACCCACTCCCAAATCCAGCATTACTTAAAAAAGAAGAAAAAATTACTTCATGAAATGTATCTCATCTCTTTAAAGAGTTAACTGAAATGTAATTATAACCAACCTAATACAATATAAATATGATTAGTTTCTGTTAGGAAATTTAAAACTGGCAGTTTGTACAGTAACTACAATATTATTTACATGTATTAAGCTATACTCAAGTTAAAATGTAAATGGAGAAAAAGTAGAAAATAGCTGTATTAGTTTCTTAGGGCTGCTGTAATAAATTACTACAAACTACGGGGGTTACAACAACAGAAATTAATTCTCTCATAGCTCAGGAGGCCAGAAATCTTAAAATCAAGGTGTCAGCTCCCTCTGAAAGCTCTGGGAGATTCCTTTATTGCCTCTTCCCATTTCTGGTGGTGCCTGCTGTTCCTTGCCTCCAAGTGGCATAATTCCAATCTCTGCCTCTGTCCTTCACATGGCTTTCTCTCTGTGTCTGTGTCCTACTGTCTTATTAGGGCACCAATATTGGATTTAAGGTCCGCCCTAAATTCATTTTGATTATATCTCAAGACCCTTAACTAGTTACTTCTGCAAAGATCTTATTTCCAAATTAAGTCACATTCTGAAGTTCTAGTTAGATGTGAATCTTAGGCGGATACTATTCAAACCACTACACTGGGTTTCTCTAAAGTCTGAATTTCGAACTCCCCTAATCTTTTTAATTAAAAAATCTGGAGGAAAAGGTGAAAGGATGAAGTACAAACTAGTATTTACAAAACAGTCATGGTGATGTAGAATACAGCATAGGGAATACAGTCAATATTATTGCAATGGCTGCGTGTAGAGCCAAATGCGTGCTAGTTGAGGGAGGAGGGGTCACTTCATAAATTATATAAATGTCTAGCTGTTGTACTGTATCTCTAAAATATAAACAAAGTAAAAAATAAAAATTAAAAATCTGAGCTATGTAGTCAAAACATGTATAGAAAATTCTTATACAAAGCATGTAGTAGGTTATAATACCCATTAATTCTTTCATCATACTTAGACCCAGAAGAAACTTAAGGGGTATCTTATCCAGCCTCATATAAAAAATAAAATTTTTCTCTATGGCATAGAGATTTGGGGTGAAGGTGGTAGGATCATTACAAGACAGTAGATGCCTCAAATTATTTGTAAAACATTTCAGATTGCTATAATATATAATGAGTCTAGTCTCCCCTTCTTTTAACTGAATTTAAGTCTTTAATGATAACTATCACCCTCCCCCCATGGTATTCCTTTAATCCAGTGGTCCCTAACCTTTTTGGCACCAGGGACCAGTTCTCCTATGAGAATCTAATGCCTGATGATCTGAGGTAGAGCAGAGGTGGTGATGCTAGTGCTGGAGAATGGCTGCAAATACAGATGAAGGTTTGCTCACTTGCCCACTGACTGTTCACCTCTGCTCACCTTCTGCTGTGTAGCCCGGTTCCTAACAGGCCACTGCCAGGACCAATCTGCAGCCTGAGGTTTGAGGATCCCTGCTTTAAACCTCCAAACAGATGTCAATATCTAAACAACTTCTTTGGCCTAGACAACTTCTAAAGATGCAGCATAGCAAGTAGGAGTGAAAGGATGGATACTGAAATCACACTGCTTGAGTTCAGTTCCCACTACATCTCCAAGTCTCATCTCCTCATCTGTAAAGTGAGCATGATACCCTCTATTCTAGCTCATAGAGTTGTTGTGAAGATTGTACAAGCTAATTACTGCCGAGCTCTTAGTCAAATGCCAAGCTTGTTAAGAGGTACTCAGTAACTGTCAGCTGCTCTTGAGTTCATCTTTCTCAATGTCCCTCTAAACTTGGTATCTATATGGCTACAATGGCTCTGCCTAGTGCAGGCACCACCAGTCCTAATCTTAAAACTGACTTACATAGGTAAGTAGCTTCTCAATTTCCCTCCTCCTACTCGGAGGGGCCTTTGCATAGCCACAGTTAAAGAAAAAAAAAAGTGAAGCGAAATGAAAATGACCTGTAGGTTCAAAAGCAGAAGATGCTGCATGCAATAGGCAGATAAAATTGGGGGAGCAGATTCCCCAGGAAATGTTCCTTGGAAAGGCTGGCCTGATCAAACCTTTCATACTCCTTCAACTTTTTCACTTGGGTTAGTTTTGCCACTTGAAATTCCAACTAGAGATGCATTTGAGTTAAATTCCCTCCTTAAAATTCCCAAACTTGCAGGATATGACATGGTAAAATAGTCATCACCTAAGATGGTTAAGATGAGCACCGGCAAGGGAATTTAAAGATGTGTATATGTTCCATTGAAGGTGCCTAACTTTTGTTACTCTCAACCTTGGGGGCGGCGGGGGGTGGGGGGCAAAAGGCGATACAATTTACATTTTTTCACTGATTATTAGAAAAGTAAAGGTGTGTTCCTCCACCAAATACTGTATGACAGCCCTTTGTTCTCAAGACTCAGAAATGAAATCGGTACTGTCGGTTCTAAAATTCCATTAGGAGACTACGGGCTTCCGGGCTAACCTAGGAATCTAAAGACTACTAGCAACATTGCAATTTGCAAACCTAGGAACCAACTACCAAATACAATGTTTCTATAATAAAGGGTGTCTTTATTTTTTAAATTTCAACTTAGAGATGAACTTCTGGACTACAACTTTCATTATCTATGCAGTAGGATGATTTCTTCATCTAAGTGTTATAATTTTCTTAAACTGTGCACTAGTGGTCTAAGCAGCTAAATCAGTCTGTTAGCTAACTACTCATTTATAGTCAAATCAGCCAAATAGGTCTTTTCACATATATAGTTATATTAGGTTTTCTTCAGCATTTTTCACTAAACTGCAAGATTTTATAACTTATTCCCATTAGTCCCCCCCCCCTTTTGTTAAAACTTGTGTCTGTCTTCATTTGTGCTGATATCTTTTTGCTAATTGTTACTCTATCTGGATCACCATTCCTCCTTAGCGGGATGTCATCCAAAGAACAGAAAAGCATGTTTTCTACATAATGTACGAGTTACTGTTTTCAAGAAATTTTATCACAATACATTCACTGTCTGGTTTATCAAATCCTAAGACTAACCCACCTCTCGACTTTCCTGGCTGCTTTTCCCCTCAGGTTATTCAACAGACGTACATACAGCTGCCAATATAGAAGGCAAACATTTCAAAATACTGTTATTACCTCTAGTAAATGGGGCGGGGGGTCAAGAGATGGTGGAGAAATGGCTGAGGCTAGTGAGGTTACATTACAATAACAATTCTTTTTTATCCTAATGATTCTTTCTGCACTATTCCCTTAGGAGAGATGAATCAAAACTGGGTAAATTTCTAAATTTTAGCAAGAGTTTTTAATTACTAAATGTTGCTTCTTAAAATTAAAAACTGGCAAGATTCGTGGACTATGGCTAAGCAAGTACACTTGAATGTGCAAGGAGATGGGAGCCACTGTCTGATGACTCAGATCTTCTGTTGCCTCTGACTATACAGCCGTCCAGCTAGTGGGGAATCTCCGCAATGGTGTAAACCCTGAAAACTTTTCTGTCTCTGCCGGCAATGACAGTCTTGCCCGCTGTGTGCACACAGCAGGGATGGCAAGGAAAAGGGTCAATGAAAGGAAGAAAATGGAAATCTACCATGTACGGTAGGTATTTGGGCTCTGAGAAGCTCAGGAAATCTCTCCGCCCTTCTATGTCCTCCCCCAAATAAGATATGCAGAGCAAGCCATGGATCCACCTCCCCCACTCAACCCACAACACACATACACACAACCCAGGCAGTAACTTGGAAAACAAGGACGACAAAAATTCAACAGGAAGAAAAAGGAAGCTTCTGTATCCTGGATTTTAAAGATTTTCATCTGGTCCCTGAGGTTTATGCTTGGCCCTGGCATCTTAGCTGGCTCAGCACATCTACAGACTGACCTTTGGGACCGCTTCCAGTTTTCTACAGGAACTCGTAACGGCTCAAACATCCAGCTAATCCAGTACTCCAGCCAACCAAGGGTCCCAGGGATGTGTGCAGTTAAGGTTTTCTTATGTCGGCCTCAAGGATAATATCCCAATTTCTCTTTGGACTCAATTTTGACTCAGTTACTCATAAATTTGTCATTCTCTACTTGGCATCTACTTACACTTCCTGCCTGCATCACCCTTGGAGCTACAAGATCACTACGTTAGGAGATAGCTTAGTCTTCATCGCTGAAAGGTTCCCAAAGGCACAGCTTCTCTGAGGAACATCTGATCCAGCAATCCTCAGACTTTGGTGAGTTTCTGCATCCCCTGGAAGCCTGAAAATGCTTCTGTAGGGTTTGAGTTTGCCTGAGGTGGTGAGACCCAAAAATCTGCCTTTTTAGTGAGCACCCCAGAAGATTCTGATGCAGATGGTCCTGGGACCACACTTTAGGAAATGCTTTTGTAAATGGTAGAACAGAGATGGCACATCTTTAAAATTCAAAGACCCTGGTGTCCCTCAGACCCTAAGAGGTTTACTCCAGGGTCTCCACAGCTGATCTGAGTCTTCACGGCATGGAGGTCGCCCACTCACTTCTGTCCCAGTGCTCTGGCTGTGACTGCGCTACTCACAAAGCCACCATCTTGCTTCCCTCCCATGAGGTCTAGCTTTCCACTCCTCCAAAAGATAGCTGGTCCTTTTACTTGCCAGCAGGAAAAGGCGTCTCCTGGTTCTAGAACTGCACACGCCCTCCAGATCCTCTTTTGCATTGGCTGATCCAAGCAAATTTCAATCCCCTGATATGATGACACTTCCTACCAACCCTTTTCCGAAGTGAGAGATTTTCACAGCTCTTCACTGTTTGACATATGGACAGTTCAATGTCTAGCTCTAGGTTAACAATTCCACATCTTTCACTGGGAACATCTGCTAAGATGACTCCACGGAGGAGAGGCCTTCCACAGTGCCCCTCCACGAGTTACAGGACAACAAGATCTTTCTGTTCCTATTCAGAGTCACTGAGTCAATTCCCCACGTGTTAATTTTACAAACTGTCACAATCCTTACTGTGTGTGACTATTTCTGGCAAAAACAAACAAAAAAACAAAAACAAAAATAAAACACCTTCAGAAAGTGGCTGCTTCTGTAAACCCACAATCTCATTTTAGCCAGAAAGGTGCATTCCCTGACACACAGTACTAACAGCCACTGACAAATTCTTGCTGACATGACTGGTAAGTATGCGTAACTTCACATACTGGATGTGTTTCTGAAAAATTCTACATGAGAAAATCCACGTTTTAAAAGCAGTAAGGAAATAAGATTTTAGAAGAAAACATGAAAATAAAAACAGCAAATATTATGCCCTAATATACATGTAAAACACAATGCTATATAAACACTATGCTGCAAAGAAATAGTCTATTTCCAGTGCTCGAAGATATTAAACAGCCTAGCTGGTAATGAAAAACACACTCAAACAAAAAGTTTAAGACAATTAAGCAACAATTATATATAATGAGCAATCCTTTTGTTAAGAGAAATAACTAATTTGGCTGTTTTTCAAAAACAAAACAAAACAAAAACCTGGTGCCATCAAGCTGTGTCCTCAGTCCTCAAATAAAAAAGTGAAAGTTGAGAACAACAAAAGTGAGGCATTTCTAAAGAAACATAGGAATATCTTTAAATTTCTGTATAGGACTCAAGATGCTTTGATACCCCTTCACCTTCTCACAGAACTACAGCTCTAAAACAGCTTTCAAAACAAACTTACAAATGGCTAGAATCTTTCCCTGTTCTGAAGGACTTACCTAATAACTACAGGAACTCACACCCATTCCAAGTCCCCCGAGGTAATCGGATGCCTTAATGGGTAGTGGTGCAATTCATTTCCTTTTGAATAGAAAGGGCATTACTGCTTCTCCACTCCACCCACACACCGCCCCCCCCCCCTCTGAGATGTGGTCGATGGAAAACCATCACATCAGAAGTCTTTTCTAATAGAATAGCAGGAACAGCAGAAAAGGGAGTTCACACATAGAGATCACCTTCCGGGAAGAGGCAGGCCTTGAACCTCAACTCGAAGGGACGAATGTGAACTTGAAGATGAGTGGATAGAGTTCTGTGGACATTTGTGATAGCCTAACACGAGTTAGGAGGAGAGAAAGGGAAAAGAGACTTCAAGAAGCAAGAAAAAAACTCTTGGATGGAATGGCAGGTGCAGACTTGAGTAAAGCAGATCAGGGTGGAGCAGTTAGTTATTCAAGGTTCCGATTATGGTTGGAAAGAGATGCTTCCATTGCCATTTGCATATTTAAAGCTATGTCTGTAAAGAAACAAGTTTTACCCTGCAGGTTAAAAACAATAACAAAAGATAACATTTTCTTATATGTTATGAAGGCTAATGTGACCACGAGTGAGTCATGAAGAATTCTAGCTTTATTTTGAGCCCACCAAGGTGCCCTTCCTTGATGAGTTTTGCCCAAGGTGAATGAATGTCTGGTACCAGGTTGTTGTGGGTTATATTATGTCCCCCCAAGACGATACGCCGGAGTCCTAAAGTTACTAAAGTTACTATCTTAGAATGTGATCGTATTTGGAGATCAGGTTTTTACAGAGGTAATGGAGTTAAAGTGAGATAATTAGGGTGGGCCCTAATCCAATAAGACCAGTGGGTGTCTTCATAAAAAGGGAAAAAGGGTACACAGAGACAGATATACACAGGAGGGGAATGTAGTGTCAAGACTGGAGTTAGGAGATGGGCAAAGAACAGATTCTTCCCTAGCACGTGGCCCTGTCAATGCCTTCATCTTTGAATTCTATCTTCCAGAACTGTGAGAAAAGAAATTTCTGTTAATTCGGTTTGTGGAACTTAGTTACAGCAGCCTAGCAAACCAATACGCCGGTACATTAGTAGTTCTGCTCAGGCCGGGTTACTTTGATAATAAGTGGTAAAACACAAATTTAGCCGAAAAATATTTTTTTTAAAGAAAAACTTACATTTTACTCTTGGGGTGCTATTTCTATTTTACCATGGCTCTCTGTTTCACCACTTCAGAATTATGGCCAAGTGTCAGGGATTTAAAATATAAAAATAAACAAGGTAGTTTTGATTATATAGATACATGAAGGATACCTCCCCCAAAGAGAATTAAACAAAATATCTTATCAAGACTGAGTCTTTAATTCAAAACCTTTTGATCAAAGCTATGAATCAGACCTACATTCACTTGGTTTTATTCTCTTTGAACCCTATTCTGATGGTGCTAATAAGTATCATTATTACCTGGTTTGAGTTTCATTTTCTTTCAATTCCTTCTGCACACCTTTTGGTAAAAGAGCCATCAAACAAAGGACTCTATAGATCAGGGGTCTACTGTCCACAGGCCAAATCCCATCCGCCACTAGATTTTATAAATAAAGTTTCTGGAAAACAGCCATGCCTGTTCATTTATGCATTATCTATGGCTGCTTTCGAACTACAAAGGCAGTGCTAAGTAACTGTGACAGATACCCTGTAGCCTGCAAAGCCTAAAATAAGAAGACTTCACAGAAAAGCATCTGCTGATCCCAGTCTACAGATCATATGAGCAATTCCTATGTAAACCTTTACTGACTGCCTCCCTTGATTGTCCAGAAATCCCAACTCCACAAGTACTATTTCCAGTCCTACTTCAGGCACTGGACTAGTGAACAATGAAAAGAGGAAAGGCCTTTTAGAGACTGAAATAGTACCTTTTTTGCTTGAATTTCTCTTAAAGCTCTCTAGTTTTTCCACATTCCTTTTAAAGAACAAATCAAATTTGGCAATGAATTGATGCCAATAATGTGGAAGATGTACTTCCTTTTCTTCTCAACTCTGTCTTAGTACCCTCCCTAATAAGCAGCTGAATACAGTCAGTTAAAAGGGTACAGTAACTCTAAGGTGACAACCAACACAATGACAAAATTGATCAGCCAACTCAGAATCTTGTTTCTATCCTGGAATCAAATTAAATGTACTTGGAAGTAAAACAGTCTAAACTCGGGTCAATTAAGAACATGATAGCTACAGGTTAGACAAGTTCTTACTATGTACTTAAATATCTGCACCACTTAGGGCACTGATTAATTTCTACCTTATAAAGTTATTTATGTACTTGTTCCATTATAGACTGTAAGGTTGAGAACGGAATTATTAATTTGTCATTTCCTTCAGGGCTTAACACAGTGCTTGTGTCCACCACAGTCTCTGATTGAATGAATGATAATCCAAGCTGGATTTGTTTGAAAAGGTCCAAACTGCACTGGTAGTCAGGATGTGTGTGTGCTAGTCCTGATTTTGTTACAAATAAGCTGCACCATGTTGAAACAACCCCACCTCTAAAATGAGTACCTGGAAAAGCTGATCTCTTAAGGTCCTTTCAGCACTAATAGTTTATGCTTGTTCTGTGATACACATAACAGACATTATTTCATACCACTTCATTCAAAACACTAGTTTCACATCAAAGGATTCATTCAGGGAAAATTTTCATGAAAGAATCAGTGAGGGTCTATGAAAGACACCCACCCACTTTTCTTTAGACTAAGCAAGTAAGAAGCTTGAAATACACAAGAAAAATGCTCTGAGTGAACTATTAGTGCCTGAAATGTATCTTAATTATAACAAAGGGCAATAAACTGGCCATTCATATTTTTCAAGAGCACACAGTAGCATGTCATGTCCTTGACGGGACTTCATCACAGCAGTGGTATAAAGTCTTCACGGTGGTTTCTCTATGCAGGAACTTAACCTAGAAACCACAGAGCAAATTTTGCATGCTGTAATAAGTCATACAGGAAGGGGCTAAAAAATATGTAAATTTGTCTACCCACAGCCAATTCTATGAAAAAGACAACAATTAAGAGGACAAAAGTATATTAATAATTAGAACGTGTGGGTTTTCTAGATCATTTGTATTTTAAACTAGATTGATTTCCCAAGTCAGCAATCTTGATTTCATAAATGCTTTAAGAAGCAATAGAACTGGTTGGGAAATTAACCTTAGGAGAGGAGAAATTAAAAAGATGATAGTTTACAGATACTAGATTGTTTTGTCTGAAAACAACAAGCAACATACTATCCCAAAGGGTCTACTTGTTCAGAGAATGACCAAAAAAACACATATGAAAACAATTCTGAAAACACTTGTGGCAAGGGTGTGTCATACTTGGAAAAGCCAAGACTTTTAAGGTAGGATGGTAAACCACTAAGAAGTCGGAAGACCTAGGCTTGTGAAGCTGTGAGATTCTGGACATCATTCAATGTCTGTGGATTTTAATTTCCTTAAAGGGGTTGGAATAACTAATCTTTAAGGTCCCTTCCAACTCTAAAATACAAAAGGTTCCTTTAAATTGTCTCTCAAAATGTCCCATGGAATACATGTAGTAAATATTCTACGTCTAAGTGGTTCCATGATCAAATAATTCTAGGAAACAAATTACATAAAGCTGGACAAACGTTTTACTACAGACTTCTCAGAGACTTTTTAATGCTAATTTATCCTGTTACTCAAACAATTCTATACAGTGTTCCCCAAGTTTCTTTGAACACTGAAATTTTAATTCCTGGAACACTTTCAACATTTAATAAATAGAACCCTAGTTATCTTAGTAAACACAATTTGGGGAAAGCAGCTTTAAACAAGAAATTTCATGAATTTAAAATCAGATGTTGAAAGAAGAAAAATGCTCACATTAATAGTTTAAGCCATCCATTTCAGAAACTGTAACAACATCTCCACAGTGTTTACATGTCATAAAGCACTTTATCTTACGTAAATGCATTGACCCTTCACTATAGGAAGTCAAGGACGGATATAAGAATCACTTCCATTTTACCAACAAAATGAATTTCCCTTCTAGATCTTTCTCATCACAAAGTACTTTCCGTTAATGAATAGAATGATCACAGTCTTCTACCACTATTATCATTTCAGGTTTTCCTTGACCCATCCTCCAAGATCCTGTTCTATAAAGTGACTTGTTAGGCGACAATGCAAGGAAGGAGGGATGCAGACAGAGCAGCTATGCCAGGTAATGTGTCAAGTGCTATCACATGAGTTATCTCATCACCTCAATAACATTTATATCTAGTTTTGCCACTGAAGAAATAAAGACCAAGGAAGTTTACGAAATGTATTCAGAGTAATGGAAATAATAAATGATGAAGTTGGAATCTACACCCATGTCTACCTTTTTTCTTTAAAAGTGACTTATGAGATCATTCTTGCTGATGTAGTGGAGAGAGAGGCCCTAGATAGAGGCTGGGTAAAAATCCTGGCTCTATACCCATTTGCTCTGGGAACTGTGGTGAACAACTTAAAATGCCCTGATGTGAAACAGGGTGAAGAAGAACTGTCTCACAGAGGTGTTGTAAAAGAGAGGAAATGGATGTAAAAGTACCCAGGCCTTTGCCTGGTCAACAGAGAGTGCTCAATAAATATCAGCCCCTTCCTTTCAGAGAGCTTACAG
Organism: Eidolon dupreanum; assembly: GCA_028627145.1. NCBI lineage: Eukaryota > Metazoa > Chordata > Mammalia > Chiroptera > Pteropodidae > Eidolon > Eidolon dupreanum. Next base: position 115,189,116 of record CM053503.1, read on the forward strand.
GTGTTGTAAGGAGGAATAATTACAAAAAACAGTTCAGATGCTCAGACAGTAAATATAAACAAGGGCAGAGAAAGAGAAATAGGTGTGTCTAGAGTGGTGAGTAAAGGCTCCTGGAGGAGAGGTCTTAACAAAGGAAAAGTGGTGATGATAACAAAAGTGTCACCAATAAACCCAGATATCCATCCAATTTTCTACTCTTAAGTAAACCAGGGGCCTAAAAGTTTGGACACTAGCATTTCCTAAAGAGCTTAGCAACAGCAAAATGTGTTCACAGCAACAAACTAATGAGTGATAGAGCTAGGATCCACATCCGTGTTCACCTTTTATTCTTTAAAAGCAAGTTAAGATGTTTTGAAAAACTTTGAGGGTATATTTTAAAACTTAAGTTGGACTTGTGGTTCGACTAAAAAAAATTAATACTTTATTTTGGTTTGTGGTTCATGGTTGGTTGAAGTCTGTTTGAAATATGATTTTATTTACACAAATAATAACAGTAGTTATAAGGAGGTATAAATTATACAAGGACCACATCTTAATAATTTTAACCACTGAAGCATTTACAGCAGGCCAGATAGTCATATATGTACCACCTCATGTAATCTGGCCAACAACTCTATAAGGTAAGGTCCTGGAACTATTCCATCTTCAAGATCTGACCACGAATCTCTTCTCTGATCTCTCCCGTCCCTCATTCCCAGGGACTTTCCATCTTATCAGACCCACCATGCCCCTCCCCGTTCAAAAAGGTTCTTTCCTCTTTGGATTTCACCTGTCCTCTTAACCTTCATTACAAAGCTCTCAATTTTCATACCTATTCAGCTAACCAATGCCAAATCCTATATAAACTCATTACCCAGATTCTTTCCCTCCCATTTATTGCTGGAAAAGGGTCAAAATATCTTGCCGACTCAGACCACTGAACTCCCAGGGGCCTCTTACAGCTTAGTCATCCTTTGACTCATCTCCATTTGAATGCTCACTCAATTCCCAAGAGCAATTATTCCAAATCTTTTGTCACACTCTTTGAGCCTAGAATCTCATCTTTTTTTTTTCTTTCAAATCTTAAATGACCTAGCCTCTTTACTGGCGTGTAAGCTTTTAAGAGATTCAGCTTCACCTGTCTTCTTCCTTCTCTTCAACATCTCTAGCATAACCACCCCCGTCTTTTCTGTATCATTGATGGGAAACTCTCTCAGATCCATTTCCTTTAAGACTAACCCTACTTCAATTCTTCTTAAAAGAAAAACCTATTTCCAACTATTCCCTCTGTTTTTTATTACCTTGCTCTATCTACAGCCACAGTCAGGTACTGAAATAATCTGGTCTCAAGGCTGTCTGAAGGGACTCACTTTCCTTTTGGCTCTTGACTTTTCTAAACACACGCCCTCTTCACTCATTCATTCCTTAAAGCCTTTGGAATGTGCTTCCTACTACTCTGTCCCCAGCCCCTTCCCTCCTCCACTACCCCCACATACTATTCTATTGAAATCTTTGTTTCAGAGGCTCTCAAGACCTCCCAAAGGATACATTAGTCCTCCCCATATCACACTGAGGTTAGTTCCAAGACCCTCAGTGGATACTCAAAACTGTTGACAGTACAGAACCCTACATATACAATGTTTTTCCTATACATATATACATACCTATGTAAGGTTTAATTTATAAATTAGGCATAGTAAGAGATTAATAACTAATAATAAAATAGAACAATAACAACATGCTATAATTAAAGTTATGTGAATGTGGTGGTGTCTCTCTCTCAAAATACCTTACTGTACCATACTCACCCTTCTTCTCGTGATGAGATGAAGCTGAGTGAATGAAGTAGGCACTGTGAAACATTAGGCTATTACTGACCCGGTGATATGTAGCGCACACTTTACAGATTCTCTTTGGTGTGTCCAAATTGCCAGCATCACTACTACTCTTGCTCTTTGGAGCATTAAGTAAAACAAGAATTACTTGAACACAAGCACTGTGATATCAAGACAGCCAAGATGATAACCTAAAGGGCTACTAAGTGACTAATGGGTAGGGAGCATATATAGAATAGATTGAATACAACGGACAAAGGGATGATTCAGAGCCAGGGCGGGATGGAGAGAGGGAGGGCACTACATGGAAGATGCACGATTTAAAAGGTAAGAACCGTTCACTTTTCGTTTACTATTTTCCAATTGCAGTTGACCACAGGTAACTTGAAAGCATGGAAAATAAAACTGCAGGGAAGGGGGGACTATTATATTTCCAATAGCCTATTATTTGGCCTTTGTCTTCCTTAATCTTCAAGCAACATTTAACATGAAACTCTGTTCTTTTTGTGCGTCTGTGACACTCCTTGGATTCTCCCCAAGTTTTGCCATTTCTCTCCCCTCCTTCCCCCTATAGAATCTGTGGCTCCCCTAGGTCTGTCAGAACCTCTTGTGGAAACTTTTTCTCCCCAGAATGCTTTAATATACCCTCAATGATTTTATGTATTACATTTGAGGAGGTTCTGAGCTTCTTACCCAGAGCTTCAGTTCTGTTATTTCTAACTGCTTGCTAGAAATTTCTGCCTGGAATGGAGGGAGGAGGAGGGGAGTAGGGTGTGATTCATGTGGCAAAATTAAAATGGCCAAACTAAGCTGTCACCAAATTTTATTGTGACAGGATAAATACACTAATCCCTACGCACCTATCTTCCACAATCCTGTTGAAGTGGTGATCTTTTAACTTAACCAATGTACTTATTATACTATAAATGTTATAGACAACTACACAGATACAGATGACACATACTGTCAAGAAAAAGACTTACTTTTTAAGTGTTCTATTGAAAAAAATGTGAAGATTCAGGCCAAACAGGAAAATTTGTGCATCTAGGTGACACAGCCTCTACAATGACTTTAAAGCAATCCCAGAAGAGCTGTAAAAAAATGTTTACAACCAACTCCGGGACCCAAAATGCATTCTTAAAGTGGTTCACATGGTGGGCGCTACTAGAGTTTTTGGCTGGACGATTCTTCCCTATAAAACTGATTTAGATACAAAAGGGCCTTTTGCATCCCTGGTGTCAGGATACTGAGTAGCAGCAGAATTTACCATTTAGCTAGCAAACACAACCTCCTTCTCATTTAACATCTAAAAAAAGAAAATGTAGAAAATCCCTATAAGAGAATAACTGGGTTCTTCCTCATCACTGAGCCCAGAGCAAGCAAGTTTGCCATAATTTTTCACTTTCCCCATCATTTAAGACTAGAAACCTAAGGCTCTTCTTTAACAAGACCCTCCCTTCCCAGTCCACTCACCAGCCAAATCTTGCCAATTCTTGCTATACAATATTTTGGGTCCATTCCATCTAATACATTAACATTGCCACTACGTCATTTTACAACCTTATTTCAACCTAGGCTGCATCTTCTAAATTCAGGCTCTCCTCTCATCCATTTTAGCAAGCTTGACCCTATGTTCTCCACCACCACCACCCCTGCCCTCCAAACCTCTACCATGCACAGTCCAGCTTTCCTGAATTACTCACGACTCTCCTAATAAGGCCCATTTTTCTATGTTCAAATCTGTGCTGTAATGTTCCTTCAGCCTGAAATGTCACCTTCCATGATGCGTCCAAGGACCCTGTCTGCTGTTAGAAATTTTGGCATCATCTTAAGTCCTCCTTTTCCCTTTCCTTCCACATTAAGTCATAAAATTTTTTAGAGGACACAGATCCCTTTGGCAAACTGATGAATGCTCTGAACCTCTCCCCAGGAAAGAGCTAATATATGCAACATTTTACATACCATTTTAGGGGCTTTTATAAACTCGAATGTCTATAAAATTTGGTCTTGTCCACAATTTCGCTGCCTTCTTTTGGGTCCTACGATCTTGCAGTTATTTTAACAGCTACCTAACTGGTTTTTCCCTGACCATCAACAGTGTATTCCCTACAATTCACCAGTTTACTTCCTACAGAATGACCTCTGTTCCAAAAACCACTTATGCTCTGCACTCAAAAATTATTTCACACAAGATTTGAGTCTCTGTTAAACTTTCAGTTAAACAAAAGAACATATCCACCCATTTGGAATTGGTTTGATGCATCTGATCTATAACACTGAGAATGCAGAGAAAGTGGAGATGAAGTTGTTTCTAAAATATTTAACTAGGTAGGGTTGAGTTAATCATAAATGGTCTTCCAAAAGGGTGATTTTTAGGCAGTTCCCTGAAGTGGATAGACAGAGATCTTGTTTTAAAACAGAGCTGAAAGGAAATTCTAGGTGATGGGAACGATATGAAGAAAAAAATAGGGATGTAAGAATCTAAAATAATACAAAACAATGAGGATACATGTTTGCACTCAACCTACACAGCACCAAAACAATAAGACTTTAACAGATTTTTGTAAAGTAAACGAGGCAATACTGCTTTCCTTCGCTCTTTCACTCAACCCCCCACCCCCACCTCAACTCGTCCTTCCTCCCTTCAGTGTTTCTCTTTTCACTGAAGTCTTGCAGACTCTCTGGTGCACACCAAAAACTCCCCTTATGTACTGAAAATCCCCTGGTTGCACAGTAACAACAGTTTGCAAAGTATTGACATTATCTATACAGTGTATTTCTTACAGAAACCTTCACGGTTCCATTATAAATTAAAGACACCTGTAAAGAAGCCACACTTCCCATGGCACTGCCCTTTCCAAAAGCTAAAACTAAAAAGGAAATATGTGATGAAGACAGTCATGAGGATTCCTAAGAAAATAAATCCAAAAGATTCTGACATAAGCAGTAGAAGTTTCGTTCTTTTCAGATTTATCATAGAAATTACATGGGGGGACTTTGTCCACAAAACAGCTGTATTTAAATGCAGCTATAAGTCAAATAAAATCAAAGACATTAGTAGTAACTCTTCAATGTTTACATTAGCTACTTTCCTGAAAAGTAATCTAGAATATAAAGTTTCTTATATATAGCTACACTTTTCCTTCACTGACTCATCTAGATAAACTGGTGTCCTAAAAATGTTTTTTAAAAAGCACAGGCCTGTTTAAAGTTTTACAAAACAGGAAAATACTAAACTCATAAATATAAAAACTACCTATCAGAAATAGGTGATTTCCAAAAAGATGGTACAGGACTTTATAGTGAAAATAAGAATAGTAATTCATAAATAAGACGAGACTACATCTCAAAGCTCAGGCACAGAAACAAGTACCACCTACAGGCTACTTCCTGAAATTCTCAATGACATGAATCCCTTGGGTTTTCACCACAATTTTTAGACATTAACAAAAATTTCTAGATTTTTTTTTCATTTCATCTTTTTCTTGATAACTAAAGGACTATTTGTTCGGTGTGTGAAACGAAGGGGACTAGAAAGTTGGGAAAAAATGCAGAGAATCACAAAAAGTCACTTAGGATACCAACAGAGGAAAACACTTGTTAAAATATTGGCACACTTTCTTCCAGTCTATTTTTTAAATGCATTCTGAGACTGTCTTGTATTTAAAATGAACAAATACAAATACAAACATAATCTTCCCTAGTTTACATTACGTTGTTTTGAAACTCCATATGTTTAAATAAAGTGAAGACAAAATAGATTTCTATTTATTAGGGTACTACTACTCTGTAAAACATCAAGTTTTGTTGCTGCTGCTATTTAATAAGTGTTAAATAACAATAGCTACAATGATTCATTATTTTAATACAGAATTTGGTTTGCTCCATTTAATTTTCTCACCTTGTCCTAAACTCCAGGAAAAGCTTGCTTCCTTCCTCACGGTATGCCTATCCTATTTTAAATTTACCGGGCTTTTAGAACGTGTTAAACAATGCATTCTCGACAGATGCTTAAAAACATCCATTTGAAAACCAAATATACAAACAAGACAAAGAAAAGAATTCAGGAAATCATAATCAAATCTGTCAGTTCTTGAGAAAATTAAAAGGTAGCATTTTTCATCAATAAGAGTGATCTCTTTTTATCCTTTGCTAATCACATATTAGCATAAAATAAATTAAATAATAGAGGATTGAAAGGCTTTCTTTCTCCCAAAGAGAAGGCAAACTCTGCCCGAAACAACTGCTTTAAAATATAGTGGGATACACTTTTCCAATTCTTTTGGTTCTTTCTCTCTTTTTTTTAAAAATGTGGTTGAGATTCCTGTTTTCAAGCTTCAGGTCCTTATCTTTTTGGAAGCTGCTCTCATTTTCTAAATACAGTCCATTCTTAGAGGCTGTGTCAAGGTCTCCAGGAACACACAGAGCCTCCCAGGACCACCCCCTAGTGGCTTGCTCCGTGAGGATATTAATAATAATAACACCTTAGAAGGATTAACAACAATCCTGTGGAGTGGCCACGATTATCTTTACTTAACAGAAGCTGAGGCTTAGCGGCGAGGTAAAGTGAAAAAAGCATGCAAGTGGTAGAGCCAGAACTTAAGCCAGGGTCTTTCAATTAGGTTGGGTGATGGTTAAAGAAGTTAAAATGTGAAATGTGCATTATTATCAAGGCTTAAGGAATATGCTAAGGGGCAAACATTAACAGTGGAGAAAGGAGACATAATATAGTTAATAATTATGACTTTTTTTATACCCATTTTTAAAAACGATTGAGTTCCCCAGAGGGGGTTGCTGGACCATTCAATATTTGGGACATTAATACTAAAACGTTATTTGTTTATCTGAAATTCATTTTAACTTGGCTTCTTGTATGTTATCTGACAACATTAGAGTAAAGGCCTTCATGAAACAAAAAACATTAATAAATTAGAGAGCTACAATTCCCAAAGCTGAGATCTGGGATGCTCTCTGTGCCACATGTCTTTGGGAGGCCAAGTAAAGTAAAGGGAAGTGTAGTGAGTGGGACTACAGCTGTTCTTGAATGAACCTCCTTTTTCCTGGTAGCAAACACAGCCTTTGACTCCAGAGACCTAGCTTTCACCAACTGGGTCATTTAAAGTCACTGTCTTCAAATTCCTGACCCTTCTCTACTTCATATGGATGTTGTGAAGATTAAACATAACTGAAGTCAGGAGGGGATATCATATATATCTTTAAATATTTATTTATTGGCAGAGTGTTTTGGAAATATATTCTCTGAAATGCGGACAAGATGGACTGACACCCCGACCCACACCAAGGAAGGTAAGGAAAAGTATTACCAATATATGGTAAGCCCAACTGACAGGTCTCTAAAAGGAAAGAAAGAACAAAACGAGAAACGTGATCGAAACTTGAAATAGCTATGGAAAATGTAGTGAGATGCCAAAAGGGGTGCCTCGTCATTACTGCTGGAGAATTCTGTTCTTTTCAAATGACTATGATGGATACAAATTTAAAGCACAGTTACCTTGGCTCATTAATACTATTAAATTACAAACACATGGAGATAGCCCAATGACAAAAACAGGATAGGGCCTTACTTAAGCATACCAATTTAATTTTTTGCTAATTCCCCCTAAACCTCCAATCTCTGTGGCTCAAGTATGTTTACCTTCTTTTAAACAACAACAAATTGGGAATGGCTCAGACAGTATTCATTTAAATATTTCTATGTACAACTTTAATCTTCAAACTTTAACAAAACCCAATCTACTACACATAAATTGCTGTGAACAGAAACTGTCTGAAGAGGATTAATCAACAGCTTTGTATGTCATCCTCTTAGCTGAATCACGGTTGAATTCTTCACGTGCAGCTACACCCAGTTAATCTTCAAGAAAGCAGCAAACTATGTAAATCTACTTAAACTGGGGATAAGTACTTCACTCATCAAAAGTTAGCAACATTTAACAAGTACAGCTATTAGTTGGCACGGTCATTTGTAAACAATAAGAAATATATACATATCCACAAACATCCTTGCATTCATTCCCCAACCCCCGAAACCCCACTGTAAATTACCAAAACTATTTACTACCTAGCAAAAAAGGGCTTGGTGCATGCCACAATTTGCTAAAAACAAACAAACAAACAAAAAAAACTAAAAACAGAGGCATGCCATTGCTGAGTCAACTATCTCAAGAAAGCAGTTCCAAAAATGAAAGTAAGGAAACACTGAGAGAAGTAGCGAATAAAAAATATTTTTAATGGAAATATTCATGTTCTATTTTTAAAGGCTTTTCAGCATGAAGCACTTATTCTATTGAAACACACTAAAATGTTTTCACAACTACGAAAGTCCTGATAAATGGGTTTTGTTTTGGCTGTGGGAGTGCTGTTTTCATATAATCAGACTGGATTTGCTTAAGGAATATCACATCTATGAAAGCCACAGTTAATAATAATAAAGACATTTCTCCACTGAGACCTAAACCAAACTATCTTTGTCTAGATACTGCCTAATGCGTTATCACTTCACTTAAAAGCCTCTCGCTTTGACCTGAGCCAAGAAGGTGTATTTCTAATGTGCTCAGAGGCCTGTGATGCAGGAAAATCCTGTTTATCCTAGATGATGCCAGAGATCAGTGCTCCTTGATGCCCTCTATACACTACATGGGGCAGGAAGAGGATGAGCACCACCCACCTAAGCTTTGACTGAAACTGGCTGACTCCTATAACCTGTAAACTAAAGTTTTAAGAAAAAACTGTATAATCACTCGGTGACACAATATTCTTCAAATATTCTTCAAAAGGACTTCAAAGCTACTTCCAAATATCACCAATCTATCCATCCATATCATCCATTTACCTAATCCTTCACTTCCAATCTCACAACCTCCACCTTGCACCTCAAAAAAGGTGGGCAGAATTCCTAAACTGGACTTCTGAGACAAGAAGGGCAGTGGGCAGTGATGCAGATGAACTCTGTGTGATTTTCTATTGAGATGTGCCTGTAAGCAGGCATTTACAGTATGTAGTGTGGTGGTTTTACAAGCTTGGCTGCCTGGTCCAAATCTTTACTCTGCAGTTTGGGTTGTATAGACTGGGCAGGTTACTTAATCTATGCCTCGGTTTTCTTAACTGTAAAATGGAGACATTATTATTACCTACATCACACGACTGTCAAGATAACTAAATGAGTTAACCTACCAAAAACACAACTGTGACCAGGCACTAAGGTGCTCAATGATAGTTAGCCAGTAATATCATATAGGTAAAACACAAGTGTAATTCTGACTCATTATTTTTCCCCCAAAGGTAATTTTTAAGTATTCCTCACATTCAATTTTTTCCTCAAGCAAATTATCTAAAATCAGCTCTAACAGCTGATTATATATTTCTAGATTAAAATTAAACTGCTTTACACACTTAAAAGTTACCTATTTTTTTCATCGAAATGAACAAACTAATAAGAACTGAAAGGTGCAAGCTTAATATCACAAAATCTTACTTTAAAAAAAGCATTAATTAGACTTCCCGTTTAGACTAAGTCAGGATGAGATCACAAAGTCACTCATGGTAACCAGGTCCCCGTGCTGGAAGTGTGCTTTCCCCGTGAATGGCTAAATACTAACAAAAGAAACCTTTGACTCAAATACCACTGGTACCCGGGGTCTTGTGTCTGTATAATGCCTACACATTCATTTCTTTCTTTGCCTATAGAAAAAAAGAAAGTCTGTTTGTTTTTCTGATTCAGTCAGCCCTTTTAGTCTCTGAATCTAAGGAGAGCCCAATGAAAAGAAGAGCATCTTATCAGCGTGCTCCAGACCAGCAGGCTGTCCCCCTCCACACACAAAACCTCCAGCCCCTCACAGCAAAAGGCCTCGACCTCAGAGCTTTTTCACCATTTCAGAGCTAACGCCCCGCCGGGTTTTGACAACAAATAAATGAATACACAAGGCCTTTACATAATTAGCCATCTTTTCAGGTACAGTGAGGTGGGTGGGGGAGGAGAGTTCAGGAGAAGCTTTATTGTAAATTGGCTTCATTTATGAAGTTGATGTAAGTGTGCCCAACCTGAGGGCATTTATTTTAAATGAGGCCGCATGAACTGAGTTTAGAGATGTCAGCTTCTGACTCTTGACAATTTTAGCATATACTTCAGCCAAGTCAAAATGTATTTTTTTTTTTTTTTAAATTAAAGGGGAAGGGGAGATTTTCTTAGGCTGGGTAAAAGTTCTGCTGACTTGGACAGCAAGGGCACACAGACCAAGGGTGTGTTTACTGCCTTTTTAAGGGAAAGCTAACAAGTAAAAGGACCAAAGATCAGAAAACAATACTTTTTGACACCATCACTGTTTGACAAAATTAGCCTCACTTTCAGATATACTTATGTTAGCAAATACCCCACCCCCCAAAATGACTTAAAGAACAAAACGTACAAAAAACATATAATCAATAACCCTGTGAACGCCTTCAGGAAGGCCACCAGGCATCACTGTCATCTGTCATGATCTTTACAGAGCCATGGTCTGCATGAATGGATACTGTTCGCTTGTATCATTATTGGGATAATAACTTAATTGATTTGTCTCAGTGGCTAAGGATGTAGACCAGAGATTTAGTATGGAAGAAAAATATCTGCAATCGTGTTTTTGTTTTCTCAATAAGCATCTTGCTACTGACCTCTGAATGAGTTTAACCTTTTCTAAACAGACCTGCACATTTTTTACATAATTTAAAGCTAGGTTGTGTTATTGTTGCCGCTGAAAGGCTCTGTGAGATTTATCACAACATGGCTTCAGTAACCTTCTTTTAAAAAACAAAGACGAAAAACAAAACAAAAGGCAGCAACTATAAGCTCCTAGGTCCACTCCTTTTCCCGGCAGGGGATTTTGATCTAACCACTAAAGTGCCTTTGGAGTTCAATCTGTTAAAAAATGTATGAAACGGTATTAAAATAAGAAAAGGCATGTGTATGACTCAGGCTTATCCAAGTATCTCTGCAACTAGGATGTCACAGGATTTCCCTGTGCTTCTGAAAACTGAAAACCTTGAGAAAGTGACAGCAGTTCCTGTTTCTTTTTTCTTTTTTAAATATATATGGGAGGGGGCGCCCGCGAACACACACACACACACACACACACACACACACACACACGCACACGCATTGGTCTTCCGGGTTTCCTACGAAATCAGGCAGGTTCTTTGAGGTTCCAAGTGAGGGCTGCAAACCAGCGTTACGACTAATTATCGTACTCTTGTACACACAAAGGTTTGAGGTAAAAAAGAAAAAGAAAAAGCAAAGCCAAACTTGTTGCAGAGCCGGGCGAAGCCCCCAGCCCGGCGCACTCCTGCTCCCGCCGCCTCTCCGCCCCTTCCCCTTCCTCCGCGTCCCACCCAGCCCGGCCGGCGGGGGCGAGGGCATCTCCCCTGTAAGGTCAGCGGCCCGAGCCGCCCCGCGGGCCGCCTCCTTCGGAAACAAGGTCACCGCCCAGCCCGGTCCCTCCGAGGAGGAGATCGGTGTCCTTCGGAGCGCCGCCGCCCTTCGTAAAGCGGGGCCGCCGGCCTCCGGGCGGCATCCCCGCGGCCGGCTCACCTGCTTGCGATAGGGCGTCCTGCAGTTGCTGCTGCCCCCGGGGTTGCCGCTGCTGCTGGGGAAGATCATCGCGGCGGGCGCGGGGCAGCCGCGCCGCGAGGGGGAGGGCGCAGGGCGCAGGGCGCAGGGCGGGGGCCGGCCCGGGCCGCGGCCGCTCCGGGAACTCCCTCTCGCCGCGCGGCGGCGGCCGGCGGGGGCTGCAGCTCGGGGCGGGCTTCTCCGCGCTGGACCTCCGGACTTGCCTAAAAGTGCGGCGCGGCGGCCGGCGCGGCTCGGGCAGCTGGGGCGGCCGCCGCCCTGCGTGCCATGGACGGGAGTTCGCGCGCGGAGCTGGCGGCGCCGCAGACTTTCCCGGCGGCAGCAGAGGAGCAGCGTCGCGGCGTCCCCACCTACCGCGGCCTCAACCACCGCCCTGAGAGCGCGCCGACCGGGGGCGGGGAAGCGGCCGCGCACCGCCCCGCGCCGCGCCCAGGCCCACCCGCGCCTCCCCGCCCGCCCGCCGGGCGCCGCGCCCGCAGCCCCGCCGGCCGGCCAGCCCCCGCGCGCTCCCTCCCGGGCTCGGGGCTGGGGCCGCGGCCGCGCGGTCCGGGGAGCCGCCGGCGCCCCCGCTCCCGAGCAATGGTTGGGTCTGGCTCCCCGCATGCCGCACATTCCTTGGAGTAGCCACCCCCCTTCTCTTTTCTTCTCCCCCCATCACCACCTCTCCGCCCCCGTCTCTTTGCAGGAGCACCGGCGGCAGCTCTGCACCCCCGCTCGAAGCCCCTTTTAAGGGCATCGCTTCGGGGATCACTCCGACACCTGGGTTGGAAGCCAACTGACCCCAGATCTTCTCTTTTCTTTCATCCTTCCAAACTATTTCCCCACCGTCCACTCTTCCAGAAAAGGTGCAGGCAGTCACTCCTACTTCACGGAACAAACCAACCCTCCATCAAATCTCTGCAAATCCCCGGTTCGCCCCAAATCATAATTTCAGCAGCGAAAACCGGTCTCCACTCCCCATGTCCTCACTGCGAATACGCACGGTAAAGTTCGTACTTCATTCCTATGCCAGAGTTTGCAAGCTTACCTTCAAGATGACAATATCAAAGGGCGAAAATCATTTAAAGCCATCGCTTTGGTAAGCCTTCCAGAAGACTGGAACAGTGTAATCCTTCTATGTGTTAATTATTAGATGCGACACAAATGTGTTTTACTGAAGGGACACAGAAACTCTGAAAAAAAGGGACAAAGGGAGGAGGTAGTTTCCTTTGTTTCCCAGTTGAAATTATCTCAGGCAAATCAAGATGCGCCTTTCTGGATCACCACTGCGTTGGTGTATCAAGCCTAGAACTTGTATAACGCAGGAGGCCTCTACGGCAAATCTCACAGACAGAGCCTGCCTTCCCTGGATAAGCCCCTAGGAAAGGCTTGCCATCTTTCAAGTTGGCCTGTTTAACTGTGAGTACTACAAGGTAATATCACTGCAATAAGGATTACAGAGTTCTTCCTTGGAATCTGGTCTCTTAACCCCTTCCCGGATAGGGCCATCTGCCCTAATAATGAAAAATCCTAAATCGGCTAAGAAGTGAAGGCGCTCAACTTCCGGCTGCCAGCAGAAAACAAAGTGTCCCCTATGGAAACTGAGTCTTCTAGCAAAGCTGTATACATTCAGGGGTTTTGTCCACCAGCAAAGAACTGACCAATATCCAGCCTAGTTATCTTGCTGGTGACTTAGTAGGCCCTCCTCCACACTCCACAGTGTTCCTAACATTCTCCTGCAAAAGTGGTAAGAACGAGCAAATCTCACCTAATCAAAAACAACCATATACACAAAGTATACAAATAATGCCTAATTCTTTTCATAAAAAATAAAAAAAAGCAGCAAAAAAAACTTATTCTAGGAACAGTATTAGGTGCAATGGCCAAGTAAGAACTTGCTAGATGAATTTACAGAAACCTATCTTTTAAAGTGATTTCATAAAGTACAACATTCAGTATAAGTATGCTAGAACTACTTCCTGTTACTCCATACATTAACAATTGTTTTGGCTGCTCCTTGCTGTTTCCCTCTCACTAGGACCACTTACAGCAAGTTATCAGCCACAGGTATAAAAGGTTTTAGGTACAGCTGTTCAAGTTATAGGTGCCTTTTCCCATGAACTTAATGCCTAAGACCTCTGCAGTTCTGAACTGTCATCTATGGGAAAAATTCCACTTACAACCTCAGTTGTCATGACTAGTCTCTTAGGAAACCACAATCTTAACCACAAAGAACAGTGTAGATTAATTTTTCTATGGCTCTGCTCTAAGGTCATGATATTGTGCTATTCCAGAATGCTGAGACTTGATTTGATACCCTGCAATAGCTTTACAGGTCAAGACAAGATTTTAAGTGATAATAAATTTTAAATAAGAATACTAAAATTATTATGTTAGATACTAAAACATAATAAGAACACAAAGAATATTAAAAGAATGCTATTTTTAAGAATAAAAAAGGTATCTAATTATTAACAAAATGTATTGTTCTATAATGGTGAATGACATAAAGGAGAGAACACAAGGCATATATTTTTAAAAACAATGTCAACCAGCCAGGGATCAAAAGTTCCAGACTTAGGTAGATATTACACTCTTAACTAAGTAAAGCATTGTAAACAAAGTAGACGATAGATTTTCCTCCCTCAAAGACTATAATGTACAATGAAGTCACTAAATATATGATTCCAACAGAAATATGAAATCACATGTGTATATGTAATCAATTATGAATATTCATAAATACTTAGTTATAAGCAATTATAGGGATAGATCCTGGTGCAATTCATCTTGAAAAGTTTATCGACCTTTGAAACAAATATATTTTAAGCCAGATAAAGTAAGAAAAACAGCAAGTTATCATGGTAAAACTAAGGGCTTTGGAATCTATCCTGTACATGCTCATCCTCCTGAAAGGGAAACTAAGACTTTGCTGTTGAGCAATCCTAAATCACCCTCGTCTCCCAGTTCAGCTGGTGGGTAAAATTGTGGGAATCTGACCCAAGGGCAGCCAATCCACAGACGGGCCAGTGACCTATGACATGCCTGGGATGAAAAAATGACAAGAGCCAATCAGATTCTCACCCTTGGGAATTTGATTCAGAGAACTCCAAGAGCTGAACCAGTTAGGAAAGGGGCAGAAACAGCAAGAGTGCCAGCGGGGTAGAGTTGAGGCCACAAAAAGCCAAAACTATATGCAAGCCAAGGTTATGAGGAAGCAGAAACTATGAGTAAACAGGAAGCTGGCTGGCAGCAAGCAGAGAATAAAGCAGATGCCAGGAGCAGCTAAGCTCTCTTGGGCATTAGATGATGGAGGGAGCCGAGTCCATAGAGCTGCTTTGGCTCTTAAGACTTACAATAACCCCCTCATATGTGTATTTAGCCCCCTCCCCACTTCTTCAGATAACTTAAGTGAGTCTGGATTTTGCAATTCAAGGAACAAAATTAAATTAGCCAAACAGATCTGGCTCCACATTTTACCTTCCCACTTACTAACCACTTGGTTTTGGGCAAGTTAGTTAACCTGTGTCCCAGACTCCTCATAGATTGTCTTAAATGTGTATACCATATACCAACAAAAGTGCCAAACTGAACAAGTGGCAGTTGTTATAACTGTTTTTCCAGGTTTATAGTGGTGGTTTGTAGATTAAGGTGGGTAAACTGTGTAAATAACTGATGCTTAGTAAGTCTGGCTGACCATCAAAGAGCAGAAGCAAGGGTGTAGTTGAAGTTGACAAGAAATAAAAAGAGCAAATTTAGATAGAGGAAGGCCACCTTACTGATAACTGTTGAATACCCAAATGAATACACATTTTAAGGCTGTGTATACCACAGACTTAACTTTAAGAGGTCACAACAACAAAGTCTGGCAAACTCTCTGTTTCAATATTCTAGGTGTACGGAAATTTTCCTCCCATTTCTGTTTTTGTCCCGTTACCTTTAAAGAAGTTATGTGCTAGACTAGGGCCATGTCTGTATGAATGGAAAGACTGAACAGTATCAGAGATCACACTCTGTAAGGCAGGAGGAGTATACAAATAAGGATAATAAGGATGGAGCCATCAGTACCTGCAGAAGCCTGCAACATTGTAAAGATGAGACCTGGACTTAAAAGCGTTTGCATAACTGGAATTTGATACTTACAAGCAAGCATATGTATGACTGGAACTTGAAAATCTGAATTTAAAGGACATTTGTCCCATAGAAACAATTTTAAAGTGAGACTTTCATTTATAAGTCTTTCACATCTCATTTCACTTTCACAACAACCCTATAAGGTTGTAAGGGTTATCGGGCTCCAATTATAAATGAGAGAGAAAAAAGTAAGCCTGACTGACCCACCCACAGAGGTAGTAAGTAGCAAGCAAACATTAAAATCTAGACCTAGCTAGGGTTAAAAGACTCTGTCCTGCACTCCAACTCTATAATGCTATGTCTCCAAAAGGTCTAATAAATAATGCTCTAATTCCCAGGTGAGTACTTGTAACTCCTATAGCACCCAAGTTGCAAACATTATGTAATAAATGCCAGCTAAGTGGTCTAGACAATTATATGCAATAGGAGTCCGCAGGAAAAAGAGATCAATACAGGATATGTAACATGGGTGTGGGAAGCTCAGCTGTATAAATGTTTTCTTTGAGGGACATGGACAAAGAAGCACAGATAACCAGAAAAACAGAACTTGAGATAGAGAGGCCTAGGATGAGAGAGGACGTAGATTGGGGGTGATCATTGTGGAAATCATCACTAACCCATGAACTCTCTGAAGGGAGCAGATGATGAAAAGTCAAAACACTAGAGGACTCCCCATTCTGACACACACATCACTGAGCCTCACAGAAGAGAGGAACCTTTGAATTAAATTACTACAAGGAAAGTATGATGGGGAAGCTAAGCTTTGAAAGGAGGGAAAAATTGGGGGCAGGGAAGCTATCTAATGAGATAAGAACACCTCTATCAACAAAATAGACCTGTAGCAGGTTCTATTCCTCTGTCATTGCTAAAGCATTTCAAGCACGCTTTTTTTTTTAATTTGGGTCACATTAAAAACAAAGGAATTAAGAGGAAAATTCATCCAACATTATTTCAAATTGCAGTCTTTAATTAATAAAATATAACCACATAGTATTGGTTAGTGAAAGCAATTCACATCAAAAACCTATTTACATTTAGAGTATCAGTGGCTCACAAAGCCTCTAGCTTCCAGCAAAACAGCCAAAAAAAGAAAAAGAGAAAAAATATGAAGTCATCAGATTCTTTAAATTTCTGTTCTTTCCTGGTACAAGGTACAATTGATGAAATACTCTATTTCTAAAGTAGCAGAAATAGTTTCTATTATTTACTATTTTACTTTTTAAAAAAAATCTACAATTCTTATTCTAGACTTAAAGGCTCCCTAGACAGATATAAAATCACTTGTATATAAAAATGAAACCCCCTATAATAAAACTATAGCTCTGTGGCTATAATCCTAGAAGGTATATAGAAAACATAAACATAGACATATTCTGATGAGTTTTACCAGAGGCAATATTCTGATGATTCCTAAATCTAAGCTGGTGAACAAAACAGAAGAAATGGGCTTTGCCCTACTGTGCTTCTCTGCATAAAGTAATAAATAATACTATCATTTTCTTAGTAACTACTATATTCTAGGCACCGCACCCTCCCCTCTCTCTCTCTCTCTCTCTCTCTCTCTCTCTCTCTCTCTCTCTCTCTCTCTCTCTCTCTCACACACACACACACACACACACACACACACACCACGAGAGAAGAATAATTATCCCATTTTA
This sequence comes from Eidolon dupreanum, assembly GCA_028627145.1. NCBI lineage: Eukaryota > Metazoa > Chordata > Mammalia > Chiroptera > Pteropodidae > Eidolon > Eidolon dupreanum. The sequence continues at coordinate 115,206,323 of CM053503.1, forward strand.
CTGAAAACAGACTCAGAGATGTAAGTAACTTTCCTAAGGCCACAGATCCAATACTTAATGAAGCTGAGGTTTGAACCCAGGTTTCTCTAATTCTAAAGTCCCCTGCCTCTAATAGTACTAATGATAGTTATTATTACTATTACTCATGGATCAAGTCCAAACAGCATTGGCGAAAACCCTGGGTATGCATCTTAGCTTTGCCAAGTACCTCTATGTGACTCAGGCAAGTCACTTAAAAAAGGATATGCAATTACATAGAATTTCCATTCAGTCGAATATGAAGGTAAACTCTCCGATATTAAAATATATAGTTATAGTACAGATACATATTCTGGCACAACCTAGCTCCTAAATCTCATTGAACTGATAGTTGTTAAGGCATAACTTCTTTCTTGCAACTGGTTTTATTTTCTGGGATCGTTAGTGAGATGGAGCTGGGAGAGGGAAGAAAGAATAATCTTCTAGAAGCTGGCACAGTATTAGGTGAAAGGTATTTCCTAAATCTTGAACTGGAACTGAGAATGCATTTTCCCTCACAAAATAGTGGGAGACCATATTAGCAATTAGCTTCATAAGGGTAGTCACAGGTGCCTATAGGTCAACTCAAAATCCTAATCACCATTTAGGACATTTCTCTCTATGGCAAAACATCCTCCAAATTCAAAGCAAGTAACTTACAGTCAAAAGTTTTCAGATGTAATCTGTTCATAAGAAGTTACTGCCCTGCTCTTACAGAATAATAAAATTCGAAACTCACTCCAATTTCTGGCATAAAGGTTCTCTATAAGTTAAATTTCTTTTCCCAAGTTTTTATATATAAATAGGCACATAGGTTCTTATTCTTTCCAAAAAAGATCAAAGTAGGGAGTAGGGAGACTCTATAAATTAAAAATTCAAGATATTTGTTGTGGTTTGGTTTACACAACACTGAATTTGTATCTGTAGATCAAATTCTATAACAAAATATAGTGTGTTATGCTTAGTGAAATAAGTCAGAGAAAGACAAATAGTATATGATTTCACTTATATGTAGAATCTAAAAAAAAAAAAAAAACAAAATGAACAAACAAAACAGAAACAAATTCATAGATACGAAGAACAAATTGATGGTTGGCCAGATGGGAGGTGGGGTTAGAGGGCTAGGTGAAAAAGGTGAAGGGATTAAGAAGTAGAAATTGGTAGTTACAAAATAGTCATGGGAATGTAAAGTACAACACAGGGAATGTAGTCAATAATATTGTAATAATTATGTATGGTGCCAGGTGGGTACTAGACTAATCGGAGGGATTGCTTTGTAAATCATATAAATGTCTAAATACTATGCTGTACACATGAAACTACTGAATGTCAACTGTAATTGAGAAAACGTTTTTTTAATTTTTTAAAATTCTATAACAAAATAGAGTCAACTATGGATGAATATCTCAATCCTCTATATCCTTTGACTATGGAAATCTAGTATTGGAGCTGTTATTCTCCATTCCTGTAGGAAATCTATATGAAAATAAATGCTTATTTTCAGAATACATCAAGATAATTCAATAATTTTTCTGTGAATTATTGTAAAACTTATAATTTATGAAAAAATATATTAGGTGATCTTTGAAATTACAGCTTCTCTAAAGAGATGGGAGTAACATAATCATCTACTGTATGTGAGCAAACTATGGGTAACGGATAAGAACTGAGATAAGGAAGGGAGGGGCTGACATGCTGTGGAAATAGCTAATCACATCCACCTCTTACTATAAGCCCTGGGAAGAGACAAAAAGTACTCAGAAAATCAACAGAATTGTGGGAAAACTGGAGCAAAATTTAATCTCTAAGTCATGAAAAACAAAATTTGAACCTCCAATGACCATCTCCTTTCCACAAGTAAAAATAACTGTCTGAATAATTTGGACAGTATAGGGTGAACAACTGAACCTTACTTAAACAAACAAAACCCTCATATAAACTAAAAATGACAAAAGATTGTATCATAAGACACTCCTAAATGTTTGGGGAGACATAAGCAATGTCTACACAAAACCTGGGATCCATACCACAAGTTAGGTTTTAAAACATTCAAAACATGGAAGAGAAACAAACAAACAAACAAACAAACAAACATTCCCTTTCTCTTCGGTTGCCAAGCTCACCATTAAATTAGGTCTATTTCACCCGAAGAATAGTGTGACAGAATAATTAAGGACATCCTTTAAGAAAATGGGAATGCTGATAAGTTTTTCTCATTCTCCACTGAATTATAAATGTCAAAGTTCGAACAGGAAAATATAGAATTAGAAATGGATTTCTACTCAGTTGAATATGTATGAAGACAAACTTTCCCACATTAGATTATTTCAATAAGAGTTCTGAAATGAGATACATAAGAAGTTTACAAAAATTCCCCACCCTAAGTGTCTTTAAGAATGACCAGTTCTGGGTTATCTAATATACTTAACCCATGGGGCAAACTGATGACAGACCTGTGGCAAATTGATACTCCCCAAGCGAAGAGAAGGCAAATGAAAAAAAATTCTGATGTTGTCATGACAACATGACTGATCATGACATCAGCAATTCCTAATTCCAAACTATAAAGAACACGCCCAGAATGCTGACAATATATTACACGGATCCTCCCAGAACCACCCTCCCTTCACCTCCCAGTCTAATATTTGATCTAGCGACAAATGTGATGATGCTTCAACCAAAGGATTATTAAGCATTAAAATCCTGTTAAACTCTTCTAAGTTGGAGAAGGTGCCAGGAGCAAGATGTAGATAACTGCTGAAGATATTTTTCAGACCTACACACACACACACACACACACACACACACACACACACACACCGAGTCTATATATTTTCAAACCTATTTATAAAATATATTTTTTAAAAATACAGGTTTATATATATTAATACATAGAAGCAGAATGAAAGTATAAAATGTTACAATTTATGAAATGCTTTATTACACATTATCTCCTTTAAAATCTCAGGGAAGGAGGCAGGGCAGGCATTCCTCATTCTCCACTTATTTTTGGACAGATGAGATAGCCTCAAGTAAGGTAAATAACTTTCCCTGGGTCAATAAATATTTCAGTAACAGAATGAATGTTATTGTCTCTCATGGACGCCTTGACGAATAATAAATTCATTCTATCTATCCATATTCAGCCATACAGTGTAGAATGTTCTTTGTTAAATGGCCTCCAAACCTGAACCTATCCATCATATTTCTACCCCGGGACTAGAGTCTATGTCTTCTGTAGATTATATTGTGTTCTTCTCTGTAGTCTATACTGCCCCACCCATAATGTGAGGGTGGAGTCCTACTTGAGCTTTAACAATCTTATAAGATTACTTAAGCTGACTGTAAATCTCTAATAAGTTATTAACCCATTACCCTACACACAGTGGGTTTTGTTGGAGGCATGAATGAAAATAGAAGCTAGCTTTCATATACACACAAACATGAATGGCAGAAATTATAATATTTACCTTCTTTTCGAAACGATTTTCCGAAGTTAGAGCTTGATGAAGGAGTGATCAAATTTTAAAGAATATGATTTATAGATTATCTTAAACATAGTGAATTTGCATCCTAATCTTTAGATCACTTGGGATGTGATGGGTTAAAACGAATGTTGCATTTTGCATCTGTGTGTGACTGATTAAGGAAATGAGATTCCACAACGAAATGGTTTCTCTTGACCTCAACTATTACTATCAGAATAAATCTTGTTTTACTTTTTGTGAAAAGAGAAATGTCCTATTCATCTCTCTGAAATCAGTTTCCTTATAAATATGTGGATGTAAAACTGTATGCCATGCAATCTAAGACACTGCTGACTATATGATGCTTGACGATTACTGAGATGATACATTTGAAGAAACGGACAACAGTATTATAAGATGTCATAAATTATAAGATATGTACTGATTTCGGAGATGTTGAAATGTGAAAAAAAGCGAGTCTTAGAATCTCTGCAGTATGGCACACAGGTGCATGAACACATGTGTGCAAGTGCACACATATGTTCTTATTCATAGCCTAGGCTTGAGAAATATATTTTTCAAGCACTCATTTTTAACCATCTGAAGAACAAAGAACTACTAAGTGGTTACAAGTAAGTGACTCACACACTCAGTTTTTCCAGGAAGATCTGACATTATCTCTCACCACTACTGGACACGGTTTCCACCAGGTAGAAGGAGAAACTTTACCCTAATTTCACGATAGCATCCTTCACAAAGGAACAAGCTGAGCTGTTTGCTTTCCTCCTCTACCATCCCTCCTACACAATCACATCAAATTACACTCATAGTGTTTTAGATATAAAACACCTTCATATAATAAGGTTAAAGGGAGATGAATATCAGTCAATCAGTAGATATTTACCAAATTTCTCCAATCCACACTTCTTGCTATTGGTGCTTTATAGTTGCCAGGTGCAAATATAACTTGATAACATTCATCTTGGGCATTTAGCAAATGGACACACACACTCAAAAAAATCAGTCATCAGTGTTGTTCTCGCACACAGAACCAATTCCGACCTATGAGTCTTATAGATTCCCATCTTTTGGCAGGACCTGGAGTGCTAGCTCACAGTCTTTCTAAGGATTCAGACTGGAAAAGAAATTTTTACGTCAATCAGATAAGTCAGATCAAAAGACATATCTAAAGTGATATGAAATTACAAAGTGAATCAAAAGCAAAAACTTAGCAGGTAAGATGACCTAGTTATAGGAGATGTAAATGGTTCACACTAGAAGCAGTGACTATTAGATGTTAGTATCTGATATTTCATATTTGTTCAGGAATGACTAGTCCCTTTGCATTTCCTCCTTCTTCCTTATGTAAGTTTCCTTTTAGTCATCTCACTGCTGGTATGAAGATAAAGCTGATATGAAAAAGTAAAACAAACTGGTCAATTTATTAATGACTACAGGTTGGTCAAACCGAAGCTCAGAGATTATATATGAATTTCATGTATCTGCAATGTTTTCCTTTATTGTAATATTATAACTGACTTCACACTGAAAATTACCTTAAAAGAATTATTAACACATTAAACCACTAATATAACCTAAGCCCTAACTCGGGGCCTGGTAAATATTAAGCATCCATATATTGGTTCAATGAATATATGAATGAATGAATAAACATCTTTAAAATGCATGCAAGTCCTATTCAAACATATTATTCCACGAAAGTAAAACAAGCTTATGATTTTGAGATATGTTAATTCAATGACTAATTATAAATTCCAACTTATTAGCCAAACTTCTTCAGTATTAAAGAACATCATTCCAGGGTCTGTAATTCATGATCTCTTGAGTGATTTTAAAAATATATTCCATTCTAAGGGCTCTTTTAAGAAGTTTTAGAATTCACTTAAGCTATTTACCAGGGACATCATTAAGTACATCAGGCTATAAAATATTGCAAATCACTGTAGTAATTGTTTTTCCTGTTTCTATATCTGCCTCCTTTATTTAAAAAAATCTGAATTTTTTTAAGTAGGTGTATAAACTCTTATAATTGAAAATCATGTAATTTATTTTGTTCTATCACAGTAATGTTTTTTAAAATTCTGTTAGTAAATAAGAATGGGCAAATTGTTGATAATTGTTGATAATTGTTGAACAATTCTTTCTAATTTAGTGTATGTCAGAAAATTTCCACAGTTAATGTGTTTTTAGATGATAGTGTACTAAAAGCCTTGTGAGGTTGATTTTCAGAGGATTCAAAAAATCAAAGCAAATTGACACTTGGTGCTCCAACACCTACACAGTGACTATTAGCTGGTTATAAATTTTCTTTTACTACTTTATGTGTACATTTTCCCCTTCTCCATGAATCTAAAGAAGGAAAAAAATAACATTTAAAAAGTTGAGATCTAAGACTACAGCCTGTATAGTACAAAGGTAAAACAATGACTCCATTAGAAAATGCTACAAAGTCAAGTGATGAAACAGATAGAATTCCACCAATTTCTACCCTAGGCAGTAAAAATGCACTATTTTTAAATGAGCAGCATCTCTATGGTTCTTACTGACTCTCTCTATTCTTTTTCCATATCTTTTATCTATAGTTTCCTCCAACTAGAATTGCTGGAACGTCTTCTGTTTCTCCCTCTGTTGCTCTCTCCTTATCTATTCCAAACTGTAATGCACACTGTTTCTAGAATAATTTTTTATGATCTCTTTGGTTATCATTCTATTTCCTAAAACTCCCACATCAAATGCAAATTTCTGAGCATCACATGAAAAGAATCCTACTTTCTAACTCCTTTCCCCCTTTACTTCTCTTCCAGCTATGATATGTATTCTGGCTTCCCATGAACTCTTTTCTGGCCCTAAGTTTTGTGAGGAAACAGCCTCTGTTTTTCCATCAGCCAAACCACATTCATCCCTCCCACTGTTGACTCTGTTGAAATCACAGCTCATGGTTCACCCTCTGTGAGTTTTTCTACTCCCATCTATTTTCCAAGACCTCTTACTATATTTTCTAATGACCGTATTAATGGCTAAATCAGGTCAACTTAGTATGTTTCTATGTGAGCTCCTCTACAGAAGAAATCATGGCCAAGATTTTCCATGTACTTTCCACTATTTACTACATAGGAAAGTAAGCACTTATTGACCTGGCTTCACCATAAATCACTTGTTCTCAGACCCTTTCAATTCCAGCACACCTGAAGAACAGTCTATATTCCCATCAGTCATTGTCTGACTTCTATACAATTCTAAGTCAGATGTGATGAGGACACACACTCCCATTCTTATCTAAAAAACAATGCTATAAAGAATGAACCACAGAGTGATTACCGGGACCCAGAAAAGATAAGTGCTCCTGCACTTGAATGCATGTGTCTGTGATATTCTCTCTCTCTCTCTTTCTCTCTCTCTCTCTCTCTCTCTCTCTCTCTCTCTCTCTCTGTCCCCTCCCTATATAATATATATATATATTATGTATCTACTTTATAATAGATATATCTATGACATATATTATAGATCTATAATGCTTTGCTATTTAAAAAAAAAAGAAGCCTTTCTATAACGTACATGAAAATTACAGCCTCCTGCCCTAAAAGAGCTTATGAATGATTAAATGTTTGCTCAGATGAGCAAGTATTTATTAAAACCCAAGATGGTACCAAAATGTACCCCAGAATGATTAAAGTAGCTGAGCATTACTTTCCCCTGATGATACAACTTCTCCTGAAACTCCATTTGACTCTTCTGTCTTCCCCATACCAAGAGGCATGTGCCTCTTCCTCGTTCTTCTACCAGGCAAAATAGCACAGCCCTTGAAATGAACTCTATCTAGTTCTATGACCTACGAGATTGCCACTGCCATTTATAGTATGGGCTAGTTGACAGGCATCGGCTTTCAGTGAAAACTGCCATGTTCAAAAGACAATTCTACCACTTGGTAACTCAGCAATCTTCACCTAAATGTATTTAATTGTAAAAAAAGAAAAGACAGTAACATTTCCCTTATAGAATTTTGGGGAGAAACAATGACACTTCAATTTCTTAAATTACAAATATTAGTTATTATCATTTACTTAGCACAAATTTATTTACCTTCAGATAATTTAACACATAGCTAAGAGCTTTCCCTAGGTGATAATTTCAGCTAAAACCCCAACCTTACAGGTCCTTGAACTTCAAGAAAACCTGCATATCCACTTTACTTCATGTCATCAAGTTCTGAAATTCCTATTCTTTCATTTATTCTGCACTCTCATTAATAAGAATAATAGTATTAGATAACATTTTTGAGTGTGCAATATGTGCCAGACATCGTTATAAGTATTTTATAGGAATTGCTTCATTAATCTTCACACCAGCATTATTCTTTGCATTCCAGATGTGGAAAGAAGCTTCCCCTTCATTCTCTTTATTCTTGCATTCCTCTATCAGGTCGCCACCATCATCAACAGCAACCCCTCCACAGACTTAACGTACTTCCAACCAATCTAAGTCTCCAAATCAGGCAACGCAAGTTGGTTATTTCTAGTACCCAGCATCCATATATAGCCTTTTCATTTTTTCAGATGAGCACTTTTGACCATCAGATTTTTCTATTCTTCCTCCTGAGTTGCTGACAACTGCAAGTCTTAACTATGCTCATTGACTTCACTAAAAATTCATTTAAGCCTAGCATTCATTTTATTCATTTCCAAGTGGCTCCCTACTCCATCCCACACAGAATTAATTCCAAACCTTTATTTTCTCTCAAACTCTCAATCTCACTCTTCATTACCAAATAATAAGGCAGACGTTTGACCTTACTTGCATGAACTTTCTTTAGTTCTTTCTCAAATACGTGTGTGTGTGTGTATTTTTTCTTGGTATTCTTCTCTACCTAGTAGTAGAAATATTCCTAATATTTTCACAATGTAGATCTCCATTTGTATCCTTGATTTTAAATGAATTTCTCTGTTACTTCCTTTCCCTATCACCTTCACCTGTCTCTCCAACCCAATTTCTGTACTGACTTTTTCTTTCTTTCATTTTTCTTGGCTACTTTTTATTTTTACTATAAAAGTAATACATTAACATATTTTTTTAGAAGAAGAGTAGATGCAATAGCTTCCCCCATCCCCCCTAAAATTAATCAGCTCAAGTCTTCTCTATCCTAAAAAAAGGAAAGTGCTTCTTAAGCTATTTCATTCCTTTTCTCTTACATTGCCAGAGTTCCATAAAGACCGTTCATCAGTGGAAGTATGTAGGTCTTCACTTTCGACTCTAGTTTAGAATACGGTAATTTGGCTTCTGGCCCCCACTACTCACCCATACTGTCTCTTAGTTCATATCCAACATGACTTAGTTTTGTAATTCACCATCATGGAATTCGAAGATACCTGCTCTTTTGGTTGTCCTTCTTTGGCCAGCCTCTTTTTCCTCTGCTCTAGATTCTTTTCCATCTATGAGCTTATCCACGACAAGCACTTCAGTAATCACCCTGAACAACAGGGTCTGCATCTAGAGAGTCAATCTTCGCTTTTCTCTCTAGGGATCCAGATTCATGGTTCGAACTTCTCTGAGCCTCTATGTCCCCTGGTCAGCATTTGCTGCTTTGTCTCTTTCTGATGTCGCCACTGAAATCTATACGCTGCCTATTATGGCCACTTGTAGTGTACTTTGGTTATATTTACCTGTGCATTTCACTGAAATCTAAGCTTATTAAGAGCTTGAACTCTAGCACAATGCCTAGCACACAGCTGCATCTCTATAAGCACAAGTTATTTTAAATTTATTGACTTATGAGCCCAAGAAAAAAAGTTCAATTTTCATTAATTTTAAGAGAAAATTTTCCCCATTCTCACGTAGCACTTTTATTTTCTATTTTGTTTTGTTTTCACACAGAATGTCTTCAGAATCTGAGAGCACTTCTTCTCTAATGAGGGAAAATGTTCTCTAATGCATTTGGGAATGCTGATCATTTCCAAAGTGCAGGAGGAATGAAAGCCCCATTAACTGGGCTCTAACAGAGAAATGAATATTGGACATATTCATGCTGTAAGAGGGAAAGCTCAGCAACTGAATTTTAAACTGCTTTTCAGTTCTTTTTCAAACCAACTTTTAGTTGAAAACTTTTCAATGAAAATAATAATTAAACATTTGGGTCTAATAATGTCTACCATCTACTCATAAACTACTATACCAATGGCAGAATTTAGTAAAGATTTTATAGAATGAATCTGAATATATCTTTTATATTAAAAAAAAAAAAAGCTAGGAAAGGAATGAAGTACTGAGAAATCTTTCCTGGTGTTTATTTTTATACTCAATCTTGATTCCTGGGTGCATTATGGTCAACAAAACAACCACTTCATGTCTTAGCATTTGAAGTTAAATGATCTCTATCCCCAATAGTATGTATGTATAGCTGCTTAAATGGGGCGGTATGAAGTAGGAGGATTTAAAGGCTCTTATATTTTTTTAATGGGATAGGCCGAACTCTCTATGTTAAACATAAACACTTCAGTGCCTGTGTAAACAAATAATTTCTTACTACTATTACAGTAACTTCTTTTTAACCCAAAGAGAGATGATCAGGTCTCTTAAAATTTTCAAAGTATCTTTTCTCTTCCAGTTGCCTCTTAGTTATTTTATATCTTAACAGCTCATTTACAAGTTTGATTTAAACAGAAGGTAACTTACTTTTTAAATTCCCTAACAATGTTCCTCATCTATTCATTCAATCAATTATTTCCAGGGAGCCTACAATAGTCAAACCTGTTGGGTGCTGCACACAGAGAGGGAGGCCAGGAGGTCACCGAGGGGCCATGACTAAGCTGAAGATGGGAGGAAACAGAAACAGTGAGATAGAGGAATCATCACTTGTAATAGTGACTCACAGGGCAGGGATTTTCAACTATGAGACTCAGAGGAGTGAAAGAATGAGATCCCAGTAGATAGTAAGAAGCAACATATCCAGACTCAGAAAACAACTAAACAAAGAGCAACTGGGTAACAGAAATGGTAGAAATTCAAGAGGCAAAACTCTAAATTCTGGATCTTGAATTTGTGCTTTGCACTAAGAACAAACATCCAACTGGTCTCTATGAGGCCCAAGGCCACTATGGTTCCCGCCAATCCTGAGGCCTGGGAAGACAGCTTTCCTGGGTTCCCTTGAGGTCTGGTCTCATAACTGAGATTCAGATGCCCTTATATATTCTTAGAATAATCCCACTCTCATAACTTAACATAAAGAGTAGCGTGTCTCTATTACCACAATCAAAAGCATCTTGATAAACAAATACTAATGCAGTTTTATAAGAAACCGCTTCTTGGAAGTTAGCACTTGGCAACAGCAAGTCATTGCAAGAGGGAAATAATCTGATGTCAGGCGGCACCACCCACTTATTTAAGACAAGTTACTAAATTATTTCCATTTCTTTCAAATCTTTTATTATTAAAAAAATTGCCCTAATTGTATCTACATGATCATCTTTCTTATTATCTAATTAAAGTGTTGCCCGATGTCCAAATATAAACCCCAAGCTTCTCACATACAATCTGAGCTGTCTAGAATTCTTTAAAAGGAATTACAAGATGTAGGCTACTCCCTTTCAATACACACAAAAACCCACATACAAATTAGACTCTCCTTCATCAAATTTAAACAATGTCTTTAATGTTTATATATTTTAATGTCTAAAATAAACTATAATTTGATATATGAGATGTTATTTGTTGCAAATTTTTCTTTAAAGTGTCTATATGGTATATTGTTTGAGACTTACGGATTCTGTTTTCATTTTAAGTGTACATGTTTTAAATCAAAAGAGGCACTTTTTTTGTTATTAGAAGCCAAAAGATTTGTGATAAGATGGTCTCAAGGGTTGTGTTATATTTTAGGAATGAGCACTTCCTGTCCAGATTTGTGCCGCCACCCCATTCCTGGTGACTTCTAAACATCCTAGGGTCACAGGGGCTCCTCTTTAATTAGTACCTCACTGGAGGGAGGGGAGCATGTCAAGAGGAAAAGAATGCACGAAGACATTATAAATAAAGGTCTTCAAGGCAACTTAGTGATTTGGTTAAGGAATGAAAAAAAAAGCTTAGCTCCCTTTTGTTACCAAAGTAAAGCCGAAAATGGTTTTGATTCCTCAAATTGAGAAGGCTGGAATTTTTATGTATGTTTGTTAATTCTGGTTAATGTGCTAAACTTTCTCTCTATTTCAATTTTATATCCTTGATTTAAAACTCTGTATTCATTGTTTAGAAAACAAAAGAGTGATTCATATTAAAAAAATGATTCAGTAAAAATTTTCCATCTAAGACATGATACTATTAAGGTTTAGCAATATCAAAGTTATACTGATACATTTTCTTTTTTAAAATAAAGAAGTACAATATTTGAAAGTAAAAGTCAGTAATACCTATCTAAAATATATTTTGAAAATAGATATTAAATAGCTAAAACTGTACCGTGTGTGTGTGTGTGTGTGTGTGTGTGTGTGTGTGTGTAATCAACTAATCTTATGAGGTGAGGAACAAAAATTCTATTTAAAATAGGCTCACTACAATGAATGAATGAATAAGTGAATGAATGAGTAAAACTAAATAAAATATAAATTTTGTCTAAAACTTAAGAATAACAATTCAAAAATTCTGGAAATCCTACATATAAATATTTTTATGTATATCTCCATATCTATCTATCTCTATCTTTGAGTATGTGTAGATAGATACAGAATTTGAGTCTATACAAATACAATCCCAAAGAGAATTATATTTTCATAACAACAAAGAGTAAAATTCTTGGAAATTAAGACAGTTATATGTTTGAATAAGCAATGTTTTTAGATTTTTAAATCTTCATTAAAAACATTGATTCTGGGGAGGAGGTAGGTGGGGTAAAGGGGTCAAATATAGAGGGGAAGGGGGAGGGCGAAGTGGGTAAGTATATGGTAGCTAAAGGAAACTGGACTTTGGGTGGTAATCACAATAGACTATACAGATGTCAAATTATAATGTACATCTGAAAATTATATAATTATATTAACCAATGTTATCACAATAAAATTAATTTTAAAAAGAAATGTTAAAAGAAAGATAATCAACAACAACAACAAAAAAACACTGATTCTGATTAATGGTTTCTATTGGCTACTATTTACAAGAAATCACTTCAGCAGGGTGCCTGTGTCTAGTTTCAGAATCACATATTACACTCGCCCTACAGGATTACGTTCCAGACAAGTTCGCATGTTAAGTTGAATTTCATTCTCTTCAGGAAGTGACTTTTACTCAAGATTGAATACAGCTGTTAGCGCAGACCACTGTTCCAAAAACATTTCTATGAGAACTGGAATGAAATATAAAAGAAAACACCATTTTAAGAATTGCAAATTAACTTTCATTATTCCAAATCTAAGCGACTAAACAGGAGGGAAATTTCTAGTCTCAGTTGTTAGGTTTTTAGAAACATTCAAAAGAAAACATACAGGGTACTTTAAAGATGGCTATAAGACTTTCCATGTACTTTTGTAGCCTCCATATTTTAATAACCAGATCACGTTTGTTTACAGCAAATTTAGTGCCTCATTTTTTGTTTCAAACATTAATATTAAACTAACACTTAATTTTTTCTTTATGATGCAGCTTGTCTTTCTGCCTTTATATTCACAGAAATAAAGCCTGGCAAATAAAGTGGGGCCTCAACAGAGGAAATGCTGCCAGCTAAAAACACCGGATGTAATCGAGACCACAAGAGACACATACTTGGTTATACACGTCGGACTAAAAAGAGGTATTGGAAAGAAACAAAGTGTAACTTTTTATTAGATGGTTTAATAGTTTTTGTGAAATATCACTAGTTCATAGTTTACACCCAAACAAAACAAAATCTGTGGGAATTATTCTGATAATCTTAGGTTCTGCTTTCTGAAGCATTACAAGAAAAAAAAGAAAAAAAAATCTATGGATTCTTACCACCATCCCTGGCCATTCTATCTCTGTGAAAGGAGAAGAGTGGGATGAAGGCCGCAGCCTCCCAGACAAGACAATGCAGTACAAGTAACTTGGATCAACTGCAGCAAATAATTGAGAAAATAGCATGAGTAAAAATGTCTCTTCTGATGTCTTTCCTTTTTTAAAAAATCAGAATAAATGTGCCTGTAAATGGACAGATAACAAGTAAGTTAATAAGCGTTATTAACTCTGGCAGTGGGGCAGGGATAGGAAAACTCCATTTACAAAGTCTATAGCTGTTTTTCTATTCCCACCCTTTGACGCTGTGCTTCCGTTTGTCCAGAATGATGGTGATAGCTATGAGGAATACTGTTTCCCACTGGCTATGGAAACACACATGTGAACTTTTTTTAAAGAGGAAAGCATAAGGCTTCGGCATCTCTATTTTTTTTAGTTTAACTTTTTATTTTGGCTGTCAGTGCTTTCAAGCTTTACATTGCAATAGCTACCTATTACTCTCTAAAAATATTTGCTGTTAAATATTTTTCTTTTCAAAAAAATGATTCTTCAGGCAAAAATAAAAATTCAATTTACTTTTAAATCAGGGAACAGGTTTTTAGTTGTCAAAATAGAATATTTTTTACTTAAAAGCTTGATTGATGGGACCAGTCAGCAGTTTTTATGCTTTAAAAGTTAAAAGGAAGTCTTTCACTTTTTTTCATGTAATATGATCAAGAAGGGGGACATTTCTCATAAGAGATAAGAAAATCCTACAATAACTCACACAGGAGAAAACATACATCTCAGTAAGAACAAGCCATTCTTGAAACTGTATTCTGTTATATATGTCAGCCATCTTATTTCAAGCAAGCTCTTTGAAAAAAAATAATAAGAAAGCCTTTTGCCACTAGAGGGAGTTCAAAATTCCCTTTGTAACAATAAATACGTAGAGTGAATTTAACTTCTGACACAATAAAAAGTATGATTGTAGTACATTTCTTTTTTAGTAAACAATAAGACTAAATCAGGAATTAGATTTTTTTGTGGGGGGATATAGTTCCCCCTTCAACTATAATAACTACTGTGAATATAAGTGATGATTATTATGCACAGTACATTTAGATTTAAAACGACTTAAAAATTTTCATCTCTGGAAGTAGTGTAGGTCAAGAGTTTAGTTCTAATTGTTTATTCATCAAGAATAGAATCTTTTAATCAAGCTGTACTTAATAACTGTGATAGCATGTTCCATAGATGCTGCAACGATCCCTCTCATTCTGCATATGCTTTTCCAATGTGACTTTGTCCTCTTCGGTCTAGAGCTGGAACCTATTTACCCTATCCCTGAGTGTGGGATGGCTCCATAATGGACCAGAAGAATGTAAAAGTACTGCTGAGTGACTTGTTGGTCTAGGTCTTAAGAGGTCTTCAGCCAACGGCCACATAAAGGAATCCAGGTTTGTCTGCTATCCAGGTAAGAGAGCCCATACAGAGAAAGGTCCTGCAGAATGAGAATTCGGGTAGAGACGAAAGAATGGAAGCACTCCAGCCAAAAGCCAGACAACTGCAAGGCACGGAAATATGTCCATCTTGGGCATTCCATCTGCAGTGGAGCTCCCAACTATATGCAACTGTGTGAGTGACCCCAAGTCACAGGGAGCAGAAGACCCACCCAGCTGATCCCAGCCAACGCAGGGAACTGTGCAAAATAAAAAATCACTGTTTTGAATTTGAGGTGGTTTGTTCCTCAGTAATAGATAACTGAAACAGTAATACCAGTAAATACATTTGTATGATGCTCTATAGTTTGTAAAAGCCTTTTCATATCCACAGTCTCCCATAGGCCAATCATGCAGTAGGAAACTGGGTCAGAAGTTAAACACTCTGCCCAAGAGCTGAGTGTCTAAAAGCAAATACAAAGTTTACATTTAAAAGAGAGATGTTTCTCATAAGAAAATACCGTATCTCTGTTTTTTATTTTGTATCTAGATAGCGATTACCAAACACTATTCTTTCCAGTGTTTCCTTTTCAGTGAGCACTGATTAATCTAAACAATTTATTAATTTCTATTAGTCCTAAGGATTTGAAAAGCAAAAATAACCTTTCTAGACCTCTGCTTCTTTATTTATGCACACCTTAATTTTGTGCTGATGTTTAAGAAATGTTCATCATTTAGAAGTTCTAGGCATAAAGCACTAATATCTTCAAGCAATATCATAAGCTGGTTTTTTAAATTTGAAAAGATCCTTAAAAAATTCTTGCCTTCCTTGTTCTCACTGCATTCACAAATTCTACAACTCTCTGAGTTCCAGTTCAACAAAATAATGATTGGACACCTAGCACCAAGTCCTTTGCATTTTGCTTATGATTGATATGGACAAACAGTTTTAGCAACTGAAAAACTTTGGGATTCTTCCCTTTGATAGTTAAGTGTTTAGGGAAAGGGCTGGTGTTGTGCGTGATAGGGGAATAGTTTCAGAACTCAAGAAAGGCCTATATCACCTAAGCAATAGTCCAAGATTAAATTCGGAAGAGATGATTGCTAGAAATCGGTTTCTCAGAATAAACTAAGTGGTCCACGTCCAAGACAGAATAAAATTCAAATTTTGACAGCCTGGGATCCAGACTGGTGGTCCTTGAACTTACTAGTCAGTTTCTTTTCTGAGGAGGCATCTCATTACCTTTAGGTAGAGAGGTTCCAATTACCTGTATTAAATCATGCAACTTCCTCTTTCCTCCCAACAGTCACGGTACAAATGAGAGTGAGTGCAAATGTAAGTTACAGAAGCTGAAAGCTGGAAGGTGTTAGGAATTAGTTGAATAAATATGTAGGTTAAACATCTACTTTATAACTTTCAGTGACTGTTTCTTGATTTTAGGCTAAAGAACCAAATCCTTCGGATGGCCCGCAAATCCCTGCAAGATTTGAAGGCTATCTATTCCTCTAGCACTATCTTCCACCATTCTCCTTCCTCATCCATTAAGTTCCAGGTATTCTGGTCTTTTGACTTTTCAAATCTGCAAGGCAACCTATCCAGAAACATGCTTTACACACGCTGTTCCCTTGGCATGAAATTCTCTCTTCTACCTCTGCCTGGTTAACTCTTACCACACTGTACACCTGCTTTTCTGGACACGTCAAGTAGCCATTTAAATGATTATTTAATGCCCATCCCCTGATGAAAGCTTCTTGAGATAGGGGGTCATATCTGTTCTGCTCATTGTTTTTTCATCAGTGTCTTTTATAATTGAGTATATAGTAAATACTATTGATTAAATATGAATCTATTAAATTTAAGAAACTGAAAAATACGTATCTATGCATAAACATACAATGTTATGCTGTATTATATTATAGGTACTTCTGAAGGTACAAAGAAGAATTTGACAGTTTCAATAAGAAAGAGATATGTACAAATGACCAAGTGGCCAAGCAAAACCTGACGCATAGTAATATGATAGAGATCTAAACAATATATAGTGGGAGAACAGGAAAAAGGAGATTTACCAACCCTGCCCAAGAAAAGTCCCTACCTAAATCCACATACAAGGAATGTAAAATGCTTGGGAGTGGGGAGAGAGCATGCAGGTCATGCAGGTAGCCTGGGTGCTACTGACCAAGGAGCCAGAGCTCTGGGGAAAGCTCGGCCTGCCGCTACCCCGCAGGGAAAGCTTTGCGATATGTTGATGTGTCATGATGGCAATTGCTAAACAATGATGACAAGCATTTCCTTTAATCGTTTTCGCATTCTGGACAGATATGCTAAGTGGCCTGCCCAACTACCTAGAACAAAACAGAATTAGACCTGGGGCATCACCCTTATTGCCCAATCCTCAAGTATTTCACATCATGTGGGAAGTCCAATGAGATGACATATGAGCTACTCTTCTCTTCTGAGGTTCGTGGCTCCTGGCTAACTGGCCTGATCTCCTGGGAAAGTTCTTATTCTCACGAGTTATGATACAAAGGTAGAAAAATATGCTTAAAACAAGTCTGTTCACAGATTCAAGTTTTCGGCAACAAAACTTCATTTTTAGTTTCACAATTAAAATTACTGAAATTTGGTTCATGTACCAAACATTAAGTGACATTAAGAAATAATTCTGTCTCCTGACTTTGCATAAATTATGTCAATGTTAAGGTGAAAAATAGGCTTTCATTATGGAATTCTCGTTTGGTAAGCTACAGTGCTTACACAAATGTTTCTGGTTCTGCTCTGAAGAAATGCAGCATGGTTTTGAAGACTGTTCTTTTTTATACCACGTCTCCACGGTGCTATATCTTAAAGTCTTTTGGGCCAACTATTCAACGTAAGTAAATTTTAGTTCCTAAGAATATTTAAATATCAGTCTCTCAACATGAACCACTATGATTTAAAAGCAGTTTGGAATACCCACAAACAGGCCTGTGAAACTAAACTGTGCTTCCTAAGTAGGGAATTGTGCAATCCTCGTTTACTTTGTATTATATGATAAGGACTTGGCGCCTAATCATTTCAATCTCACATTTTTTATGACCCCTTGTTGAAAGTCAATATTTTAATTGGCATATATCAAGATCCAAACATATCTGGGATCAGAAATTCTGTTTAAACTGAGAAAAGGGCACATACTACTTCAAATGACCTAGATATGAGCACGGTAGCCTAATTTTCATTTACAGAAAGCAGTTTGTAATAAAGTGAAAATTTAGAAGCAATGAAACAACACTCAATAGAAACAGTGTAGTCATTAGGGCATGAGAAAGATTTAGCTAACACATCATTCCAGTACACTTAAACAACAGATAAAACCACCTCTACAGCCGCTGCTTTGGGCAATAGATATTAAATTAAATTCAAAAGTATTTCAAAACTCATGCTCTAGTCAAGAGTTCCAGCCCATTCAATTACCAACTATTTCAACAACACTACTAAAACCAAGATACACTGTTGCCTCACCTGGGGGGGGGGGGAAGACACGCTGGACATGAATTTGACATCTTCTTTTCCCATTGCACAACCAAAACAAGCATGAAAGAAACAGCCTTTGGGTGAGATAGCCAGAAGAAAAAACAACAACATACAAGTTACAAAATAGCCTATAATAGTAATATCCATTAGAAATTTCTACATGTATACTGTCCAATGCAGTAGCCACTAGTCACATGTGGCTAGTGAGCACCAGAAATGTGACTAGTGTTGACTAAGGAAATGAATTTTTAATTCTAATTAATATAGATTGAAAATTAAATAGTCACATGTAGCTAATAGCTACTGTATTACACAGCCAAGGGCTATATTTTACTGAATTCCTGAAAAATAAAGAAGTAAACTATTTTATACCATCAGTTATTAAATGTGGCGATTGTTTTATGGCCAGCAGGAGTCTAGAATTAATTTTTACCTGATGATTATCTAATGATCTTTTAAAATACTTATTAACTTGGTCATGAAAAGGATCTTTAACCACAAGTAAGTAAAGGTACTGTCTAGGAAGACCAGAAATGACAGCATCGGGGCCGAGGAACAAGCCCAATCCTGAGTCCAGCGGTTACTGTTCCGCCACGTTACCCACCTTTTCCAGGGAATGAAACATTTAATGCAAACTGATAATCTGGCCAGGGCAGTTCAGCCTGATCCAAACTTTCTACATAACCAGCAGAACTAAGTAGAACTAAAAAAGGAAATTCAGTCTTGTTAACTCTCTCTGGAAATGATTAGTATTATTTTAAATTATGTCTGTGACTTAACTAGATATCGTACTGCAAACACCCTCTAACAAAACTTGAGCCTCTTTGGGGAAATACATATGTATTTTTAATTTGAGTTCTTCTTCACTTTTTTTCAGTATCTCTATACTTCTTTTAGTACCCAGTTATCATAACATATGTGTAGCTCTGATTACTTTTATTCATTTAATTTCACAAACAGTCTGAGGTACGCAGAGTAGAAATTATTCTCCTCATTTTATAGATTGAGAAAAAGGTGTGAAGTTAAATAACTTGCCAAAGGTGACCAGAACATCAATCTTCTAGTTCCTGTTCTATGGATCTTTCTTCAGAATATTTAATACACAACTGTCATATGTTATGATGTAATAACAAAAATGCAATAATAATATCAGACTTTTATGTTCACCAAGACACAGTCTAGTCTTTGTATTAGGGGGGATTTTTGCATGAGAATGCCAGCCTTATTTTTCCATCTAAAAAAGGCACTTATTATCAAGATCGTCTCTGGCTATAAGAAAATGGACATAAACCACTCATCCTGGAAGTAAGAAGAAAAATAATAAGTGTCTGATAGTCAACTAAAGTACAATAATTAGAAATCTAGAATTATTTTCAGACTTAATCTAAATTTCTTAAGACTATCCTAAAAATCAAGAATGCATTCATAACAGTATCCCAAAGATTTACAATGTATAAATAAATGTTCCATCGATAGTCAAGTTACTACTTAATAAGCATTGATAAATGGAGAGGGAGATGGGGTGGGGGAGAAATTTTGTTCAATATTATTGGATTTATAAAGTCATGTCCATGTAACAATCCATCAAGAAAAGATTCATAATCTTCACTGTAGCAGCCCACCTTATTAGTACAAATAAAATTGTCAATTTTTCTAAAATTGTCCCTTCTAATTTAAGTTACATATATAAATGTGATAGATAATCTCAGCCACCATTAATTCCTTCCCTTACTGTACTTGCATGCCATTCCAGCCATCAAGAGGTGGAACCTATCTCACTTCTTCTAGAATCTGAGCAGGCAGGATGACTTGCTTTGGACAATAAAATGGGGTAGAAGTGATGCTGTGCCTAGCCGCTTCCACTTTTCCTCTTGGAAGCTAGCCACATGTAAGAAGTCCACATATCCTGAGACTACTGTCCAGTGAGAAAGGCCAAGCTACCTAGGTAGAGAGAAAAAGGATAAATGCAGAAGAGGCACTGGCTATTAGAAGTGAAACCTTTGCAACCTTCTAGCTCATTCAAGCCAACAGCTGAATGCAGCTGAGTGAATGAACCCAGAAGAATCCAGCCCAGCTGATGACACGTGGAGTGGCCAAAACCTGTCCAGATTTCCTGAGCCACAGAATCATGAGAAATTATAAATTATTGTTTTAAGCTATGAAGTTTTTGGTTGATTTGTTATGTTATCTATTCCATACTTTATCACCAAACTTGCTCCTTCTACTTTTTTATTCTGAATAAAAGAAATAATGTGGAAGTTTCTGTGCCCATATTCACTTGAGCTTAAATATGGCTGAGCACAAGCACCTCTGAGGGTGTCATGGCACAGAAAAGGCCCACCCAAACAGAAAGCTGATCTTTGAAGTTTCCTTCTTTCTACACTGGTCTTACTTACTGCCACCACCAAGTAAAAAGAAAAGAAAATAAAGAGGGAGCTTTTTAACAGAGTAATGGGTTCCTGGAAAACTGTAGCATATATTTTTACACTGTTCAGAAAGAGTGTGTTTAGCAAAAGAATCCTCGGCTAAATTGAAATTTGAAGGGTGATGAAGAAAAACAGCCAGATCTAATACTGAAATCAAGCAGCCACGCTCTCCATCTCTGGAGAACATCCTAGAATCTTACCCTTGCCCTTATTTCTTTTCTTTTCTTTTTTTGCCATGAATATTTAATTCAGTGATGGAATAAGAACTTTAAATCATTAAAAACCATAAATAGATCAATGCTAAGTTTGCACATTAATCTTGCTCACTCATGAAGGACACTGCTTCATTTCCCTACAATGAAATGATGCTGGGAAAATACTTTTAATAAGCAAAATAAATATGAATGATATATTAGAAAATAAATAATAGCTAGAAAAGTCTAAAATGCTAAAAGGGGATATTCTCCAAGGTAAAACCTGCTTTAGAGTTCCCAATCCACTTAGATCAAACCCTGAAAGAGTGATGGTAAAGGCTGAAATTTTTACATAAAAATAGAATAGGAAACTGGCAACTACCACCTGAAAAGCAGGCCTCCCAGACCTTTGTGGTTACCCTAGCGACATTTCATCTAGCTCCATCACCGCCCCCTCCTTAGCTTTTGTCTCCTTCGTGCCCTCCACCTGAGCCCTTCTAAGGGTACTCTGGGGAGGCAGAGGTGCAAAGCAGAGACTGTTGTCATTTCTCCTGCAGTCTCTCCCAGTTTAGCGCAATTACCAATAATGGTATATAATCCATAATAAAGTGATAAAAAATCCATAAAGAAAAGTCTACCCAATGCCTCATTCACGTTGAAAAATCGCCAGTTCTGTCAAAAATGCCAACACTCCAATCCGACATTCACTGCACAGAATCTTCATCTTCCCATCAGTATATGCAGGAGTAACAGATGTTGAAATACAACCAATTTTGTGGCGACAAATAAATCCTGAAATGTCTATAACCATATAAACAAAGGTGCTTCCTTGTGGGTCAACCTCCCAAGGGTTTAGTGGACATTGTCTCAAAACATTTTTGCATCTTTAGAATGTTACAACATATAAAATGTTCAAATTGTGAGGGCAATATGTACAAAAGAACAGTTCGTATCACATGCAATACACTCTGCTGTCATTCAGGAAAAATCGGATGCACTAATTATTACAGGGATCTAAGTGATACTTTGCCGTTTTTCTAAAATCAAGTTCCAATTACAGCCATATTAGATACTTCCCCATTTAAGAAATTAAGAATAACAAGAAAATCTCTCTGAAAAAGTTTTTAATAGCCTTACTTCAAAAATGCAGGAGACTCACCTTGTTCATACTACTCTTACTCCTATGATCAGCTGACATTTTTGACAGGACCTGAACAAGAAAGAAGAAATGCGCCTCAGGGTCCTGCTGTTCCTACCAGTGCAGGAAGGGAAGAAGTTACTTTGATGTGGATGTCCTCTCTAACTTCCCATCAAGTCCCTTTTGCTTTTCAGCAGCACTGAAAGCATTCGGAAGTCAAGAACACTATTTAAGATCATTATAAGGACTCTGCAGGGAAATCAAGTTAAATAAAGTCCATGTTTATGCAGAGGAAAGGCAATCTTCAGAGGATCAATGCTTTCTGGTAACTGGGAGCATAAAGGAATTCTCCTCCATCAGAAAGGCTGACTAGGTAGATCAGAACTACTGTCTTAGGCGTAACCCAACATCCTTGGTCTCAAAAAACTGGATCCAAGGAACAATTCTGACACCTAAAACTAATCCAGCATCCCTGACTTCAGGATGCTTCTACCTCAGCTCCACCTTCAATATATACCCCACTTACTCATCTTTAGGTCAGCTGACTCCCAAGCCAAGGAACACGAGAATTATCCCCAGAAGGATCTCCATGTACCACCTTCTACTCTGGGTGAAGCACAAGAGTTGCCATCTGTACTGCTAACAAAGTACATCCCCATCCCTCCCCTTCCTCATCAAAATCTGTCCACTCTAAAATGGCCTCTTCGGTGATATCCCTATATCTACTGATATAAAAACCGCACTTTCCACTTCCATTTCATTAGTAGGTTGATGGCTCCAGGACCTCCTCTCTGTAAGATTCTCCTGAGGGGTCCTCATAGTACAGGCATATTTGTACACAGTGGAGGTAGCCAACTTCTTCCAAGATATCTCAGATATAAATCTTTCTCGTGTTCTTTAGGCTCCCATCTTGGATTATTCTATTCATCAGTCTGCAATTATTTTGGTGGAGGAAGATGGTGTCTTATTTATTTATTTATTTATTTACTTACTTACTTACTTACTTATTTATTTTTAGGCGAGGCAACTCTTGGTTGACCTCACAGATTGCAAGGATCTTGTTAGCTTATAATCCCTTATTTTTTTATTTTTTACGCCTACAGCACCTGGTCTTCCTTGGTGGTCTCCCATTCCAAGTACTAACCAGACCTGACCCTGCTTAGCTTCCAAGATCAGACGGGATTGTTCAGGGTAGCATGGCCGTAGACTCTTATTTTTTTTAACTGAGATATAATTAACTTAGAATAAACTACACAGATCTTAAGTGTTTAGCTCATGACACTTGTATACAGTTGTGTAACCACCAAACAAGACGTAGGTCATTTGCATCCCTAAGAGAGTTCCATCATGCTCATTTCCCGTCAGCCTCCCTCTCCAACCACTATCTGACCTCTATTATCAAAGGTTAGTTTTACCAGTATTTAGATTCCATGGAAATGAAAGCATAGAATAGGCCTTGTTGTGACAGGTTTCTTTCACTCAGCATGTTTTTGAGATTCATCAATGTTGCTGTTTGAACCAGCAGTGGTTTTTTTTGTTTGTTTGTTTTTGTTTTTTGCTGAGTCGTATTCCATTATAAAGAAATTTGTTTGTCTATTTTCCTGTTAATGGATATTTGGATTATTTCCAGTCAGTTTGGGGCTTTATGAATAATGCTGCTATAAACGTTCTTATGTAACTCTTCTTACAAGCCTATATTTTTATTTCTCGTTGGTAGACCTAAGAGTGGAACTGCTGGGTCATATGAGAGATGTATGTTTAACTTTATAAGAAACTGCCTAATAGTTCCCCAATGTGTTTAGACCATTTTACATTCCCATCTATGACTGAGAATTCTAGGTGCTTTCACATCCTCCCCAATATTTAGCACTGGCAATGTTTTTATTTTAGGAATTCTAGTGGATGTGAAGTGGCATCTCTAGTGGCTGGCTATAAGCTGTATTTCTCTGATATCTACTTTTTTTGAGCTTACTGGCCATTCATATACATTCTTTTCTACAGTACTTATTCAAATCTTTAATTGGGTTGTTTGTTTTTTCTCTCTGAATTTGTGGAAATTCTTTAAGTATTTTTGATTCAAGTCTTTTGTCAGATACATGTGCTATGAATATTTTTGCAGTTAGTATCTGTCTATTCATTTTCTTAAAGGTATATTTTGGTGAGCAGAAATGTTTAATTTTAACAATGTCCAATTTATCAATTTTTTTTTTTAGTTTACAATTTGTGCTTTTTGTGTGGTGTCCAAGACATCTTTGCCTACTTTAAGGTCACAAAGACACCCTCCTATATCTTGTAGAAGATTAACAGTTCCGGGTTTACATTTGGGTCTGTAATCCAGTTCAAATTAATTTTTTAATATGGAGATTGGTGTCAAAGTTCATTTTTTTCCCAGAAAGATTGTTCTTGATATTATATTTTCTCATAGTTTGACAAATAGTTGCATTTGAAATACAATTTATAAACACCTTAGTGTTCATGTAAGTTGTACGTGCCCACACCATGCTGATTTTATTTTCTACTGCATTCAGTATTCTAGTAGAACTGGCCATTTAACACTGAAAATTATTACAAAGATAGATCACTTAAACTGCACATCCTACAGCAGCTAAAGGCTGTGCTACATAAATATTTTACTTTAACTTTTTTAAAGAGAGAGTTCAGATATAAAAATTTGAATCTTGATTTCTAATTTTAGATAAAGTCTTATAATTTGACTCATAAGTTCAACTATTTAGAATGAAAAAGTGTAAAATAATCATAACTTGTACATGACTTCAAAATGGGATGGGGAGGTAGGCGATGGGCCCAACTCCTGCAACAAAAATTCAGAAGGCAGGAAAAGAAAACTGCTTCCTAAGAAGGGGGCTAAGAAAACTCCTGGGCATTCTCTTTCTTGTTTTTTCTTTTTTTAAATCCTGCCTTCCAAATAGAAATGACTTTGATTGATGCAGACAGAAAACATAGCTCTTCCTCTAGATTTAGAAAGATCTAGGAAGGCTTGAGGACTATTTTATAGTCTGTGTTGCAAATCTTAACAAATAATTTATTTGAAAAGCAGTTAAGTGCCCTTTACCCACCTTTTTAATTCAATTTAAATTCCAGTCAGTGTTCAGTTTAACACAGGAAATAAGAATATTGGCCAATGAATTAGGCAACCATACCTTACCTGTAGAGCTACTGGTAAGTTGTTAACTGTTTTCTACTTAGCTTTCAATACACTAAATGGGAATATCTTTGATCCCAACACCTTATAGGTAGAGCCTGAAGATTACTGAATTTCTTATTATGGAAGAAGTGCCTTTATTTCCACAGCAATAAGGTAGGCAAACATGTGTTCTATTTTTTATTGTACAAGTAGAAAATTGTGTGTGTGTGCACGTGCTAAGTGGGAAAATGGGATAAGTAGAGAATTCCTTCTTCTCTTGCCAGCAGACTTATTCTGCCCTTGTTACTGGGTAAAATGCACACGTCATCCTTACATCCTTAGATGATAGACAGAGATGGTCCTGAGTCTGTCTGGAGAGCAGACTTTCTTCAGTATTAGAAGACGGGACAGAATAGGGGGACAGGAAGAGATCAGCTCAACACTGATGGGAACAATTCCTTTGTAAGAATTTTATAGAATAAAATATACTCTATTCTCTTAAATTTATGCATCTATCAAGATCCAGGGGGAATATTTTCAAGAAATGCTGTGAATTCCCAATGCCAATAATCATTTGTAATGTAAACATGAAGTACTTAAGAGACCATACATGTAAAATCGTAAGTCTTAGCTAAAGGCATAAATATATAGACATTTAATAATAACTAATATTTATTGAATGCTTCATAGATGCCATGCACTAAGTACTTTGTATGTCATAACTCGTTTATTCAACATGATAAAGCCACAAAATACTTACTATTTTTATTCTCAGTTTGCACAAAAATGAGAAACAGAGGGTAAGTAACATGCCCTAGGACACATTCAAACTCAGGCGGTCTGGCTCTAGAGCCCACTACCTACATGTTATGGACTGAACTGTGTCCCCCTCAAATTCATATGTTGAAGCCTTAATTCCCAATGTGACTGTATTTGGAGATAGGGCTTGTAGGAGGAAATTATGGTTAAATGAGGGCATAAGGGTGGGGTCCTAATCCAATAGGATTGGTGGCTTATCTTTCCATGCTCACGTGAACACCATGGATAAACTATAAGAGCACACAGCAAGAAGGCAGCCATCCGCAAGACAGGGAAATAGCTCTCGCCAGAATCCAGCCATGCTCGCATCCTGACCTCAGACTTGCAGCCTCCAAGAATCATGAGAAAATAAACTTGTTTTTTAAGCCACTTGGTCTATGGTATTTTGTTATGGCAGCCCAAGCAGACTAAAACACTATGGAAATCATCTTTCCAAAAATTTTCAAGGAAAGGGAGATTCAAAAAGAACATAAGATCTAACTTTTGCTTCACCTATAATTTTTTCTCATACTAGTAAACTTGTCCCTCTTTCATCGCGTACTAAAAACAACTGAGAAACTGAAACCTTACTGGGTTTTATCACTATTAATATTCATAGATTTTTAAAATATATGCAGCAAAACATGCAGTTAAAGACATACTTATATTGATCTTTGCAACAGAAGCATAAAAGCTTCTGATCAATATAAATGTAAAAGTTTTTGTTCAGATTTTTAGCATAACTAGATTTTCAGGCAATGACTACAGGAGTAAAATGGAATAAGAATGAAGACCTTAAAAAATGGCAACTGTTAGTGCTCCTGGTTTATTAAAAATAATCACAGAGCATTATTGGCAATGCTAGATTTCTAGCATTCCGATCTAGAGAAAGGAATTATCAGTGTCTAAAAGGTCTTTGTCAACTCTAACATCTATAAACATTTAAGTAGTATTGAACAGATTCCATAATCTGATCTGCTTTTAACTGTGGAAATCAATGCAGTTATTAAGAAGCTATTTGAATAATTCATGTTGTAAGAGAAGGCCTTCAGAGTAGCCATAATGTGTTTGCATCTTAATGGTATTTTAAATAAAGTTGTGTCTTGCTACAATGCACATTTGGTAAGCAGGACCAATCAATCCCCATCCATCAGTTCAGAGGCAGCGGTGAGAGAAATTCTGACAGTTTCAGAGGAAGCTCTCCGGATTTGAAAAATAAGAGAGTAAAAGAAAAGTTTCTTTCCCCAATATCTCAGAAGATAGTGTCTGCCTTTTCACTCACCCCATGGCCTTGTTGTTGGGGGCTGACATTCAGTTGGAGATACAATTCAGTGATATCATTGCAAGGTCATTTAGCCATGTTAACTGGACTAAATGCCTATTCATCAGTCCTAACAAAAGTATGTATTATGTGTCAAATGGTTAGCTCTGAGTAAAGACATTTGCACAAGGATAATTTTCTCTTTTCGGAAAGTTTTTAACCTTATATCATACATTTCCTTGATTTTTAAAGCAGGGTGAATGTAAATAAAGTTGGCTTTCATAAAATTTGAAATTTCAGATAAATGTCAAAGAACATGAGAATATTAACAAAGACCTTAAAAGTATCTAGTCCCGGCCTCATCCAATACTTGAGAACCTCCAAGACAATACCTCCAAGCTGTGAAGCCAGTTTATTTCAACCCCTCCTGTTCATAAAACTCACTGCTATCTTGTCCAGGAATGAATGACTGCTATTCAGGCAATTATGACAGATAGTTCTTTCTTATGCTGAACCTAAATCTGTCTCCCTGCCCTTCTACCTATTTCCCTTAACCAGCCCTTAGGAGGTAGTCAAGTATAACACTTTTCTACCTGCTATCCACACTTGAAGGTAATGATTATGGTCTTACCAAGTTCCCTCTTCTCAAACTAAACATTTCCAACTCCTTCACTTTTCTCATGTTCTATCAATGTCAAGCCTATGTTAGTCTAAAATTACAAATTTTTGGAGAACATGTATGTTAGAGAACTCACTAAGCATGTCTATTACTAAAATTTTTCTCTATAGTGAGAAAATGTTTCTATTACTAAACCATTTACCAAATCTGGGTTAGCTCCTCTGCTTTATTGCTTGGACAACATCACCATTACACATTCCATCCCTTAGGCTGCTTTTCCCTCAGGCCTAGGAGGTTCTCCTTCCTTGGCTTGGCCCACAAAGCTTTGCATGATCTGTCCTAGATTTTTCTCCCCGGTCCCATCCATTAATACTGTCCTTGACTTCCTGCTATACCCTGGCCACACAAAACTACGTACTGTTTCCTGAAAGTTCCAAGCTTTCTCCCTCCTCTATGCTGCTCTCCACCTAGAACACTCCTCCTCCCCAACTTCACATAACTAATGCTTTCTAGGGGGAGAGTGGACAGAAAGTACATTAATCAATATAGATTATCTGCTATAAAAAAGCAACCTTCAAAATTTAGGGACTTGACACAATGAAAGTTTACTTCACATTTATATTATAGTCCAATATTGTTTGAAAGAGGTTTATAGGTGGGTGAGCATATTGCACATAATCCTTCAAGGACCCAGACTCTTTCTGTCTGATAAAGCTACCATCTTCTACACCTGTTCTCCCAGGTCATCTCGGAAAGGGAAGAAAAACTTGAAGGATTTTATGTCTAGGCCGAGATGCGTTATACATCACTTTTGCCCATATTCCACTCACCACAACTGATCATAGGGCTCCACCTTTACTGCAAAAGCTGAGAAATGTATCTGCTAGAGAAAACTGAAACAGAGTTGCTGAATCCACAGCACTCTCTCTAGATGACTCTACTTTGTTCCCCATGAAAGTCTATGGTTACTGATCTCATTGCCTTTACTACAGTGGATGGGGAAATTATGTATGTTGATTTGTTTGTTTCCCCAACTTAACTACAAGCTCCCGAGCATAGCAACATGGCTTTCACCTTTACATTGCCAGCATAAAGCACAGGACAGTCCTGCCACAAATATCAGTTTATACTTGTGAGTAAATAGATTAATGAAGGAGTCTTGGCTCAATCTTCCTACTATTCCTAACTGGCTTGCTGAAATCTTAAAGACCCGAAGACAAGACAAGACATATGAAGGTCAAGAGATGCTACAGTGGCTCTTCCAGTGGTTTGGATGATGTCCTTGATAATTAAGTCACCTCCTTTCCTCTAGAATATGAGCTCCCCAAAAGCATGAGCTAGGTCTTCTTATTCATCTCTGAATCCTTAGTACTCAGCAGTCTTAGACAGTGTCTATTAAATTAATGAATATAAACATTGTTATAAATAGGGTAATCAGATCATAAGCTCTATTAACTTTAATTTCATGCCAAAAGTAACAAAATTTGATATCAGGATCAGCTGTGAAATGCCAACAAAGAGTTAGCTTTACTATGGCTTACAACAATTATCTTCATATCATTTTATAATACTGCTTGTTCTTATATTCTTTTTATAATACCATCTCTAATACATTTTAGGGCTAAGAAATTTTGTAGAAAGTTATATTAATTTTTAAATAACAGGAAATGGTGGAAATCACTTAACTATTTTAATTTGACAACCCTGACCCCAGCTTTTAACAGTGGTCATTTCTTCTGCAGATATAGAAAGAATGCCTTCTTCCTTTGGATTAGTTCATTACAAACTAAGATATCATCATTAGGAAACTGAAAAAGCAGGAAAGGCTGTCTTCCTTTTCCAGTCTATAAATAAATAAGAAGACAAAGATAAAGACTGAAGTATCTCCCAAGCCAATATTTTGAAACTCATGTTTACCTACCTTCAATTCCTTCCTTACTTACTGTGACCAAATTTTAAGGGGGGAAAAAAATCTCAACTATGTCTAATACTAGAAAAATATTCACAACATGTGCTTCTTTTCTTGACACTTTGTATTAACTGTTAAAGAAACAGTCATGATCCTTAAACCTATTTGTTTTTATCAAAACTAATTTAAACATTTGCTCTTTGGATGTTGGTTGTTGTGCTCAAAATGACCAAGATTAACCTGCTGAAATGAGAGTATTCACCTTCCCGTGCCTTCACAGTTCTTATCTCTTGGTAAATAAAATAAAGAAGCAACAGGTCCAAAACTAATCCAAAAATATATTTACATTAGAATATACAGTGTAACCTATGTTAAATTAAAATGGAAGAATCAATAATTTATCTTCTTTTGCATTAAGGAAACCTCAGTTTCTTTATTGGTAATTTTCAAATCAACTTAATCTAATCCATCAGACAAATATGAAAATGAAACTTTAATGCAGCATTATCTTGAAAAATCACCTTCTATGATCTCCATCTAATTCATTTTCAAATTATAAAGCCTTAAAAGTTCAATGAAAATCTGATGCATAAAACCTGAATAAAAGCAAACTTGGACCCTTAAAGGAAACTGCTCAGAGAATTTTAACATCAACCTTGGCAGGCTTGGAGCCCCTGCTGTCTAGATCTGCATGAGGATGTGATCTAGGTTCAAGGCTTAGAAAATCGAGTCAGTTATGAG
Organism: Eidolon dupreanum; assembly: GCA_028627145.1. Lineage (NCBI taxonomy): Eukaryota > Metazoa > Chordata > Mammalia > Chiroptera > Pteropodidae > Eidolon > Eidolon dupreanum. Next base: position 115,236,937 of record CM053503.1, read on the forward strand.
ATGGCTCCATGGAATAAAGGGAACTGAGAAGAGATGGAAAAGAGAGATGTATAGTTTGATCTAGAGGTGTCGAAGCCCCAGGAAATCTCAAGTCCTCATATCTCAGGGCCCCAGGCTCTCATGGAGCCCAGCTAACAAGTGTCCCCTTCCAATGTGGGTGTTTTTCTCAGGTTGGTGCATTACAAGCTTAGAGCTACGCTACTGCGAGAGTAGCAACCATTACTGTGAAGTGGTCAGTTAACTGTGCACTCTACTATGTACCATGTAATCACAAAGCTAAACAGAGGCTACAGCCAGGAATAAGACAGACATAGAATGTGCCTTCACAGGGCATACAGTCTAACAGGAAAGGTTCCCAGTTATCAAATAAGTACTAATGTGATAAAAGTCTCTAGGAGAAATTAGGAGCTATGAGATCACATTACAGGGGTTCCTAACTTGGTAAGGGGTATGGAAAGCTTCCCTGAAAAAATGGTAAGTAGTAATATTTACACTTGCTCCAGCCATTTAATCAGGCCAAGGGTTAGGATCTTCTTCTATAAAATAGGATAATAACAGTACCTACCATATAAAACCCTTGTGAGGATTACATTAGATAAATGCAAGAACTAAAGCATGGTGACAAACTACTGGGAAGTGATCATTATATACTTCTGCAATTATTGTTATTATGATGATACTTATTACTACTATTATGGTCTAAAGAAATAAAAGTTAGCCAGGTAAAAGGAGAGCAGGAGGGATTACAAGAGGAACTATCCCAGACAGAGGGGAAAATATATGCAAAGCCCTGAGACTCAAAAGATTGTGGCCCCTCTTCTATTGCTTCCCATTGAGCAACTAATTGTCACCAGCCCACTGACACAGCTCTCTTGGAAAAGTCTTCAGATAGAACTCTGGCATTATGTCTCTAGAACACAAATCTGCTCTCTTGCTCACCTGCTTAAAACATTTTATAACCTCTTACACCTACAAAATAACATCCAAATTCCTCAGCAAAATCACTCAAATCCAGGACCTAAGCCCAATCAGTCCTTCCAGTGTCATTTCTTGCCACTCTCCTCCATTACTCACCCTTCTCTACACTCACTCCCAGCCACACAGAACTCCCCACCAAACTTCCTGAACACAGCATGTGTTTTGATGTCCCTCTGCCTTACCCCATTTTAATTTTTCTGCCAAGAGCAGCCTTCCAAACTTCTTCATCTCACAAAATTCTATTTTCTTCCAAATTCAATGAGCTTCAATGACATCTCCTTTATGAAAGTGTCTCCCAGTCCATTCAAGTCTCCCCTAAACATAAGTCCTTGGGAACTCTCTCCATATTGCCTTCCACAGAATTAGACAGGTGTTTATTTCTCTGCCTATATTCTGAGATCCCTTAGAGTGGAAGCTACATCTAATTTAACTTTGTACGTGGAAGCACCCAACTCATAAGTCAATAAATGTTTGTGCTGTTGTTACTCAAATTAAAATATTATAATAATGTCTTTGAGGAAATCTCATGAAAGGAAGAATGTTTACAGCATATTAGGGTCAGAAAAGAAGGAAAGATGATACATGCAAACCACTTCAATTATTTATCCTTTTCTTGTAATCTTCCTGAGTGTATATATCATTTCAGCACACAATTATTGAGTGCTCGCTATTTTTCAGGCACTGTCCTGGGCACTGTGTGCATATTTGTAAATAAAACAGAATCCTTGTCTTCACAGAACTTATTTGTGAGATGAATGTTAAAGAGACACACAAACAAACATACAAACTACAGACTATGGTAAGTACCATAAGGGAAAAAGAACAAGAGACCACGAAAGACGGCAATTTTAAAGCTCCAACTTAAATCAGGGAACTAGGGAAGACCTTTCTTAGAAAGGAACCGTGACCATGAGAAGTGAATCTGAGGAGGAATCAACCATGTAAAGAATGGGAGAATGAGCATTCCAAAAGCGAGAAAATGTCCTGAAAGGTCTTGAGGCAGGAGGGAGTATGGAGTGTTTCAGAAAGAGAAAGATGACAAGTATGCCAGGGATCTGGTGAAGAAGCAGGGCCAGCTCTTATAAGGCATGCTGGTTCTGTGAAAGAGACTGCACTTTTAAGCTACTGAAGATTGTAGGCAGTTTTGGGGTGAGGGTGGGAGGGTGATTTTTAAAGTATTACATTTTTAAAGTATCACTCTGAAGGAATTAAAATTCCTTTTAGGTAGAATTACTAGGGAGATGGGAAAAAATCTCTGTTTATTTAATTTTCCAGTATATTTAAGGTAATTGTTATTTGACCATCCATCAGTCAAACATTATATTCATCAGTCAAATATTTGTCTCTGATCATTCTCAACAGTGAAATCCAAACCACCTCTGTAGCTCGTTTCTCGTAATGATATATATACTTCAGGTATACAAAGTTACAGTACAGATCGTGGCTCCTAGAATGCCACATTTATTCAGAGCTATCATTCCAACATGTTTAAAGCCTCTTGTCAAGATAAAAACTAGTATCTGATGTTGACTGAAACTCAAATTTTTCATTTTAACTGCAGTTGAAGATTTGGCCTTTTCTACCTGAGCTGATGCTTTATGAATGGCATATAAGAAACAGCAAAGGCTGTTATTTTTGTTTGTCTAGAAATGTCACAATCCTTCTCTAGGCTGAGAACAAATTCACTCAAGTTACAATTATGTCACAAAAAGTAGATAAAGCGCAGTATCATTTTTAGAATGTTCTTATGACATTTTGTTAAACCAAAAGAAATGTTATAACCAGAAAGAGAAGAAGGAAGAGAAATATAGATACAGATTGAACAAAGACTAACAAGAACACATGTGCACACTTCAGTGCATATATTGAGGATGGCAAGCAGCAGCGTCGCCTGGGAGCTACTTAGAGCTTGAGAAGGAAAACAGTGAACATGCATGGAGAGAACACCATAGAAATATCCGACATCCAGCCAAGACAAAAAAAGAAAGAGAGAGAGAGCAAAATATAACCAGCACAAACAGCGTAATATAAACTCCTTGCCCAAGCTTTTAAAGGGCAGAGATTTATCCAATAAACAAGTTTGGAAAATTAGTGAAAGGAAATCCAGACCAAACAAGAAAATAAAAAGCAAGGACCTCTAGGTAATGTACAAGGGGTGGGACTTAATGGTTTCAGAAAAATCATCTTGAAAAGATGAAATAGTAGTTGCACATTAGTAGAAAGAACATCAATAATAAAAGCTAACTTTTATTTAGCACATACTTTGTATTAGGTACTGTGCTAAATGCCCTCCATGTGTTGGTTATCTGATTGAAACCACTTACCAGCTCTATGGTGGGTAGTAATTTTAATTCTATTTGAAGGATGAGGAAACTGGTACAAAATCAAAGATAAGAAACTGGTGCTAAACCAAAGATGAAGAAAGCGGTGCTAAATCCAGTATCGCCAAGGTAAAATGTGAATGTGAGTTCAGCTGTCTGACTGGAGCTTTTGCAAATAATTTCCAGGTAAATTTTGTTGTTGTTAGTTTTAATCTAGATAATTAAAGCTTAAATAAAACACAATATAGATTTTTACCTTAACTCTTATAATAGAAAGTTTTCTAAGTCATACTTCAGGTTTTCTTTCTTTTTTAAACACAATATTCTGAGCATAATTTAAAGTTCTCTTAATAATTCCCAGTATATCGAGTATAATTTAAACATTAGCTACTATGTTCTGTCTTAATAGCTACCTCAAGAAATGCTAGATATGGAGAACTATTTGTTCCTACAGCAAATGGGAGCCGAATGTTCTTTGAGTTGTTCTTTTTTTATATTCTGACTGTTGATTCCCTCACTGCCAGATTATCAACTCCAACTTCTAGCTGCTGTCAGGGTACTGAGCTTTAGCAGCAATCTACCCTCCCCCGCCTCCAGTTTGGCTGCTTCTTCAGCCTTCTCTTGCTCTACCCACTGCCTTCTGAATTCCAACCAGTTCAATTCAACACATTTTTAGAGTCTACTTTGACCTGTATTTATTCTCCATGGGCTATTTTATCAACAGCAATAGCAAAGATACTGTGTCAAACCAAGAAAACTTACACTTCCTTTCCAGCAAACCTCAACTAGCCAGTTCTAAGGGACACCATGTACCTTAACGGAGGCTGAGAAGACGGACAATCTGTTGGTTAGCAGTGGTGTCCTCATTTTACAGAGAGGTAAATCAAGGCTCAGATATTAGGCAACTCAGCCTTTCACAGCCAATAAGTAGCAGAGATAGGATTTGAACATGGTCTTTCTGCTTCCTAAGCTTCGCTGCAACAAATGGGAGGGGAAAACACAATAATTTCATGCTAGTACTTACTGATAATGGCCTCAAGAAATAACCACAAGTTGCTTTATGTCTTTAATGTATGCTAAATAGTGAATAATATCAAAATCAACACTAAAATTATAAGAAAGGATTCAGAGCACTGCTAAAGTAGAGGCTGCTAAACAGGCAACATACAACATATATCAGCTGGGCAGTACGGCCTTTTGCATTAATCTGGCCAGTCTGAGGGTCACAGTTTCATATATCATGTGACTTCCTCAGTGATCTCCTGGCACTCTGGGATGCAACCAATCACTTGCAAGAAGTATTACTGCATAAGAATAAAATTACTATGAAAATAATATAGGTTTCTCTAATATATATTATCTTTTAGAATACATATATTGTTACCTTCAATTTTTGCATATCATCACACCAAAGCTTTAACTGACCACCTTATTCAGACATCTTATTCAGAAGCCCATTTATCTCTCCTATTTAGACCCAATTCTATTTCAGCCTGGTTATCCAAATTCATTTATTTATTTAACCAATACTTATTAGGTAGATACTCTGCTACAGATACTCTGTGCTACCTATTATGCTGGATGGCAGTATAGAGGTGACTATTTTAATAGTATATGATTCTGGATATTTACTTAGGTACGGTGATTGTAATTGGATTAACATGTACACCTTAATTTATTCACCATGATCACTGAAACTGTAATTATTTTAAAAGCGGGTCAAGAAACTTTCCACAGAAGTTGTTTCACATATCAAATGCCATTAAAAGCAATTTCTTCCTAATTTCCTAGAAAAGTTACTGAAGCCTTTGCATGGCATGGAGGTCTTCATACAGCAACCAAAACCTGAAGAATTACCTCAGACCTATAATAAGAACTGTTTGTTGATCATTTTCTGGGATCCTGGGTCACAGAACACACAGAATGAAAGAAATCTCCAGAGAAACTTTCTGAACACAAAAGCCAATAGTATATGCTGACATGCACAGAGGTATGGGAAAATAGTTTCTTGGATGGGGCAGGCCCTTGTGTTTCATTCACTTTAAACTCACACAGCCTTTATGTGTTGCCTCGACTCTTTTTAACCACAAATCAGAGGCACCCTAGCAAAAATCCCATCAGCTTAAAAAGCTCCTTAGAAGTTCGGAGAGCACATTTACAATACAGCTTCAGAGACCAGACCTAAAACCCACTATGTGGTCTAGTTGTTTTTGTGATGCAATTACATTTTGAGATTATTTGGCCTAGAGTTGGTCTGCACTTATGTTCCAAACAATCCTGTTAATAGAGGATCTACAGCACTCTAGTTTCCATTCACGCAGATTCAAGCTTTCTTTGTCTCCTTCCTAACACTGGCATATTTATTCCTATTTCCTTAAGTACCTAACACTTCCTAACTTATTGTCTCCCTAAGAAAAAAATTCTAGTAGGTCTCCCAAATACATGACATTTAATTTCATCTTAGAAAAATAAACAGGACACCACACAAGGTGCTGCCATTCTTCCTGCATATAAGATTTACATTGAAAATGTTTTTACTTGATCCTCCATGATCTTTTTAATAGAATGAATGCTTAAAAGATTAAATGCACTTCTGGAAAATTTTAAATCCACATATTTCTTAGTGGCACATTTCAAATAAGTGAAAATGATACATAGGCTGATCTTTAAAAATTTCAAACATAAGTATGAACCAGCATAAGCATTACATTTCTGACCTATTTAAAAACATTTTCCCTTTTTCTGTTCATCATTAACTGTTGACCAAAATCATGTATTTCACATATTATATGGTTAATCTTACTGCCTCAAGTGATCAGGGGGCATTTTATAACCCAAGTCCTCAATAAATAATTTATTCCACTTTTCCATTAATTGGAAAGTACAGTTTCAGAATACTGCCTGACACTAATACTTAGAGCATAGCAACTGCCTTACTGGATAGATGAGATAAGGTCTAATGCATTTATCTTCTTTCTAAGAGATCAGTTCGTCAATACCTATTGAACTCAATTGCACGAAAGCATGTATCAGGAGAAAGGAACTTCCTCTAAACACCACTTTACTCCAAGCCTAAGCTTGCTGAGCCATGGGAGAATTTACGGCTTTTCCTACCCCAGCATCATTAATTGGAAAGAACCCTTAATTACAATCTAACACACAATTAAATCCATTAACCTTGTAGATAAGTTAAAACAAATCTCTGGACCCATAGAAGGTAGAGTCTCCCTGAAGCAGGTGATGACCCCACCTCACCCTCAACTGTTCCATCCTTCACCTGAAGCAAGTCAATCAATATGAATGTCCTGCTTCTGGTCATAAATTTTAGAGTGCCTCTGCTTTTCCGTGGGGAATAGGAAACTGAGGCCTCATAATGACTCTGAGAGGCACCAAGCGAGAAGAGCAGGAAGAGAAGGAGGTAGTGACTAGATCTGGTGCTTTCATCACTCAGCACATCACCATAAGGTAAGGGAATCAACAAATGGGCTCTGCAATGGACAACTGGTTGATAAGGACACTGCAGTTTGGACACTGATTCTCGACTGAGGTTGTCACAGAAGTAGTGGTGTTTGGCCACAGGTCCAGCAGCTGGCTAGTGACTGGGGTAAGCAAGTTCTGGAGCTGCTGCTGCTGCAATGCTCATTCTGTTCTACCACAGGCCATTGGACAACCCGTGGCTTTTTTCTATCTTTCTCTTTGCCTGTTTTGTTCCCCTTTCAGGCTGCCCTTAACTCAGCTTATTCTGATTTTGTTAGTATAACAATCACATTGAATGAATATGTGAGGTGGGGAGGAAGGAGATGCGCTTTCTCTCTGGTCCCCGAACATCCTGAGGAATGACCATTTCCCCCTCCCTGCTTCCGGTGACTTTGTTGGAACTCTTCTAAAGACATAAAGCATCTTCTTGTTCTCTTTGTTCCTCAGCTAGTCTACTACAGTAAGAGTTAAAGGAGAAATGATACACATAATATTATCCCCTTAGAAATGTGCTTTTTTAAAAAAACGAAGGATGATGCTCAGATGAAAGGAATAAAGTGCAAATGGTGACATTACAAACATCAGAGCCAGTAAGGGTGGCTATGGCCTGGTCTGGAGTTCTAAAATTTACTTCACTCCAAGTAAGTGGAGGGGAAGCCTGTGACTTCCTATACCTTTCCTTTTACTTTTGTAAAGTTAGTACGATGGTCACTGAAGGGCCAGAGCCTGCACCCTCATCACCTCTGGAAGGAGAGTCCCTAAGGCTGCCAGCTTCATGAGAGCTTTGGGGCTGCGGAGAGTGCACAAGGCCACAAAGACTGTGGAGGACACCCTGCCCTAGCTCCCATCCATCAATGCCACTCAGTGCCTTCCTCCCTGAGTTATAACCTCCGTTTTCACTGCTCTATACTCCATTAGGCCCACACAAGTATTTGCCTACAGCAAATGACTCAGAAATTCTTCACAAATACAAATTTCCAGTAGAATATAATAGAAAGGGAGTCAGAGAAAGGAGAGTTTAATTTCCCTTGGACCTGCTGCTTATTTTCTTTTAGGCATTAGTCATGTGGCCATTTGCTTAGCTGTAAATGAATCCCCCAGGCTTATAGGCAGCTGAATGGAATCACCATTGTCATCTTCTCGTTTTAATAATTTCGATCAATATTCAGTTTTCTTGACAACAGAAGGCAAGTGGGAGGACAGATGACTCAGAAGAGCAGATAACACAAATTATTATTATTGTTTTAGCTATTATTGTTTAAGCCCTGCCCACCTCAATTTCCTTCCCAAGCTCTTTTCTGCTTAGCCTGATGGGCCACAAATTTAGATGTGTATCAAATTGATCTGGGGGAGGGTATTCAAGTGGCCTGAAAGCATATCATGTTGTAAGGAAAACCAATCTGTTTTGTGCTATTTATCACAGATAACTAGCAAGTGGACACTCAAGAGTTTGTGCTGAATACTTACTGAGTTCACAAATGTTCTAAGTACTGTACTGAAAAACAGGGACATGATCCTTGCCCTCTGCTTCCACGTACGTCCTTTGCCCAGGGGTTTCAAGGAAACAGCCATGAGGGAACCTTTTCTTGACCTATAATGTAACATTCCATACTGGTCAGATCAGGACAGGAAAGGGTCTGATGAAAGAGGAAAGGCTGGGTTTTTTTTTTTTTTTTTCCTGAAAATGGCAATGAGTGGTACCCAGGAGAAAGACTTTACAACCAGGTGATTTCTGAGATTCTAGTAGTGGGTAAGTAGAAATAATATCCTCAACAATCAAAATATTTGGCAAGAGGAACAGAGAGTTTGGGCAAAAGATAAGGAATATCATATTAGCCATGGTCATTTGCTAGATATAGATGGACATTTCAGTTGAAGGATGAAAATCTCAGATGAAAGAAAGACATTTAAGGTTAAAAAAGCAGTCTAACATTTACTATTTATATATTAAAGAAAAGGCATGGCAAAGAAATGGGCTCCTTCTGGAGAACTGAGAAAACAGAACCTATTGCCAGGAGAAGGGAGGAAAAAAATATAATCCATAAAATTAGTTACAATGCTTTTATTTTCTTCCAACAAAACCAGGGTTTCATTTCTGCTAATAGTAGTTTCTACATAAAAGAGACATATTTTCTTTAAAAAAAAAAAAAGAAAAAGAGAGAGAGAGAGAGAGAGAGAGAGAGAGGTTTAAAAAGATGTCAGAGCAGTCAGAATTAGTAAGCTCTTTCTTACTTCAATTCTTTAGTCTAGAACCTTTCATTAGCAATCTACTTTCATTTTATAATATGCCTTTCAAAAAACATCAGTTCAGGCTGCCACAAGACTAAGTAATTAGGGCTGAAAAATGATTACTATGTGCTCTTTTCAGCCAGATAGCCATCAGGAGGTTCAAACACCACCCTTTTCAGAATGAGATGCTCTTCAGGGTAGCTCAACAGCAACCCTGGATAAAAGGCAACAAAAAGGGTTTAACCTAATGTCTCCAATTTTATTCCATGGCTATTTCCTTTTTTCATTCCCAAGTATTGTTTGCCTTTCTCCTTTACGGTTATGAAAAAAATTTGAATTTTACAAAATTAAACAGCAGTAAAGCCATCTACTATGAACTTTAAAAAAAAACCTACTTTGCATATTTTCCTAACTAAATATTGAAGCCTCTTTGAAAGAATATGGAGGAAAAGTATCTTCCTGCATGCTGGTGGAAGGCTAAATGAAGACAGACCTTTCAGGGAGCATGCAACACACGAAGACCTCCCACTCCAATTCCAGAAGCATTCCTCAGAGAACCTCCTGCAAGTGAACACAAAAAACTACAGACAGATATTCACAGCAACATTTTTATAACAGTGGAAAAACCTTCAAAAATCTAAATATGCATCAAAAAATGAATAAATTGTGGTATAAGACAGGAAACTACAAAGCAACAAAATGAATAAAACATATATTTATATGTAATCAACATGGACATTTCTCCAAAACTACAAAAATGCAGAATGAGACTCTACCATACATAAAGTATATCATAAATATAAATTTAAAAACATAATAATCTAGTACTATATATTGTTTTACTGATTGATACACAGAAATGTAAGAAAAAGTACAAGGACGTGAACGAGAAGGTAGTTTCAAAATTCACGATGAGAGGTGCGCCTCGAAGAAGGCAGGAAGGCGATATTTCATTTCTTGAATTGAAAGAGAAAAAGAAGATAAAGCATATGTGGCAAATGTTAATGATCACTACTTTAGGCAGATTTTCAGGTTCTTATGCTATTCTCTGCAGCTTTCTGGATGTTAAGTTGACTTTTTAAAATAGTGTAACTTTGAAAACCTTTTATTTAAAAGTTATACATTTTCTTAAATTCATTCAATTGCCCATTTACTCATGAATTCAACAAATGTTTGTTGAACTTGTCATTAATCCTAGGATATAAAGAATAAAAAAAGATCCTTGCCCTTGTAAGGCCTGCACGAATGAACTAATTCCTATTTAGGAATCCTGTCACATTTCACAATATGGATCTCAGTGCAGGATTTCCGTTAAATTTGAAACTGCTCAAGAATAATTACAATGAACTTATTTATGGAACAGCATACTACTATAATTCCAAAAATATAATTGTCAATATTTATCTTTATCTTCTGGCCAAAAGTTTTTGAAAGAGCATTGAAGCAAATGAGTTCTGAAGATGTTTCAAAGTGAGTTTTTATCAAACAGGCAATCATAATGACAAAAAGTCAAATAAGTTGATCTTTCTTTGAAGGTTTTCCAAAGAGACAGATATATTGGCCAACCTGTGATTACTAATGGCAACAGTATGCGATATGGTGAAACTCAAACTTGGCATAGCCACTACAATGCTACAACAGCACTTTCAACATCTTATGACTCCGTTGTGTACAAATTCAAGACTAAAACTCTTGCATATCCTGTTTTTCTCTAAGGTATCTGTGTATAGTCTTTTGCATAACAAATATACATCACCACCTTTACTGAAAAAAATCAAGCCCCAATATTGTTGGTTACCTCCAACATTATTACTCCTGTCCAACTAATCTTACATTTTTCACTCGACCTTTTTATTTGCTAAAGATAAGAAAGGCGCCACTTTTTCAGTCATCACCTGTCAGCCCTCAGGCCTGCAGTCAGGCTAGTCTGACTATTATTTATTTTCAAAGAGGGACCAGGTCTAAGAGTGAGAAAAAGTCAGATACTAACCAGGTCACAGCCAGTAACAGGAGTAAGGAATCCGGCATGGAATCATTAAAGCAGGCTTGGCTCAGGGATCAAGCATGAGGACTGTGGGACAGAACTTTCCCTTCTCCTGAGAGTACTCATCGATCATCAAAGGGCACCAGAAGTGCCATAAGACTGGAAGACTGGTTCAGATCACCTAAACTAATGAATGGGTGTGATCAAGCAGTAGGAACTAGGCTAGGTAAATAAATTAGGCCTTGGTAGGGCTACAGGTATGTATTTAGACACACACACACACACACACACACACACACACACACTCCTAAATTTCAATCTTAGTCAATTATGAATGACATCTAGCTTACACAAAGCCTCCCTCTCTGGGTAATTCTGACAATTATCAGAAAAATTTTTGTTAGCTTAAATTTTGTTAGCTTATTCATGTATTATTATCATATGGCATATATACACTCAAAGTGAATTTATTTATAATTTTATTGCAATTTATTGCCATCCCAAGTGAGTTAGATTATGTCTGTCAATTATATCTATGAAAGCAAAAGTTTCTAAAATCATTTTCTTTTATGACATTAAATTTACTCAATAAAGTATATTGTAGTAAGTTCTAAAGATTCTTGGAATATGACTAAATGTAAATATAAAATATTGTTTGCTTTCAAATGATGCTTTGCCAAATCTTAGTTAAAGAGGGAAAAATTCTAAATTGGACACGCATGTGAAAATGAGAAACCAAAGCAGATGTCAAGCTAATTTTAAGATTTTAAACTTGAGTATTAGGTTAGCAAGGCCTCAGCTTTTGTTTTTTTATGTGAGATAAAAGTACTAATTTCTCAAATGTTAACACAGTAACCAGAAGCCAGTGTGTACAACACACACACACACACACACACACACACATACACAGCACAAAAGCCCAAATTTCAAGCATCAGGACCTACACCTATAATATAGTTAGAAGCAGCATCTGCTTTTAGTTGAATTCTCTATGTGTGTTGAATTTTTATTGTGAATAAATCACTTAAATGGGTCTAGAAGAAGTTAAAAATAGAAAAGAAAGAAAGAAAAAGAAAGAAAGAAAGAAAGAAAGAAAGAAAGAAAGAAAGAAAGAAAGAAAGAAAGAAAGAAAGAAAGAAAAAGAAAAAGAAAGAAAGCAAGCAATAAAACTAGCTAAAGCTTTGCCCTTAACTGAAACAATGAGGTAGAGTGAAAAGAGTCTGGCTTTAATGTCTGACACAGGTTTCAAATCCTGGCTCAACTTTTTACCTGCTACATGGCCTTGGGCAGGTGATTGACCTCTGTGAGTCTCCATCTCCTCTTATATAAAATGGGATAATGGACTTTAAAAAAAAACCCCACTTTCCATATTTTATCAGCAATAATTATCTGTCACAGGTTGCTGTGAGGATTAAATATAATTTCATAAAGTACCTGACAATAGTAGGCAATAAATAACTGTTAATCCTCTTCCTCCTGTCTCTTTTTTCAAAGAGACTCACTCACTTGGGGACAGAAGCGTCAAGAAAGTAGTGGCAACACTCATCAAGGAGAGAAACCGTGGTACATGTGATATCAAAAAGACAAGTGAGGACTAATTGCTATGAGAAATGCAAAATAGATGCAGCTGACCAGTAAGTTTGTAAACAGATGCTTAGCCATAAAGGAAAAGAAAGGGTATTTTGTGAGAGCTAATGAGAATAAAAACTTTTTATTGAATACCAATGGATTCCTAATCATATCATTTGAATGCCATCTCAAAGTTGACCTCAGGCATAGCAAGGCACTGTGATAAAGTAACTACAGTGGAATTTTGTTTCCCAAACCCCAAAGAGGCTTAGTAGAAATAACACTGCTAAGACATTATTGTCATCCAGACTGACTCAGACCTTTGGATCCACAAGGTATCATAACCACCTTCTATACAAAATAAGCTTTCTGGCACCACAGGCAGCCAATCAGCAGAACCTCTGTGTGGGCTTTCAAATGCTGTGGATCAGCTGGATAACTGCAGCCGGTTGATCAAGTACTGTATTCATCAAATCTACGGTGCCATCAACAATAGCATATACCACTATTCTATGTATCACCTAGAAATAAAAAATGCTCCCACCTGAAGAATCTGATGGAAGAGCACTATAGAAAACTGAGAGACCAAAGGGTCACATTCTCTGGGAAAGAGCAAACAAGAAATAAACTTACCACACTGAAAGAGACAGCAAGGAAATGTGCATTTCTCAACCTGTAACTTTAAGAGAAGAAAAAATTCCCCTGAGAATTTGAACTACCAATTGGCACTGCATCTACATAACCAGTATGGCACAAGAATTTACTAATTCGTTTTTTTTCTTTTCTTATATTTAAACTTTCATTAAGTGGCATTTCATTTAGACTATACCGTATAACAAATTTACATTATAATCTAATGTAATTTATCTGTTAGAAAGGAAAATACTGAGAAAATCAGAAGATAGTAAGAAAGAAAGCATGAAGTTATATGTATATTTAGTAATAGCTTAATGTAGCATTTTGTTAACAGTAATTTTTGTATCTGTGGTCTCCTTTATAATTTCAAGTGGTCTCAGATTGGTAGTGTCTCCAGGTGGCTATCACAAGTAAACACAAATCCACAAATCACTCTTGGAAGAACTGGACTTTAATCCAGACTGATGGCCCCTCAAACATGGCATACACACATGTATTTGTATCTGTGCATGTGTATGTGTGCATGTATATATGTATGTGTGTATGTATGTGTGTGTGATGTACTCCAATTTCAGGGATTTGTGCATTTGGTTTTAAAGAAATGCAGAGAGAGAGAGAGAGAGAGAGAGAGAGAGAGAGAGAGAGAGAGAGAGAGAGAAGGAAAGAAAGAAAGAAAGAAGGAAAGAAGGAAGGAAGGAAGGAAGGAAGGAAGGAAGGAAGGAAGGAAGGAAGGAAGGAAGGAAGGAAGGAAGGAAGGAAGGAAA